>RXPK01000068.1:1832461-2350143 GCA_004143645.1 Protaetia brevitarsis | reverse complement strand
ATTGAAGCTAAATATATTAATGTCACTACAATTTTATATAAAACATTAAGTTCAGCATTTTTCTTTAAAAAACAATAAAATAAATTTGTAATATAATTAATTATTTGATTACCAAAATGCATACTTCATTAAATATAGTAATTAGCAAAAACATATACCAGATTGAATTAGAAAAATAAAAACGATCAATGCGAGTTTTAAAAGATTGCCAGATAATTATATTAAAAATCTACAGATTGGAAGATATCCATTTGATCACTATATGTAACGTCTGCTTCAAATTAAAGATACAAAAATTTAGCTTTACAACTATTCGATTACTGTCACTCTCTGTATTACGGCCAGCCACTGCTCTATATCACGTGCGATAATCTAATTAATGAACATTGTTGTAGTTTAGTACATTACGAGGTTACACATTAATGTACAGCACATAACAAATTTAAATTCCTTTTAATCCTAATTTAATTTGAAGCAGATTATGTTTTTAAAAAGTATATAAACATCGTCATCAACAGAAATAGTTTGGAGTTGGTATGAAAAAGAGTTGCTTGATTGATTAACTTATAGTTCATATTTGCTTTCGTAGATTGGCTACATCTCTTCTAGGTGTTTGTAGTCGCGCCATCTGTTATTCGTGCCGTGGTATTTGATCCACATGTAGATGTTAAACATAACCAGCCGAACAAAAAAAAATCCCGATGAGCCGTGATTATCAATTTCCGACATTTAAAACTATGATCATTAAAAACTTACTATATACCGATAGTGGTATATAGGTAATTATTGTAATCAATAATAAAATTCTTATAAATGTGTAATATAAAAATGTACTACATATCCAACTTAGGGATATTTAGTTCTTTGCCAACGTATTATTTATGGAACCGGGATTGCGTCAGGGGTAGGGCCTATTCTCAGGAATAAAAGATTATAGAAGAATATTTATTCCTTACTACTTTGCATGTCTTTATTTAATTAATATTAATACTAAATAAGAACTAAAATAAATAAAGGACAAATACGGTACTTAATAGCAGTAGGTGTTACTGATTATCTGATCGAATTGGTTGCATCCATTCTGTATATTGAAATAATACATACATATTACAGTGTGGTAAAAAAGTTTTGCACAAGAATAATTTTATAGGTATACATATTCTTTAATAATAGATAATTATACGCATGCTCTAAGAGAAAACCAAAAATAACAGCGCTATCTTGTGATCTCTTGACGTATTAATAATTATTTAAAACATTTCACTGTTTGCATCAGCATGATATAAGAAATTATAATGTAATGTAGACGAATAACAAAAAAAAAATAATAATAAATTGTGAAAGTAACTTAAGAGGGGCCTTGGAGTGATCGAGTATATAGCAAATATTATTTGCTAGACTTACTTACAAATTCCAATCTAATTATAAGCTGCTATTTGTAATACTGTTTTCAATTTTAATATTTCACCACCATGAACGAAAATATGACCACATTGTGAAGTAACTTTCATATTGACATACTTAATTGACAAACGTTTTAAAAATATGTATAGAATTTTTAAAATAATTTTTTTTGTAAGTTGTCTAACATCAATAAAATTATAAAAAGGAAATTCATCAGTTCTATATTATAGCACCATTGTTCTTATATATTTTACCCTCAGTTCTCCGATAAATACCATATATGTAGAACGGGTTATGTTTTTCACTACATTATTTGCGTATTGTATATAAAGATACATAAGTTTTGTTGCTTTTTTGTCGCTTTTGAGTTATAACGCAAAACACAAAAACTACTGAGCGCTGGAGTGTAAACCGTAACTCTCTCACATGAAGTTTTTGCCAAGTTGATACAACGATTATATGGGAAATTTTTAAAACAAAAATATAATATAATACGTTATGTGATTGCGATTGTTTTCATGACTTATGACGCACGTGCCACCTCTACTGAGGATCTAAGATTTTCTACGCAATCATAAAAATATACGTTGCTTCTTATACCGTAATAGATGCATGTGATCTATGCGCATTTTGAGTTCTAGTGCAAAGGATAGAAAGAACAAAGCTAGAAAAGATAAACGCACTGTTGCCAATTTTTTGGTTATATAAAAAAAAACGTTTATCTACTGCTTTGTATTGATTATTCATCTACAATATGAAATTAGTCTAAAATCATGTATCACGTCTTTCATTTGCCTCAAAATTGCTTTAAGCTTATTAAGTATACTTGGCAACAATGTATCTAGGGAAAGATAATAAGGGAATTCGTTTTAACTCGTGATTAAGAGTCATTGGCGTCAACTTAGGTACCAAACTTTACTTGCGAATATTTGACACCTAACATTCTTCTCTTCTTTTACCTCTGATCGAACATGTACACTCCTAGGCCTTCGCCGACCGCGCTTCAAATTTGTCACGTGATCGCAAGTTCTTTGATCGCGTCGACTTGTTCTTGCAGATAATGCGTTTCCCAGGAGATGCAAAAATTCACATCCATGTGGCTGAGCAATGCTTGTGCAGATGCAGTAATTCCTAAAAATTTCAAAAATAACATTTTGGCTTCATACAGGGTGGTTTGGAAGAGAGCACAAAATTTTAACAGGCTGTTTAGAGCACGATACACCGAACAATAAAATCTTAAAAGCTAATCATACAGTAACTCACCGTTATCGAAAAAAAAGGTGAATTTACAACTTATTTTACTGATTATATAAATGGTCTACATTAGCACGGACATGACTCATTTTCAACAATTTCACAAGTTGGACATTTACCTTTTTTTTCTTAACAACGGTACGAGTTACAAATAAGTTTATTAAGACTTTTTTGCTTGTTGTATCATAGTCTAACTTTCTGTCAAGTTTTTCCTCTATTTCAAACCACCGGTATATATTATATACTACCGGCCAAAAGTTTTTATTGTTATAAAAGATTCATTATTTCCTACTTCAAATTTTTCGATTTGTTTTGATGAAAATTTATCGATGCGATATGTATTAAATTACAAACTTACTTCGTTCACTCTCTTTTCTAATTCCAACGCTGCCAACATAGCGTCATGTGCGCCAGAAAATTCCTGTTTTTCAGGGGCTGAGATGCTGTTCAATACAATGTGACCACCCCTTTTGTTCATATATTCCATAAACCTCATGGCATGTTCTCTTTCTTCGTCTGAGCATTTCTTTGAAGTATTATGATGGCTTGGCAAGCAACGTCATCTCTGTCGAAGGAATACGACTAGAAAAAATAAAGAATTGATCAGAAGAAGAATAAAGAATCATGTTAAATCAAGCCCACATGCTAGTATTTTAAAAATTCCGTAGGGCAATTTAGTATTTTGTTGTGAATTAGAGCACTACTAAATTCGTATCAAATTCTAACTAGGATGACAAGTTAATAAGTTAATAACTTTGACAACTCAGATCAGTCCACTAGCGTTATTTGAGTTGCCTATCTTTCATCTGATGACATGTGTGGCTTTTGTTATAAATGCCCGCCAATTTTCTTAGAACTATCAACGGTTGAAATATAAATACCTACTATTTTATATTACTTTGATAGTTATTTTAATGCCTTTACGTTGAATTTACTAAAAATAGTGGCGGGAAATTTTAATTTGGCTATTAGGGATAAGTGATAAGAGTATTTCATTTCAAAACTTTGTTAAGTACATGTTTTAAATATAACTGTCAACTTGACAGGTATTTGTCAAATTATCGTATTTTCGTTTGGAATTAAAATTTACCGTGCATTTGAAAATGCACGATGCGCAAAATTATTAGGCGTTTGATATGCACCACGAGAACATTGCGTGGCAAAGGTGGTGATTCTTCAGATGACAAAGCGGACAAGGCGCGTAAAAGTTTAGTGGACATGGCGAAAGATTTGCCGAGCACTGTATCTGAAGGAGAATACTTCTTCAAAAAGGACAGGGAGCGGATCAAACAGTTGAGGGACGAATGTTTGAGAAAGCATGGACGCATCAAAATCAAAGGAATAGGGAATGACGATAAAAAGAACAAGGAAGAGGAAGAGAAATGATCAAATGTTATAGTTTGGTGCATATTTTGGCAATGGAAATAAATTGATTGGAACTCAAGGTTATATTGTTTTTATATATAAAAATCTTATTTTCAGTACATATAGAAATTGCCTAAGATCTAAGATAAGTAATTGTAATTGTTTAAATCATACGTCTTGATTTTGACCCATATTGGGAAAAATTTTAATTCACCATATAGAATTTTAGTGAGAAATTAAAACTACTATTTTACTTACTACTTATGATTTTCTGCATATAACGTATTTTTTGCACATTACCAAAGCTGATAATAGAAAATAATAACATTTTTAAAATACTTCAATGTGTTTACAAACAGCAGTTTTTCGCTGCTAGCCATTTAATGAATCACTTCCTAAATATAGCCGCAATTTACAAGGCAAATATATTAATTTATTGTTGATTTTAAATGTTACTTCAGGCGCAGTTTGATTAAACTTTATCAACATGATCCACGCGACAAACACACGTATAATATTACTAGATAAATTTATCAAATTCTTTACACAATGTACTGCAAGTCTTTTTGCTTAAAATATATTATGTAAATCTATTAGGAGAGGATCTATTATTGCAACATCACAATTTTAAAGACGTTAGTATAATTAAAGGAATTGCAACATCACAATTTTAAAGACGTTAGTATAATTAAAGGAATTGTGCACGGACAGCAAAGATTTATGTATATTATCAGATTTAAGACAATCAAGAACATATTAAAGCAATTTCGAACGAACAGAAAACATACCATAGCCAGGTAAGCGTAGCTGGCATAGAGTTCCAGACTTATCTGCTTATTGAGGGCATCTTCGCAATCCTTGTGGAAATTCTGTCTGATTTGTGATGGATGTGCCATTTCGGATAATGATGCCGATTTACTAATGCACAATGGTCAGCAGTCTGCGCGATACTATAATATTAACGTGCAGCGACGATTTGGTTACATATAACTTGTTTTGTTACCGCCGCGACGTCATCGACGCCTTGTACATCAATACTACGACGCATGTTAAGGGCTAGGTGTAAACTTTTAAACAGAAATATGTTTTGTTGGCGCATTAAATATTTTTTTAAAAGTACTAGTGGAAGGATAGGTTTTAATTAGAAATTATACATACTACGTGCTCAATCTCTGAATATCAAATAAAATTAATATGGAGATATTTTCGCCAATTCCGCACATGGTTTTTATATCGATTTAAGTAACAACATTTGAATTTTCCGCAATTATTTTTAGTAATTTCAATACAGAAGCGGTAAAATAACTAATGTAAATAATATAACAATCCTAACTTGGGGAACATCCTGTACTTTACTTGTTAAAATTCCTGTATGGGCAGAAAATTATCTAATTAATGAAATATATACGTCAGACTTATTAGATTGTTGATTTAAATTACGTTAGATCCGGTCATTATAATACCTTAATTAATACTTACTTTGGCACTATTAATTCATCCTATTGCCTAATTAGTAAATGCTAATTGTATCCTTTTGTATTCAAGCATTGCCATTATAAAAATTAGATCATTTGTAAGCCAGATGTCAGTCAAGGGCAGTATTGTCAAACTGTCACATGCTGTGGTTGTTGTTGTCATGCGTGCCGTCAAAAATATATGAAATATGGTGAGAAGAAAACAGTGGAAAGTGTTTTTCATTTTAATTCAAATAATTTACGGAACTTCGGCGTTCACGCATTGGGTCGTGACTGAAAATGGACGGATTCAAGCGCGGGTGAGTACGAAATCCGTTTAGAGTCGCCCGTTTTTGAGGTTAGCTGGAAAATATCTCGATGTTATCGTTGCCGTGTTATTGAAAACATTTTGAAATTGTCAAACGATGAAGTTCGATATTAACTCATTAGCGCTCCTCACGTCCCATTATAAGAAAAATGTTGAAAACGAAATTATGTTTTAAAATCTCAAACAGATTTCAAAATACTGAGATGAATCTACGCGTTAATGGGTTAAAAATTCACCATTTTAGATGGAATCCCCCTTCTATCTGCGACGTCCATATGATCTGTTCGCATTATTGGATCAAGAAACAAGGAAATATGACATAAACACCTTGTATAAGGATCTGGTGAATAGAAAATCGCTCATCGATAAGAAATGGTCCGGGTTGGAGGGAGCATCGGATGTAGAAACCAGAGTATACACCCAAGATCCCGATTGTTTAAAAGCTGGAATGTTACTGAGTGAAATCAATTTGTTCTCGACGATATTTACCAACGGGAGCCACAGGGGATTTAGTATTGATTTGGATCACGAAATCGAAGATGAGAATGTCAATTTAACTCCCGACTGTGAGAAGTTCAGTGATTTGGGTTATAGCATGTTCACTTACGAGCATCTACAACCTATGATGAATAAACACAATTTGAGTTTCCCGCCGAAACAGATGGCGGAAATGGATACAGAGGTTTCGACGCAATTTGCCGCACAAATAGCATTGGCTTTGATGAAGAATAGCTCGTCGTGGATTCATTATAATTTAGGTGCTATGTATTGGAGGATAGAAGGAGATGGTTTGAAAGCAATTGAATGTATACGGAGAGCTTTATATTATGTTCCATAGTAAGTTCGAAATCCTCATTTTAGCTTTACACACATAACTGTCTTTTTTTTGTTAATTATTTGCAGTGAATATCGTGATATACCTCTATTAACTTTAGCTGGAATATTTCACATCACGAAATATTCGAAAGAAGCCGCGCTCATACTACATGCTGCGATAGACCATGCACCTTTCGAACCTATGAATTACTTGGCTTTGGGGCACGTTTATACTATGCTCTCGGACTATAATAGATCGGTTTTATGCTATGACAACATCTTACGACTAAAGCCGGATTATCAAGATGTGATAACGGTGCGACATGCAACTTTGTGCCATCAGAAATTGGAAAATGGTTTAATGAATCTGCATGAGTAAGTAATTCATGCTATCTTTGCAATTCATGCTATATTCGCTTTTTTTTATTTATTATTTATTTATTTAACTTTAAATTACCTGGTAAAAGTTTGAGAATTGGCTATAATTTTAAATGCTTTATTAAGAGCCTTTGTTATTGTTTTAGTTTCGCACTATTGCAACTTATGTAGTATTTACCCGAATTAAGGAAAATTTGCACTTGTTTGAGAAAGTATTAGCGCTGTTTTAAACGTCACAATTTGTATATTGTTTTTCTAAACAAAATATTCCATACATTTTATTACCGCTTGTTAATGAGCGACTAGAGAGAATAGCAAATCCTGGTTTGCCCATATCACTACTTCTTGCACTATTAATTTGCTTGCGTTTTTTTGCTACTGATATACAGTTTCAAGGTAGATAACTTAATTTTTAGAACAGTTTTGCAATATCTATACTACCTAACACACAAATAGTCGATACACGCAGATTTGATGTTTATTTGCGTTACTTAAACATTTTTATTTGCACTTGCTGAAAAAGACAAAACAGTTTGTATGAACAACGACAAAATATTTACAATTTTCTTATAATATCATTAATAATCATTCAATTAATGAGGTCATCCAACTCTAAATGAAAATAGTACTCGCTTTTTACTGACAAGCAATTTTAGATCTATTTGGAAAGCTCCAAATTTGTAAAATAACCAATGCATTAATTTTCATATCGTGCTAATTGAATTGATTGACTCTGCAGCAGTTACTATTGCTTATAGGATTCATTTTTTTACTCCACCTGGTACGTATTTTCTTATCCAAAAATTGTGTACTTCAAATTATGAAATTTATCTTAAAAACGTTTTCGAACGGTATCATTTATGTCTTCTTTTTGGCTAGAATATGTCCATAAGCACGAAACCAATCAAATAAATCGATAAGAGGGAACTATCAGTATCAATTGCCACTAATTCTTATTTATATTAACTGTTGTGTCTCTCTTTCTCTTTTGTTTTCTTGCAGATTGATATATAGGGTGGCGTATTAGTGTGGAAGCTCGATATAACTGACATTATAAAAGTTATCTAAAAAAATATTAAGAAAAGCTTCATTTTTAAAAATTAAGTACACATCAGAGTTGGGCAAAATTCAATCAAATTAATCATTTGAAATTTTAATTTTCAATCGAAACAAATAATTAAAAATTGAAGTTAATTTTTCAATCTGGCCGGATTTATTTCATTCAATCGTTATTTTTAATTACTCACACTCAGAGAGTTCAATATTAATCTATGAAATTTTTAATCAATTAAATTTCGGATTAAAATTATCAATTGAGATTTAATCGAAACGAATTTAATTGATAGTTGATAATTTATGTTATGTAACATACTGAATATGCGCTTTAAAATTTGATTTATTATCTAAAATAACCCTGAGATATTTGACAAATTCTTTGCAATAAATTCTACCCTCCCCTGATTTAAATGTAGGCTTATTTTGCCTCAATTTGCGAAAAAATACCGGCTTTGCTTTGTACGCATTCAAATTTAATTTAGTATCTAAACTCCTATTTAAAATATTTGTTAAAGCCTGATTATCCCAATTTTTTTAACGTATTATATTGCCTTGCTTAACAGGCAGTCATTCCGAAAGTCCACGACCATGTATGATACGTTCTACCATGTACGCACTTTGTTGACTATTGCCGCTTGCAACTGTCTTGCCACACCACCGTTTAATATCCAGTTGTAACAGGAATACGATACGACTTGGATTTAGTCCATTTCCAATTAAAAAATAACGTTTAATGAATTGATAATTACATATTTACTTGTCAATTAACAATTAATTTAATTTCGATTAAATCTCGAATTGAGATTTTAATTGGACATTTAATTGATTAAAAATTTAATGATTAATTGATAATTAAATTAATTTCCATTAAATCTCGGATTAAATACTTTAATCTGGAATTTAATTGATTAATTAATGATGAACTGATAATTAAATTAATTTCGATTAAATCTCCGATTAACAATTTTAATTTGGAATTTATTGATTCAAAATTTAATCGATTAATGCCCAACTCTTGTGCACATATACAGGATGTTTTATAACGTCGTGCCAGACCTAACATATCCTTTTTTGCGTTTCTTAAATTTCGCATACTTTTTTCCTCAAAGAGATATTCTGCGCCGATATGACTCTAAAACAAAAAAAACAACTCCGGATTTTGTAAAGTGGTGGCCAATTTTATAATCGAGTATGTATTCTTATGGCAAAAATCCGAATATCCAGTATTTTTTACTATTAAATATTGCATACGCTGTTATATTCCTAAGATATGCATAGAATGCAAATATCAGAAATACGCGGGAATTTTTAAATTTTGCACTCAACGTATTGCTGTGTACAAACTGTACCAAAGAAAACGCAAAAAGAATAAAATAAATTGAAAAATTAAATTAGCTAGCTCAACGGATAAAAATTTAAAAGGGTGCAAAAGAACAATAAAACTCAGAGTTACCCTCGCAAATTAAAATTAATCACGAAAGGTAAATTGTGGGTGAAAGAAATCTGACTTTCTTAATTACTCCAAAAATTGAAAAGGTTTAATCAAAAATAAAAGAACAAAATTTAGAATGACGTTAATTCACAACCGGAAATTTTTATTACAAAAAAAAAACTGTTAATTACAAGTATGCGGAAAAAAGAACTGTGGACAAAAGGTCCTGGTCTAAATTAAAACTACTCGATTCTAAATTACAAAAGGAAAATGCTAAAACCTTTATCAAAACAAAAAGAACAAATTAATTCAGGAAGATAATTCTTTTTCACGAAAATCCACGTGGTTTCAAAATAAAATAAAATAAATTAAACGTGGACAATTCAAGCAAATTTACAAAAGAAAAATTTAAATATAAGCACAATGCTTCTATTCACCCAACCCGATGTGATTAATAATTAAATACAAATCAGCAAAATTAAAAAACGAAAAAATTAACTCTTTAAACTAAAAATATCTTCCAGAACAAAAATAATAAATGATCTTATATCTAACTTGTGTACACAACAATACAATAACAATTATTATATAGCGAGTTCCTTGATGGACGAAATAAAATCAAATTAAACGAAACAAATCTCAAAATCAAATGAAATAACAGAATGGCAGCAAAGTTTTTAAAATTTACGTCTACTTACGCCGGCATCTACCAAAGAACTGAGTGACAAACTCGACCGCTGCGTACAGCGAAGTCGCACGGAGATCAGTCCACCAACGGACGAAATCGCTCGAAACATAGACAAAGACAGATCGGAATAAATATGAAAACATCTGTGCAACTTAAGAAAAAAACTCTCACGAATTACAAGGTGTCCACAGCAGTATTTTATAATTCTATGATTAAACATTGCAAAATTTGGAATTATTACTTAAAACCGTAATAAGAATATGTTATAAATTAGTATTTTTCACCTAAGACTAGTTCTGGCTGTTAATAAGACATTTATCAAAGAATTGCCGGCTGGTAGTTTACTGATTTCAATAAAGGAAGTATTCGCCTAAACTAGCGTTAGCTTATAACAAGTAGAAGGACAAAGATAATACCAAATAATACTCACCTGATATTTTACACTAGAAGTTAGTTCTAAGGATTCCATAGTTTGCGCACTATTTTATTTTTTATCTTCTTATTTAATATTTCATTCAAAGGAAAAGTGATATATTTTGCTTTGTTTACAAATTCTGAGCATTTTTAACAGACGTAAACGAAGCTAATTTTGCTAAATTTGCACACAAAAGAAAGCAAGATAGACAACCACTTCAAACATCAGGTAAGAAAGGTTGCCTAACATCCGAAGCACCACCTTGAGATATCTGAATTTTAAATAATAACAAAAGAGTTTCATCGCTCGCTTACAATTTGCAGTCGTTTTGTATATTGTATTTTATTATTATTATTATTATTATTATTATTATTATTATTATTATTATTATTATTATTATTATTATTATTACAATTCCAGATCTCTACAAGATATCTTAACAGAACTCCACGACTACCACAGTCAACAGCAACAGTGGCTCCGATTGCAAGACCGACTGATGTGGGAGCAGGCTCCCCTCGAAATGCAACTAGTAGGCAACAAAATAAAAGAACTAGACGACATATGGTCGGAGAAAGGGCAACGTTGCATCCACCGGTCGGTAGACGACTCAAAATCGACAATAACTTGCGATCTGATCGATAATCAGCTAGCGACCAATATGCAATTCGATATAACTTTGAATTTCCAGCGGCTGCTGCAGAACGTCGAGAGCGAGGCTCAGAAGATCAACGAGCAGATGGCGAAGAACAAGAGGAGCCTACCGAAGCCGGGGATGAAAAAGAACGTGCCGGAGGAGGCGAAGAAGACGCCCAAAGAGGAGATCGACGTTAAGAGTGCGAAAAAGGATGCCGGGAAGGAAGAGGAAGAAGCCAGGATGCCTCCGTTGGGGCATTCGATTTTCCCCACCACTATGTCTACCGCTAATAATCTGTATTTCGATGCTACAGGGTGGCCTACGAAGGACGAATGCATCGGGTGGAATTTGCCGATTGGGGAAATCGATGATTTGAATCTACCGGTGTTTCTTCCGCCTGAAAATAAAGGATACCAGTAAGTCTATATTATATAATGTCTATAATCCGAAATCCGTATCTACCATCCAATTATTTTGCCCATTTCTTTTTATTCGTTGCCTTCTTTACTTAACTTCAGGTACAACATTTTCATCGTAACATCTTTTATATTACTTTCTATTACTTGTCAGGACATTTTAAATTAATGTAACTCCCACATTAATTTTTTGAGATAGTAGATATACTATTAGAGTTTCAAAATAAAATGCCATCAGGTTTCAATATGGGGTCTCAATTAACACTTTATCTTCCACTTCTACCTTTCGCATTGATCTATTTGACATCATCTGACTGCTTAATGAGAGTGCTTGAGATTTGAATATTCGCATAGCTTCCCACGAAAAGCTATGCTATTAAACAGCTCCTGAAACAGCTTAGATGGTTCCTGAAATACCTCCTGAAACAGTTTACACAGCTCCTGGAACACCTCAAGCAGTTCCTGGAGAAGATTAAACACTGTTTGGAACACTTTAAGGCTGCTCCAGCAGCTATTATAGCTGTTTTATGATCTGTTTTAGCTTAAACAGTCCCTAGAACAGCTTATCCAGCTCCTGTAACAGCTCACACAGCTCCTAGAACAGCTCAAGCAGTTCCTGGATAAGATTAAACACTGTCTGGAACACTTTAAGCTGTTCCAGGAGCTATTATAACTGTTTTAGGATCTGTTGAAGCTTAAACAGTCGCTAGAACAGCTTAAACAGTCCCTAGAATAGCTTAAACAGCTTACCCAGTTCCTGAAACAGCTATTATATTATTATTAGCTATTGCATGAGCTATTAAGGCTGTTTCAAGAGCAGTTTAAGGTGTTCCAGGAGTTGTTTATGCTTAAACAGTCAATAAAACAGCTTAAATAGCTTATACAGTTACTGAAACAGCTTGAAATAGCTCCTGAAACAGCTTACACAGCTCCTGGAACAGTTCAAGCAGTTAAACACTGTGTGAAACACTTTAAACTGTTTCAGAAATTGTTTAAGCTCTTGTATGAGCTATTAAGGCTGTTTCAAGAGCAGTTTAAGGTGTTCCAGGAGTTGTTTATGCTTAAACAGTCCATAAAACAGCTTAAATAGCTTATACAGTTACTGAAACAGCTTGAAATAGCTCCTGTAACAGCTTACACAGCTCAAGCAATTCCTGGAGAAGATTAAACACTGTCTGGAACACTTTAAGCTGTTCCAGGAGCTATTATAACTGTTTTAGGATCTGTTTAAGCTTAAACAGTCCCTAGAACAGCTTAAACAGCTTACCCAGTTCCTGAAACAGCTTGAAATAGCTCCTGAAATAGTTTACACAGCTCCTGGAACAACTCAAACAGTTCCTGGAGTAGATTAAGTACTGACTGGTACACTTTAAACTGTTTCAGAAATTGTTTAAGCTATTGTATGAGCTATTAAGGCTGTTTTAAGAGTAGTTTAAGGTGTTCCAGGACCTGTTTAAGCTTAAACAGTCCATAAAACAGCTTAACTAGCTTGTCCAGTTTCTGAAACAGCTTGAAATAGCGCCTGATACAGCGTACACAGCTCCTGGAGCAGCTCAAGCAGTTAAATACTGTCTGGAACACTTTAAACTGTTTCAGAAATCGTTTAATCTGTTCGATGAGTTATTAAGGCTGTTTCAAGAGCAGTTTAAGGTGTTCCATGAGCTGTTTAAGCTTAAACAGTTCATAAAACGGCTTAAACAGCTTAGCTAGTTCCTGAAACAACTTGAAATAGCTCCTGAAACAGCTTACACAGCTCCTGGAACAGCTCAAGCAGTTAAATACTGTCTGGAACCCTTTAAAGTGTTTCAGAAATTGTTTAAACTGTTCTACGAGCTATTAAGGCTGTTTCAAGAGTAGTTCAAGGTGTTCCAGGAGCTATTTAAGCTTAAACAGTCCATAAAACAGCTTAAATAGCTCAGTCAGTTCCTGAAACAGATTGAAATAGCTCCTGAAACAGCTTACACAGCTCCTGGAACAGCTCAAGTAGTTAAACACTGCCTGGAACACTTTAAAGGGTTTCAGAAATTGTTTAGACTGTTCTACGAGCTATTAAGGCTGTTTCAAGAGCAGTTCAAGGTGTTCCAGGAGCTATTTAAGCTTAAACAGTCCATAAAACAGCTTAAATAGCTCAGCCAGTTCCTGAAACAGCTTGAAATAGCTCCAGAAACAGCTTACACAGCTCCTGGAACAGCTCAAGCAGTTTCCGGAGCAGATTAAATGCTATATGGAATACTTTAAACTGTTTCAGAAATTGTTTAAGCTGTTCTATGAGTTACTAAAGCTTTTTCAAGAGCTGTTTAAAGTGGTACAGGAGTTGTTTAAGTCTAAACAGTCTCTGTGTAACTGCTTAAACAGCTTAGCCAGTTTCTGAAACATGATTACAGATTAAACACTGCCTGGAGCGCCTTAAGCTGTTTCAGCTTTATATAAGCTGTTCTGCGAGGTGCGAAAGCTGTTTCAAGAGCTGTTTAAGCTCAAACAGTCCATAGAACAGCTTAAACAGCTTGTTCAGTTCCTGAAACAGGTTACATAGCTCCTGGAACAGCCAAGCAGTTCCTGGAATAGAATAGCACTGTCTTGAACACCTTAAGCTGTTCCAGGAGCTGTTTAAGCTGTTTCAGAAACAGGTTCCTCTTCCTGACACACGGCATTCTCATCAACCAATCAGATGACGCCTAGTTGGTGTGGCCAATGTGTAGGTAGGTGAGAGTGGAGGGGATAAACTGTGAATTGAGACCCCCTATGTAAACCTTATCCAGATTTTGTTGCAGAACTCTCCTAGCATATCTATTTAGAATGTCTTTTCTACTCTAATAATCTCTACATTTGTTAGGATATCGAAAGTTCTAAGCGAATACATAGACATCCCCGAAAATCAAGAGCACGAATTACCTTGGTATCCACCGATTTGCAAACACACCGATATGGACAGCGACGAATCCTATTTGCCATCTTCGATAAGGAGGGTGGTCGATAAGCCGTTAAAATTTCATCCGTATCTGCAGAAACAATTATTACAGTACGTTAACAATGGGAAAGCCGAGGAAGCAGAAATTGGGCAACGGATTATCACTGCAATGAATAAAGTATGATTTAGATTGTAAATGCCTCCCTCTGTTTGAGTCTAAATGTAATTTTAAATTCTAGAAATCGGGACCATCATGGGTTTTAGCCACTCTAGCAAGTTTATACTGGAGAGTTCGTACCAATACTAAAAATGCGTTAACTTGTTTGGATCTTCCCTTCGATACTGTCCCGAAGGAACATACGGATGTTGTATTGGTATCCATGGGATCTATATTTCATCAACTCGGTTTGATAGAGGATGCGATAAAATTCGCTAGCCTGGCTTTTAAAGTCAATTATGTCGAACCGAGCACAAATTTCTTATTGGCTTTATTACACTACATCAAGAACAACCCGATTCCGGCCATGTATTACATGAAGAACGTATTACGAGTGGATCCCAATTATTACGATGGCAAAGCCGAGCAGTTGCTGAAAACCTGGGCTTGCCGTATTAAACTGGGAGCTTTCGAAGATCTGAAAACACCCATGGAGAAGCCGATGATGGAAGAAATGTGTGACGAAAGGGAAAGTTTCACAGGTGAAGGGGTGATTTGCAGTCCGAACGGTGATCAGTGCAAGACGGCTGCCATCCAGTGCGTTCGGACTGGGAGTATTCGTGAGATTCATGGTATGTCTTTTTGTTCTGGCGGGTGTTCATGTGAATTAAATGTTTTTTTTGTTGGGTTTCAGAAGTTGAAAAGCCGGTTGCAACTTTATTGACGCAGTGTTCGAAGAGGAAAGCTGGAGTGGGACAGTCGTTGATTTCAACTCTGTTGGCTGCCGAAGGATCGGGTGGGACTGAACCGGATCAATCGCAGTTGGAAAGTATGGTCGAGCATCCACAGCAGGCGTTTCATATGCGGATTACTTTGGGGGATGAGCATGTTAGTGGGAATACCTTAGGTGATTTTTATGGTAAGTTTCAATTGCTGTATACATACAATTCATAATATGCGTCGATCATAACCTTTTAATGAAAAAAATGGAAATCTATTATATAGAACCTTACAAATAGGTTGCAGTTTGTTAAATTGTCATACAAGACTTCTAATAATTTTATATATAGCGTTGGTTCACTCCATTTGCCTGTTTTATTGGGAGTTCCGCAGGGTTCAATATTGGGCCCTGTTCTTTTTTTTTACTATTCATTAATGATATTGCTAAATTCATGGTCTTAACTCAGAAAGGGCCAGCCAGCATGGGTGTTAAATTATTTAATATTTTACCTCCACACATCAAAATTTGTAGTACTCAAAACAGTTTTAAAAATAAGATCCGGGCTCTACTGCTGGAGCGGTGCGTATACTCGGTTGAGGAGTTTAACGATTTTCTTCGGTATAATACGTTTTAGTACTAGCTATATACCAATGTATGCCTATGTATGTTTGACTGGCTCTATTTTTTGGATTTTTTTTTATATATAATAATTTGACGTGTCCAATATACAATTATTGTATACTTACTGGATAAAATAAGCTATCTATCTATCTATATATCCATAATTAAATTGAAGGGAAATCAGGAAAAATAATTACAGTTAAGAATCAGATTTTTAGTCTGAATGAAGGATTATTTACGGTGAAATCACTTCTAACTTATTTTTAAATCAAAAGATTAGTAGTAGGAATATTACAGCAGACTTAGTTTATTACATAATGTTTTAAATTATTATGTATATCACGTCACCTTATTACAATAAATAGTTATTTATGTACCAGCAAAGTGACACTCCATCAAAGGAGTTTGCAGACGAGTTCTATAAAAGCACTTCACTGCCGTAGTTCATACAGCATTACAACTTGACTTTCACCAGTCGTGTGATTCTACGTTAATATAGGCAACTCTTCTTACAAAATGAATAAATAATAATCTGTGTCATGTAAAATGTACTCACTGTACTTTATTGTACTAATAGCGTTTTCGACTTATTGCACTGGGACACACTGATGATAGTTTGAGTTGAAATTTCGATTTGCACCATTTTGGTGGCGTAAGTTCGTCTTAATCAGGAAAATGCACTCAGTGCGCACCAAGTGCACTTTTTTTTAGCATGAACTTTGAGAATTCGAAGAAATAATGATGAAAATTATACTATTTTCATTTCTTAGATATTTTTAGTAATATTTTCCGAAGTAGTTTTTTTAATTTGCAAAAGAAGTAAGTCAAATTATTCATTCCATTAATTTCCACAAGTGGTTTGTGAATTTATTAAAGTCGAGGCACGTATCAGTATTAAAGAAAAAATCGAAAGGAGAAAACTGTGGATATAAAAATTGAAAATGGGTAAAAATCCGAGTCCTTACCGTCCTTACATGAAAAGTACGTTCATTACATTTCATTGAGGATCATTTTTTCAGTAAGTACTCATTGCTGTTATTAAACACACATATAAATAGATAAAACGGATCTGCTCTACTCAAGAAATATATTTAAACTTAACTCTTAACAATTTCTTTACAATCTAAGATGATTCATATTCTTTGTTAACAATATATAGAGCCCTCTTATATACTAGTATGCAATAAATGTAATAACAATAAATCCCTTTACCACTACCCAACAATAATACTAATAATAATACCATGGATTTCCATGTGCATGCAACGTCAGTGGGATAATGTTTCTAATTCATTTAGAGGCAATCTATAATCATACAATACTTTAAACAAGGAACATTCACCATTAATTTTAATAAATAGTCACCTTACTTTCCATAAAACAGCTGAAATTTGTTTACATCGAAAGCTGTTGCCACCTTTACATGTACAATTAATATTATTTACACCAGCTTTCGTACCATTTATAGCAAACACACATTTAATGATATGAGGATCTCCATGTAGAGCACTTGATTGTAAGCATAATGCATATACACTTATACTTTCTTCATTACTATTTAGCTGTCCACATAATATCACATGTCCAGCATTCAAAACCTCTTCACCTTCATATATCGTCCTAGATTTAAGATTATCTTCTGCATATGCAAAATATTCAACGCTGGAAAAAATAAATATTTTTTCAAAATAGCTTCGTAAAAACTTTCCAAACCACCGAAACACTTACTAAAACGCCCCATAAAATGATTATAAACAAAGATTTTATGTCTATTTGAGAGCTTCTATAAGATACCGTTTTGGCGCTGCGATCTTAAAAATTTTTGCCCATAATATTTGCTTTATTGTAGAAATTTTTAAAATAATGTAAAAAGTATTAAATATTGAAAAAAAGGATTTTTTAAAATTGTAATACTAGTTGTCCTAACTTCAATGGCCGGTGGTAGTGTATTCGTCTTTTGTCTGCTCTTGGAAAATAATTAAGAAGCCAGATTCACTTCCGTTATCTTTCTGGTATATTACCTTGTCTGTGGTAATATTTACGGCATTTAGTAGGAATTTTAATTTATGTTTGCCTTTATCAGGTCCGGACTAAATAATTTTTGGGTTCCATTTTTTTTATTTTAGCAACAACACCAGTTTTCGGCGAATTTATACTTTATTATGTCGTATACAGGGTATTCCACGTAACTGGTTCATTAAAAGTTTATGATGTTCTATTATTTACTTATATTTGAGATTTTGACACTACTATCTGTTCGATTGGAACTATAAACGTAAAATACTTTAACCAAAATATCACTTCCGGTTGACCGGAAATGGATGTCAACTTTGTTATTTTAAATAGAATGATTTTTTATTCATTTTTGGATTCTACAACTATAAATACGTCAGTTTTCATTAGCTATTCCTATAGTTGCATGTTGCCGTTTTTGAGTTATTTAAGTTTTCTTTTTTTTTTAGTCATAATCATTGCATCATTGAGAAATTAATATCTCGGTTAATAATGCAAGTAGAGACTCCAAATTTGCTATGTTATGAATGTAGATATTACTCTAAGAAACGGTAAACACACTTTACATTCTAACATACAGGGTGTTCAAAACTGAGGAACAAAGTGACATATTTTCAAATGCAGAAAACTCAATTTTTTTAAATAGAACACCCTGTATTTTAATTCGGAATTAAGAAGTAAATATCATCCCCTATCACTTTGTATGAGCATTCCCTAAACCTATCTTTAATAGATTTTGAGATATGAGTGACTTTTTGTTAAACAGACTAAGTAGCCCTATCTTTAAATGTTTGTAGCTGGCTCTGAAATGGATTCACGTCAAATTCATGTATTATTTTTGAATAATCATACAAGAATGTGTGTTCGAATAGTCATTTCTATTAATATTGCGTTGTACGAAAGTGTAATTACAATGATATACATAAACACTTTTGGTTAGTCAATGAATTTGACATTAATCCCATTCAGAGCCAACTACAAACACGCAAAGATAGGGCTACTTAGTCTGTTTAACAAAAAGTCGCTCCATATTAAAAAATCTATTAAAGATAGGTATAGGGAATGCTCATATAAAGCGATAGGGAATGATATTTACTTCCTAATTCCGATTTAAAATACAGGGTATTCTATTTAAAAAAATTGAGTTTTCTGCATTTGAAAATATGTCACTTTGTTCCTCAGTTTTGAACATCCTGTATGTTAGAATGTAAAGTGTGCTTACCGTTCCTTAGAGTTATATCTACATTCATAACATAGGAAATTTGGAGTCTCTATTTGCAGTATTAACCGAGATATTAATTTCTCAATGATGCAATGATTATGACTAAAAAAAAAGAAAAACTTAAATAACTCAAAAACGGCAACATGTAGCTATAGGAATAGCTAATGAAAACTGACGTATTTATAGTTGTAGAATCCAAAAATGAATAAAAAATTATATCATTTTATTTAAAATAAGAAAGTTGACATCCATTTCCGGTCAACCGGAAGTGATATTTTGGTTAAGGTATTTTACATTTGTAGTTCCAATCGAACAGATACTGGTGCCAAAATCTCAAATATAAGTAAATAATAGAACATCATAAACTTTTAATGTACCAGTTACGTGGAATACCCTGTAGTTAATACCTAACAAAACTTACATTCCATTTTTATTACATCATGTATCTTAGTTTCAGTATCTCTAACCGATGATCCAGTCCCAGACCGATGCTGCACGTCTACGACAAATCGGGGAAGTACCCCTTATCCTACAAAGCATGTCGCGAGATCAAAGAAGCGGATTGGCTGCACTTCACCTCGATGTGGCAGTCGATCGCCGCTAGAAATGTGGAGTTAATATTACAATAATCCTCGAACGCCAATCGCACTAAACTTGAACTCTCTATTTGTAGTATAAGCCCGTTTCTGCGGCCGTTCGACAAGACCCTAAAGGAACACATGAAACCCTCGTGCTCCAACAACGTCCCGTCGAGTTCGGCCACTTTGGATCACCTGGCGGCCATGATGTTGAGAAGCAGGTTGCCGAGTATGCCGGAGGGATCGCTGTTCGAATGGCTGGGGTTGATGGCGGGCGATCAGCACGCCACCTTGCGAGAATTAGGGACCAAGATCAGTATAGCGTTGCAGGAGAATACGACGTCTTGGATTTTGGCAACGGCCGCCGCTTTGTACTGGCGAGTGGTTGGCAATACTGAAGAGGCGATTACTTGTCTGCGTCAGGCGTTGACTTATGTCCCTGGTGATATGAAAGACATTCCTTTGATTAGTTTAGCGAATTTACTGCACAGGTAATATTAATAATAATAATAATAATATTTGATTGATAAAGTTGATCCTATTGAATAATTTTTTTTTGTGTGATTGCAGAGTGGGATTTCATGGAGATGCCTTAGAGGTTGCCTATATTGCGCTAGAGAGTAAACCGAATTTCGTAGTTAACCATTTCACCGTCGGGAATATACATACTTCATTGGTGCGTAAAAAATATATAGAAATCGTAGGCGTAAATGTTGCAACATATGAGGTTTCTTTTTAATATTAAAATAATAAATTTACTGTTCTAGTTCTAATAATTTCCACAAATTCTTTGTTTATTAGTGATGAAATCTTAATTTCTTACCTGATTAGGTTGTAGTATATTTAGCAAACAAGAAAAAAGACATATTTGTCATTTCAGAGTTTGAATTACTGCTATAAGCTACAAAGAGCGGTGGCCCAAGTACAGAACCCTGCGTAACTCTCCTCAATACTCTAACCTCTATGAAATAGCATCCGTTTTGTAAGAAATAATGAAAAAAGATCTTTTTGCAATTGTATATTCACACTGAATGGATTTGTTGTCGAACAGTTTGGAAGGAGATCATGTTGTTTGACAGGAATACTTTGAATTTCACATGTTTGAAAAACAAATTGAAAATTACAATTATTACCAATATTTTTTTTTTTAAATAAATTCAATAAATTTGATGTTCCATTTCCAGTAACATATTAAAGTTGTATTTTTTTTTTAAATCGAACACCTAATAGTTTATCAGATGTTTAGATCGTCAATTTTTTAACGAATTTTTGTTTTTTTATCTGGAAAAGAGAAAAGAAAAAGTTTAATGACTGACGTACATCAGGTGGCGATATTTTGGATTGTTTATACAGGATGTTCCAGAACGTAAAATGTAGAAAATTTTAAATGGAACACTCTGTATGTTTTTATACCGTTTTGGTTTGTTTTTTCTTTATAAGTTTTTATTTGATATTGAGTTTATTGGAGTTTGGCACGACAATAATTGTAACAAAATAACAGTACTTTTGAATATTTAGCCTAACCTTTATTTTTGTGTTTGTTGGCTGCTATTTAGTAGATATTATTGCTTATAAAATTGTTATTTTTTTAAATTTGTTTTTCAATTCAAACTTTTATCGTGATTGCTGATTAATTATTATTAATAACAATCTTGTTTTTTTTATGACTTTTATTTAATTTCAGATAAGTATACTTTACTGAAATTTTTTTTCTACAAAAACGAAAAGATAATAAGTGTTGCGTCAAACCCCAATAAACCCAATGGTATCAAACAGCATCTTATAAAAAGACGAATCGAAAGGTATAAAAACATAGAGTTGAAAATTTTTGAGAAAAAAAATGCATTTTGCGTTCTGGAACATTCTGTATAAACAAACCAAAATATCACTACATGATGTACGCCGAGTGAAAACTGAAGTAACGAAACTTACTTAAGATTTCAAAATTTAATATTTTAAAAATGGCGGAATTGTAAACCGTTAAACTTTCCAGTCTTTTTCCAGATAAAAGAACAAATAGCTAAACAACTGCGCATCAAAGCCATTTTAATATTAATGAATTATCATATATCGTATTTGACTGCACGTTTTAAAAATATTTTTGCGCTATACAGGCTGTTCCATTTTCCCGCAACATATCGAAGTTGTGTTTTTTTTTTTTTTTAACTAAAATCCACACTAATAACGTGACCAAAAAAAAAACAAGTTTTTTCACAAATATAATATTTGTAATTGTTTTCTTTTTACAGAATTAACACTTTCATTTGAGGTTACTTTAGAACGTGAATCAAATTTAAAATTTAATTGATTTTTTGTTTCCTGGGATGGGTGCAAAATTTTTTACTTGAGATTTCAAAATCTGATTTTTAAAAATGGCAGACTGGTAAACCATTAAACTTGAGTTTTTTTCCAGATTAAAGAACAAATAGCTAAATAACTGTCGATCAAAATCATTTTAATATTCATGAATTATCATATATCGAATCTGACTGCAAGTCTTAAAAATATTTTGTGCCATACAGGGTGTTCCATTTATCCGCAACATATCAAAGTTGTGTTGTTTTTAATGAAACACCCAGTATCTTTTATTGAATATTTGAACAGATGACTTTAAACGAAACAAATTAATATAAGATCTTTATTATATTAATTTGTTTCGTTTAAAGTATCCAAATATTCGATAAAATATGCCTGCATAGCACAAATTCGATATATGATAATTTATTATGTGTATTTATTATTTATTTATACTTATTCACAGGAGGACGGAATTTTGTTATTGGCTTAATAGTAATGAACATTTACTAAATTTAATATTAATAATATTAAATAACTGTGACATATGGTATATCATTGAAACGATTTTTTTAGCGATTTAAAATATGTGATAAAATTGGGTACATTCCATTTAAAATTTTGTATGTATTTGCTACATCTGACACATTGCAGACTCAATTGTTTTTTATTCTAAGGCATACAATAGGGAATTAGATGTAGAACAACTTTTCTTCTTTAACATTTCGTCGTATTTCCAACAAAAGCCGAGCTATTTGGTGTGGCAGCTAAAATCAAACAGACTATTTTTATACTCTTGTTTTCATCTGTTTTAATACCACTCACAAACTGTTTCGTCTTCATTAAGGCATGCGTATATTTGGCGCGCTTGGTTCCAGAGCAATCTATCTCTTTCCTGAACTTTCGAATGTATTCGCACCTAGAAATTTCGATTACAGCATACAATGGCGCCCCCTTTGAGCAGTTTCAATATCTACACGATCTTCGTTCTAAAGAGGTGGCGCCATCTGTCGGCGCTGTGGGAAATTCAAATTTATAATTAAAAAAAATAGGCGTGGGGGTTAGAGAATGCAATATAACTTTTCTACGGATTTTATTTTAAACATTAAAGAATATCAAGATTTATTTAAAACGTACAATTTTAAGTAATGATTTCAAATATTCTGTTAAAGCCTGATATTTTCTATTGTCGTATATTAATTCAATTTACAAAAAAAAAAAAAAAAAACTAGCATCTATTTTTATTTTTTGGTTATTCTTTTTTATTTATTGCTGTTTTGTGATTTTAAAACCCACTTAAACATTTCCTGCAAGCCCACAGTAATCTTGTGTACTTTTAAATAACGCTTCCAAATATTCTCTTAAAACGTGATTTTTTCTATATTCTTTTCAATTTATCAAACACAATTTTGTTAATTCTTGCTTTTACTTATTTCTTTGTTTTCTGATTTTAAAACCCACTTGAGCATTTAATACAAGCCCAGTAATCTTGAGCTTCTTGAAGAAAAATATAATTTTCAGTAGAAGTAACGTTTATTATGTGGTTTAGAATCAAAATTTATTTTTCTTGGATACGATCTGTTGCAACAGCGAGTACCATAGTAAAAACCTACTTTTACTTCTAACTCTGTCAGTTAGGCAAGAATAATTCTTTGAATTTGAAAATCATGATATTCTGTTTTAAATAAATTACATATTTCCATTTTGGTCGCTGTTAGTAGCTCAACTGAAGTAAAATCTCTCATTTTAGTTTATACTTGTAGTTGAAATTTGAAAAAAATATTTTGATATATTTTTTTTTAAAATCATATTTACAAATAATTATTTATGGTCTTGAATTCTGAACACTTTTTTTTAAAATAACTTTTTTGGATATTATACCCTCTAACCGATCCATTGCTTACTTTTTAAATTTCCCGGCGTTGTAATGGTCATCTGACACGTGTTAAAATAAATTTCGGTGTTGTTAGACATGCTATCCCTATCCTTTCAAAGCAAATTTCTATATTTTAATAATAAAAAAAAAGGCCCATAGAGTTGCAACATGCCGATTAGATTCTATTATGTACTTACAACTTTAACCCTACTAACTCTATTTTCCAGGGCGATTTAGAGAAAGCCATCTCCCTATATCGTTCCGCTCTGGCTTTAGACGCGAATTTCGAACCGGCTCGCAATCGCTTGCAGGCTATCCTGTGCACCTTCCTCTTTGACGAGACCGGATCATTGCGGGACATCACGGATATGTCAGAGAACTGACAAATGCCGGCCTGCGAGCCAGTATAAACTCAGACGGGAGAAGAATTTCCTTTCTTAGATCGAACAAATTCACAACCCAGAATTTTCCCCTTCACATATTTGTAACACTGTTCACAAAACGGAGAAGACTGTCCAAAAGAGATTGCACACAATTTTTTTAAATCGCTACAAACACAAACACACACAAAACAGAACAGAGGATCGCACACGGATGAAGACGAAGGACCCTTCTGGTGTGGACCTGAATTGAAGATATCTGAAGAGAAAAACCGATATGATATTATGTGATAGAATATTATTTATAAGAAAAAATTAAAAAAGAAGAAGAAAACAAAAGAAGAAATATATATGAAGAAAAACCTTAATTTTTAGGCTCGTTCCTGTCCAATAACATATCAAGAAAGAAATATATTTAAAATAAATAATTTCTTTTCGCCATTTAATAGGATTTTAATGAAATTGATGTATAATAGAGTGTTTGAAAATGATGATTAATTTATAATTTTTGACTTTGTGGATTTATATAAATTTACAATTCTTTTGTCGAACCCTGTATGTACAAAGTGTGCTCAGAAGTTTTGGTGCACATTGTATATTTCGTTTCTTTCGTTTATTTTTTTTTTATAATTGAGCCTACAGTTTTAGCTATTTTTTTTTCTTTTTAATCTTAATTTATAATCGACGTTACATTAATTTTTTTATACCTAAATAATGATTAATTTTCATCCGAATTTCATGTACAATGAAGAACAATCAAAATGACATGGACATTTTGATTGTACCCTACTGTACATCGCTCTTAAAAAGAAAATATTTTTTGTATATATCTACAATTAATTCACTTGCTACTGCTAATTTACCAACATTTTCTTGTACCTGTTTTTTCTGTGCCATGTTCTTTTTTATTCCTTCCAACATTAATTTTTTTTTTAGCAATTTCGAGTGTTTCTGATACTGTAAAAATAATGTTGCTTGATTTTATTCGTAATAATTGCCGGTAAGCATTTTTACATTAATGAATTTTTCATTGTGGTAATATTATTAAATCTGTATCTAAGATGGAAGTCCACATTTTGTCGAAAATGCGATTTTTATACATTTGGATATGCCTCAAATTAGTTGTACAAAAGTGAATATTAAAAAAAAATTCGAAATTTTACGTAAAACATGACATTTTTTTATAATTTTAGCGTGACAAGACTGCTGTGGATAAAAAGAAGTATTTTTTTGTATTTTTTTCTTGTCACAGGTGGTAAGTGGACTTACATTATGTATAGAAATGAAATTTCTTGCAATTTAGAAGAAGGCTGTTTTTGAAGTGATATTTTTGTGCAATTATTATTCCTTTGGTTGTTTATTAGTTACAAATAATATACAGTGGAACCTCGTTAACCCGGATCGATTAGGACCAGAGCCGATCCAGGTTAATGAAAATCCAGTTTGCACGGACACTAGGGTAAAAGAAAAAATAAAATAAGACAGTACTTAGAGAAAAAAAAACTTCATTTCGTGGATAAACAAATACAAACATAAAACAAACCGAGCAATTATATTTTTAAACAATAAGGATAAAACTATTTGACACAACACGCATTTCTAAACAAAAATCCCTCAGAATTAATTCGGGTTATCCAGAGATCCAGATTCACGGGGTCCGACATAACGAGGTTCCACTGTATATAGAAAAAAGAAAAAAACATTTAAAAACTGTTAAAAGTAAATATTTTTGGCAGAAATGACAAGTGACATTAATTAAAATCCACACTGATAACGTGGCAAAACAATTATTTATTTTTTTTTCACAGAAATAATACTTTCTTTTGATGTTAATTCAGAACGTAAATAAAATTTAAAACAATTGATTTTTTGCTTCCTAAAATGCAAATTTGATGGAAATTTTATTCTGGTAGTTTACTTTTAAATGTACCATTTTTGTTTGGCAAGCACTATATATGTACATATGAAAAATATATATCTGTATTCTGTAGCGCTGCGTTAAAGTGTTGAAGATCATTCCTTTGTTTTTCAATTTTAATTTCACTTTGTATCTCCAAATACAGTATTTTTTAAAGTCATGTCTTTTGAAATTACTAGCAGACTTATTTTCGCGTTGAAGCATAAAGATATTTTCCCAAAATTACTAAACGTGGACCTACTACACTTCATCTCAACGATACAGATATACAATTATTGCAAAACTTGAAAATACTTAATAATGTACATTTAAATGCACCATTTCTTTCGGCGAGCACTGTATTCACAATATCTGTGTATATACAATTGCCCAAAAGTAATCGAACAACTTGTTTTGCTCCTGTTTCTAAAAAAAAAATATTGTGAACTTAAATTTAATAATTGCATTTACTAATTTTGTAATTGTATTAAGAAAACTTTCAATTTTTATTTTTGTTTTGGAAATTTATAGTTCGAAATGCTTGTTTTATTTACTAAAAGAGGTAAGACATTTTTTTATGTTTTAAAGTTGATTTAATTTTAACGGAGATCTGAGCACATTATTTATTTCTACATTTTGATTTTGTTATATGTCATATATTAGATATATAGATTTTATATAAATATATCTAATATATGAAATAAGATTAGTAATAATAAATAGAATTTATAATTTATTACGATCATGTGATAGAAAAGTGAAAGTGCACATAGCTGCAATGTGTTTTTATTTATTTTTTTATTGGTATTAAATTGGTGATACTGTTTAAATCTCGCTTGGGCAAACTTCATTTTTGACGTGTGAACTGTCAATTTTGACATTTAAAGTAAACTCGCATTATTTATTTATCAGTTTGCTTATTTTTTTATATCGTTCTCCCCATTTTAAAACAACAATTCAAATTTCTCTAATTATTATCAGTAACTCAAACATCGAAGCATGGAATTATTTTTAATTTATTATTGATATTATTAGGCGGGAAATTTGAATTTTGCTTGGTGAAAATGTTTTTAGTGAAAATGAGATAAGGTTACTTTTCAAGCATTCTATATGTACCTATCTATAGATGTAATAAATTAGTGGTTTCTTATTTTATCACAGAATATCATAGTTCTATCGATGATTCATTTAATTTTTCATTATTTTTCGCATATTTATAACACAGAGAAGAAGAGAAAACATTTTTATATTTTTATACTTACCCGTAACTCATAGTTATTTCCTGTGTTGTGAATTTCTTTTTTTCGTTTGTTCGTTTGTTATTATTTTATTAGTTTTACGCCGCTTACACCAAAGAGGATGTGTTCTTGAATGCGTGAGGGATTTCATTGTTTTTTTTTTTTAATTTTTAGTATATATTTCAAAACCGATTTGCTCATTTACCTTATAGTCCGTGCGTTGAACATTCCGTTACTAGTAATTATTGAATTAACGTGATGACGTAATTACCAACTCTAATAATTGTATTTTAGTGACCAAAATTCTAAATGTACCTTACTATATTTAAATATAGAGGCAGAAGTATTGCAGAGAGTATTCTATTATGATTGCCAATTATATTGTTACTTTTATTTAATAGGTTAATTCCTCTCTTGTGGAAAGAAAACATAATACTCTTTGCAGTTCTCTTCGAATGTTCGTTGTTTTAAATGAAATATGAATATTATATGATGAGAGAGTTCTAAATGGAAAAAAAATGATAAAAGAATATATTTTACTTCAAATAAATACTCTGCAGAAGAAAACGTCTCATTACTTTTTATATTACAACCTTGCCATATTGTGTTTGACGCTGATGCCTGTGGTAAAGGATACCTTTAATTCCAGGTAGTATAGATTTGATATTGGAAGGTAAGTATTTGATTTTGTTGTTTTTCTTAATCTAGATTTTTACTTTATATTCTATAACAATAATTGATGCAAATTTTCTTTTCTTACTTCAAATTTAAATGTTTTACCGCCAAAAGAACAATCTCTTTATTTTACATAGATAATAATTTCTTTAGCTTAAAATATTCGTTTATTTGATTTTAAAATGATATTTTGTCAGCTGAATCGAATTGTTTTGTGTCAAAATAGCACATCGTTCTCAATATTGAAGTTGCTAAGAATAATTGTGCGAAATTTAAATTTTGCCAAGTGGGAATAGTTTCATTTCAAGGTTTTCAAGTTCCTAAGATCCCATTGCTTAATCAGTTTAAAGAATTCTTCTTCGTATTGAAATATATGAATTTTTATTATATTTAAGGATTCGATTAGATCAAATGATTTTTTTACATAATAATTATTGCTTTTTATTACTTTAGAGATAGAACTTGCAAAAAAAAAACTTTGAAAGTCCTTTTTATAAACTTACTAGTATTAAGTGTATTTTTTGACATGGTTCATCTGAAATATATTATGTTTAATTTAATTAGATAAATAATTAAAAGTTGACGTAATTAAGAATACTTTAAGAATAATATTCAAACAACAAATAGATACTGCGTAAAAAAGCAACATCCTAGAATTTATATTTTGAATTTATGATAGGTACTGGAATTAATTACACACATCAAAACGAAATCACTAGGTCAGAAGCTAGAAACTCCAGTTTTGCGAATACTCGCAAGAGTTTCTGGCCGTATGATGCACACGACAAATCTTAATTTTGAATTGAAGACACACGAGTGGATGAAGGTGTTATGTTACAAAATCAAACTTTTTCAGGAATTAAGTTTTTTTATGTAGTTTTTCTCAAAAGTAGCGTAACATAATCCCTTCATACATTCACAAGACTCGAGTGTTCTAGAATTTCTGGAATTTTCGATGGTGCTATGTGAAAGATGGGTACAAAACACCTTGATTCATGCAAAAAAGACAGTTTTTAAAATGCGACATAGCACCTTCATCCACTCGTATCTTCAATTGAAAATAGAAAAGAAATTTTTGACACTAGGGAGTTGACCAGTAGTACAAGTTGACACACATGTTACATACCTTATTATTTTGACGTTTCTGAGAACAAATCTTTTTCTGTAATTTTCTCTCTAGTTTAACATCTATTTATCAATAATAAGTGCAATGAAGACACCAGTTCGTCTTAGCATGGTTGAACAGTAGCTTAATGATAATTCATTACACGTCTGGTCATGTGAAATCTAGTGTGGCCAACCTTTAATGACATTTTTGCCTGCAGGAAAACCAGGAAAACGGTAGTTTTTCTGCCGCTTTGAAGTACTGCAAAATGAGTGTTTCTGAATGAATGTTTCCTTTTAAGCAGTTGTCCTATTAATATTTATAGCGTTACATGAATATTGGAAGTTTTAACACTAGTAATAATATACTCAGTGACATTTATTAACATGTAATCCGCTTAGATCATATTAATTACATGGATACCGCGTTAGGTGCCCAACTATGTTTCCAACATAGCACAGACAAATTATTTTGTTCCTTCTCGTTCCGACTTATAAAGTACCTTATCTACCTCGCTTAGTCTATATTACTTAGCTGATGATTGGCTTAAAACTGTGCGAAATTGAAACACGTTCAAGCGCGAAATTCAAACTGCTGTTATGTAATAACACTACAAAGATATTCAACACACACGATCAAAAGGTATTTCTCAAATATATATAAAATATAGCATCGAATAACGTAAAAACTTATAAGTTTTTTATGGTATAGCGGTATTCATGTAATATATATGATTTCAGGCAGCGGTCTTAACCTGTGGTCCGCAGACCCCCAGGGGTCCGCCACTTCCCTTTAGGGGTCCGTGAAAGAATATTTTTCGTGATAAATACACATATAGTTAGGTAAAGTACATTTGCAAAAATTTTTAAATCCCTAACATTAATCGCTGGCTACATTTAAAACGCAAAAATACTGAAAGTGATAGTGCACCTTGCTCAAAGTTGAGTGAAACTTCTTCCAGTGATCATAAGAAATGTTGGCGTTATAGTAAAGAATATCTTTCCATCGGTTTCACCTGAACAGGTTCGGAAAACTTCGGCAAATGCCTCAGTATGTGTTATGTTATGAAATTTTGTCAAATGAGGCAATGAAGCCGTCGAAGCTTCGAAGACATCTTGAGACTAAACATAAAGATCATGTTACAAAGAGCATCGATTCTTTCAAAAGTAAGGAACGCGAACTGCAAGCAAATAAAAAAAAATGTAGAAAAGACTGTAGGCATTTGTAGCAACGAAAATGCTGTGAGAGCTTCATTAGAAGTTTCTCTCAAACAATAGCGAAGGACAGTGAGTAAAAATAAATATAGGAACCGTTTAACGAATGTAGAATCAGAATTGAGATTACAAGTTTCCAACATTAAACCTGATATGGCAAGACTTGTTAGCGAAATACAGCACCAAACATCTCATTAAAGTATTATATGTAATACTAAAACAACGATGGTTAGTGTTACTGTTTGTTTATCATTTTGATTAAAACTTCTGTTATATTTTTTTATTTTCTACTTATTTAAAATACCTTCAATATGTCAAGTGAAAATCTTAATAGGGGTTCGTAAAAACAAAATAATATTCAAAGGGGTCCGCGATAAAAAAAAAGGTTAAGAACCGCTGATCTAAGGTAATACGAAAAAAATAAATAAATGTGTTTGGCAATCCCGTAGCTGAGCATACTCCTGTAGAGTCCATTGCAATAGAGAACGGTACATGACGTCACAGGCGCAATGAACGAATATTGGCAGGCGATGCCTCGTTGCTAGGTAACAAACAGTGGTAGCCGGTAAGGGGGCGTAATTGACGCCAGGATTCGCGCAGCTTTTGGTGACGACATGTACCATTCTCTATTGCAGCGGACTCTACATGTCTAGGCATCGACAGGCACCTTGAACTTCGTGGATTAACTGTACCAGGGTCTACGGAGGATGGTGCAAAGTAGACGGTCTGCTGACCATGATATCCCACACATGTTCAACGGGGTTTAAATCCGGTGAATGTGGTGGTCACGGCAAAACATTAACGCCTGTTTCTTGAAGAAAGTCCGTAGACCGATCAGCTAAATAAAATATGGAATCAACCCTGTTGCGAGGGGTGATTGGCATCATTACATATTTATACAATAAGTTTTATTTGTTTAAATCAAAAAAGTAATAATATACGGTAAGTAGGTATGAAAATAATTTATTTTAACAAAGTATGTTAAATCAACTAGAGAATGATATCGCTAAATTAATGTCAGTAATGCAACTATAGTCTGGTTCACGTTGAGAAGGAAGTATTACTCTTATGGACATAGTACCCAACGACGCCAAATCTATTTAAGTACTTAATTTTTCGTATGTTGTCGCGCTGAACAACTTGACAAATTTCATGTTGGCGCTTATAAATGTCAATCCAATGAATTTGGTTTGTATTTATTGGTTATGTCCCACTGTGTACTATTAGTATAAAAAGCGATAGAATAATGTTGATTGTATTGTAACGAGCGCCAACTTTTCAACTGGCGGTTCCGATAGGCGTCCCTAGATGGCGCTAGCATAGCGGAAGAAGAACTACCTACGACGAATAACAGAGGGCAGCACCGGGTCGAAGATTCGAGAATATTCTCCAGAATCTTCGAGGACATTCTAGAAGGCCCCCGAACAATCTGGAAGTTCGCGTCAGCTATAAATAACGCGTCGGGTTGGCCAGGAGGCAGTCAATCGATACGAGTTCGATAGTGCGGTCGCGTTTGAATTAGTACATGTAATATAAATATCGTTTACATAAATAAGACATTAGTGGTTAAGTGATATAGTTAATAAGCATTTTTAATAGATTTTAATTACCGTAATAGTGTTAATAGAATAAGTGAATTAAATATATCGCCTGTGTGTTTTTCTAAAACCCCGACAACGTTTTAAGAACCGAAAAACGTTACAAATTGGTGTCGGGTGTGGGGTATTTGGCGATATATTAGTGGACTAATAGTGGCGTAATTAGAACAATGGCAGCGAAATACTGTAAATTAGTGGACTTGAAAGTGGTAGATCTCAAACGGGAATTAGAAGAAGGGATGAAGATACGAGTGGAAGGAAGGCCGAGCTTCAGTCGAGATTACGAAGAGCAATAGAAGCAGCTGGTGGAGATCCTGAGACATATTTGTTTGAAGTGTCTGGTGGTAATGGCGAACTTCTAAAAGAACTTACAGAAAATTCTAGAAAGATTAGAAGAGAAAGTTCTAGAAAATTCTCACCAACATAGAAGAGAAAGTTATGGAAAATTCTCGGCAATTTAGAAGAGAAAGTTCTAGAAAATTCTCAGAAAAATATGGAAAATTCTAGAAAACTGGAAGAAAAGATTGAAAACATGGACGAGAAGAATATAGAAAATTCTAGAAAACTAGAAGAGAAAGTTCTAGAAAAAATTGAAAACATGGACGAGAAGAATATAGAAATTCTAGAAAACTAGAAGAGAAATGACAGAAATTCTGAGAAAATTGGAAGAAAAAATTATAGAAAATTCTCTTAATGTAAAACACGAATTAATGAACAGAATCGACGAAAAATCTAGAATGATTGAAGAATTGGACGATCGCATGAAGGTGCTAGAAGAACAAATTCATTCTGGAACCATACGAAACACGGAAGAAACTGGAAATTCTACCAATACGGGAAGCGCTCAGATGGAACCAAGAAATTCAGTGCCCATCTGTACGGTTCAAAATAAATGTGACCTGCCTACATTCGACGGGAAGACTCCCTTGGAAGACTATTTGACGCTGCTGGATACCACAGCTACGTATTATGGCTGGACGGAAGCTACCAAAGCAGCCATGTTATCAGTAGCTCTGCGCGGCGATGCTTTGAAGGTACTCCAGGTTATTCCTTCGACGGAGCGACAAATTACCAAACGCTACTTAATCAATTGGAGATGCGTTTCGGTAACAAACATCTGCAGCAAAGTATATCGCTCGCAGTTGAAAAATCGCTGTCAGAGGTCGAACGAGACTCTACAGGAGTAATGAAGCTGACGTCGTTCGTCTAATTAAGAGTGCGTACCCAACGGTACCGGAAGATGTGTGCGAGAGTCTCGCTGTGGAAAAATTCCTGGATGGCCTGCTCGATAAGGATACTCAACAGGCAGTAAAGCTCGCTCGGCCGCAAACGTTGAACCAGGCTTTAGCTCAAGCACTAGATTTTGAAGGCCGTGAAGCAATCGGTCAAAGGACCTGCTCGCGTCCGTGTTCTAGGGAGTCACGAGGAAGAAGAGCATTAGAAGGAATTATGACGAAATTAAACGAAATGATGACGAAAAATATGACGGAATTGATGACGAAAAATATGACGGAATTGATGACGAAATGGAATCCGTGCAAACTAGGCAACCAGGAAGACGATGCTGGAATTGTGGAAGGATGGGGCACGTACGTAGTCGGTGTCCCGATCCACGAAAACCAAAGCCGACGGAAAACTAAAATGGGCCGACGAGAAGGGGCGATCGTCGACCTATGTAGCTGATGCCCCAGTAACACCAGTGATTGTTGCTTCAGTGGATGTAGACCTAGCAGCCTCGTCGTGTATGGGCATGTAAATGGGAAACCGAGAGATTTACTGCTAGATACTGGTGCAACAATGACAATTCTTCGGCCGGAAGCAGTGGGAAGAAAGAACGGATACATCCAACCAGATGGACGCTACGTACGGCAACTGGGCAATCAGTCAACGTGTTGGGGGAGACGATGGCCCACTTCCGTATTGGTGATACTGCATGCCAGTATCGTGTAGAGTTGCAGATATAGAACAAGACGTAATCCTCGGAATGGACATAATGACAGAATTTGGGTTCAAACTGGACTTGCAAGCAGGAGTGTTGAAGGTTGGCAAAGAAGAAGTTATTCTCACCATAGCAAGAATATGTCGGCCTGCGTAGTGTTGGCAGAAGAAGTAACTGTGGCGAGCCGCAGTGAAACCATTGTGGAAGCGAGCGTGAGTGGAGACATTCCCAAAGGGCAAGTTTTAATGCTGGAACCGGGAGCGATTAGCGGTCAAGGTCGTGAATACTGGTCGCTAAGGCAGTGATACAAGCTGGAGAAAAACTGCCCGTCCGACTGATGAACGTCAATAGTTATCCAGTAAAGCTGAAGAAGGGCGTACCTTTGGAAGTTGTGCTAGTGTGTCGTCGATTGTCAACAAAGAGGATGGCGTAACAACAACTCCAGATCCGCTTCCTGGATGGTTGAATAACTTCATTGACTTGTCTTGCAAGGATTTGACAACACAACAACGCCATACCGTGAAACAGCTGCTTGGACGCTACCAAGATCTTTTCCAAGCAGAAGACCGGAACACGAGGGGCAGGACTAATGTTGTACGACATCAATAGACACTGGAGATGCCCCAGCCGATCCGCCAAGCCCCCAGAAGATTGCCATTGGCGAAACGAGCCGAAGCAGAACAAATTATACAGGATGGAGCAGGATGGCGTAATTGAACCATCGAACAGTCCATGGGCTTCTCCAGTGGTACTGGTGAAGAAGAAGGATGGTTCAACTAGGTTCTGCGTGGATTATCGACAACTAAATAATGTAACCAAGAAGGACAGTTATCCTTGCCCAGAATCGATGACACTTTAGATACCCTAGGTGGGTGTAAGGTATTTTCGACCCTCGACCTGAAGAGTGGTTATTGGCAAGTCGAAGTAGAGGCAAAGGATAAGGAGAAGACGGCGTTTACGATCGGGACAGGATTGTGGCAATTTAAACGTCATGCCATTTGGGTTATGTAATGCTCCCGCGACGTTTGAAAGATTGATGGACAACGTACTGAGAGGACTATCCTGGGAAACTTGCTTGGTATACCTCGACGATATAATTGTCTTAGGAAAATCTTTTGAGGACCATTTGAAGAACTTGGAGCAAGTATTTCAGCGATTGAAAGGAGCGAATTTGAAGCTTAACCCCAAAAAGTGCAACCTGTTCCGGAAGCAAGTGCACTACCTCGGCCACGTAGTATCAGAGGATGGAGTGTCGGTTGACCCAGGGAAGACAGAAGCGGTCAAGTCTTGGCCGGTTCCGAAGGACAAGCATGAAATAAGAAGTTTCCTTGGGCTATGCACTTATTACCGACGATTCGTTCCTGGATTTGCTAACATCGCCAAGCCTATCACGAGACTACTGAAGAGGGCAGAGACTACGTCTGGGAGAAGAGCTGCCAGGATGCCTTTGAAGAATTGAAACAGAAGCTGACCACTGCGCCCATCTTGTGCTATCCACAGGCTGAAGGAAAATTCATTTTGGATACTGATGCCAGCAACGTGGGCATCGGAGGCGTGTTGTCCCAAGTTCAAGATGGCCACGAAAAAGTGCTCGTTACTTCAGCAAAGTGCTGTCGAAACCGGAACGCAACTATTGTGTGACCAGGAGAGAGCTGTTGCCGTAGTTAAGTCTATAGAGCACTTCATAAATATCTCTATGGCAGGAAGTTCTTGTTAAGAACCGACCATGCGGCATTGATGTGGCTGCTACGCTTCAAGAATCCGGAAGGGCAGGTTGCCAGATGGATAGAGCGTCTGCAAGAGTATGACTTTGATTCGGAACATCGGCCTGGAACCAGTCATCGAAACGCTGACGCACTATCGAGAGACCCTGTTCCAAGGATTGCACGCACTGCTGTCGTGCCGAAGAGAAAAATGAAGCAACCTGCTTGAGGACTACTGTCATAGATGATAGATGGAGCTGAGACCAAATCCGAGCTGACCAGGAGTCTGACGAAGTTTTGAAGCGTGTGATGGAGTGGAAGATGCAAGAAGCGCGGCCTAACTGGGAAACGGTAGCACGATATTCGCAAGAGCTAAAATCGTATTGGGCTCAGTGGGGCTCTTTGGTAATGGAAAATGGTCTTCTCAGACGAGTGTTAGAAGACGAAGCTGGGACCAATAGCAGACTTCAGATTGTGGTTCCGAAAGCAAGAATTCCCGAAGTTTTAAAACTTCTTCATGATGGAACATCGGGAGGGCATCTTGGAGTCCGGAAGACTATAGAGAAGGTCAGAGAGCGATTCTATTGGGTTAATTGCAAGAATGACGTGAAAGACTGGTGCCGGAGATGTACAACTTGCGCCGCTGCCAATGGACCTTCCCAAAGGAAGAGGGCCCCTATGAGGCAATACAACGTTGGCAGTCCTTTTGAAAGGATTGCGATTGATGTTGCCGGACCATTTCCCACGACGGAATTTGGAAATAAATACATCTTGGTTGCAGTAGACTACTTCAGCAAATGGGTGGAAGCTTACGCATTACCAAATCAGGAAGCTGTTACAGTGGCTGAGACTTTAGTTAAAGAACTTTTCAGTCGGTTTTGGTGTGCCGCTTGAACTTCACTCCGACCAGGACGGAATTTTGAATCAGCAGTGTTTCAAGAGATGTGCAAATATTGGGTATTCGCAAGACCCGAACAACTGCCTTGCACCCGCAATCAGATGGCATGGTGGGGCGCATGAACAGGACAGTTATCAAGTATCTATCAAAAGTTGTCGCAGCCACCAGCGAGATTGGGACCAGCAGCTACATCTATTCTTGCTGGCGTATAGAGCATCGGTCCACGAAACCACTGGCCAAAGTCCATCTAGTGTGCTTTTTGGACGAGAACTGCGCTTACCATGCGATCTTAAGTTCGGCTTTAAACCAAATGAAGAAGTAGTTGGAGATGACTATGTTTCGAACTTGCGGAGGCGAATGGATGATATTCACGATCGGGTGAGGGCGAATATCCATGAAGCAAGTGACCGCATGAAAGAACACTACGACATCAGAGCGAATGAAGGCGGATATCAGCCTGGAGACCTGGTCTGGCTGTTCAATCCTCAGCGACGTCGAGGCTTCTCACCTAAGCTGCAACGATCGTGGGACGGGCCTTACGAAGTGATAAAGCGAATTAATGACGTCATCTATCGCATCAGAAAGAAACCCAATGGTAAAGCAAGAGTGGTGCATTTTAATCGCCTAGCTCCTTATCTTGGGGACAATCAAGAGGACGAGCAGATGGTCCGAGTTTGTAGACTCCCCGAAGAAGAACTCAGCTATGAGGAGTTCATGGACAAGTATGGGAATGGCCGCAAAGTGCGTCATGGTGTAACAACGGAGATTCAGGAGGATTTGTTTTTGGCTCCTGAAGGGTGCGCGTTAGCACACTGTGTTGCCCAAGATTTAAGAATGGGCAAGGGGATAGCTACCGTCTTCAAGAAGAAATTTGGTGCGCGTCCAAGATCTTTCGAAGCCAGAACCCTGAGGTGGGCAAGGCTCTGCACTTGCCAGGAAAGAAACGGGCCTTTATTCTACTTGGTGACCAAAGAAGCCTCAGTTGGCAAGCCAAACCTACCGGACGATGTGGGATAGCCTGATAAGTTTAAGAGAGCAGCTGTTGGAGCTGGAGATCAATAAGATCAGGGTGCCAAAAATAGGCTTGTGGATTGGATGGCTTGGACTGGAGGGTCGTAAGGAACATGCTCGAAGAAATTTTCCGATATACTGGAATAGAGTTCCTAGTATGCAGCTACAACCCGCGGTAGCAGAAAGGGAGGCGACGGACGGTAGCGTGCTATTTCTTCCGGACCTCGTCGTGTAGAAATGGAGAGAACTGTTCGTATCTTCATGGAGGTGATAGTTCCTGTTCCGGGACGGAACAGATCTAAGGAGGGAGCAGTGTAACGAGCGCCAACTTTTCAACTGGCGGTTCCGATAGGCGTCCCTAGATGGCGCTAGCATAGCGGAAGAAGAACTACCTACGACGAATAACAGAAGGGCAGCACCGGGTCGAAATTCGAGAATATTCTCCAGAATCTTCGAGGACATTCTAGAAGGCCCCGAACAATCTGGAAGTTCGCGTCAGCTATAAATAACGCGTCGGGTTGGCCAGGAGGCAGTCAATCGATACGAGTTCGATAGTGCGGTCGCGTTTGAATTAGTACATGTAATATAAATATCGTTTACATAAATAAAGACATTAGTGGTTAAGTGATATAGTTAATAAGCATTTTTAATAGATTTTAATTACCGTAATAGTGTTAATAGAATAAGTGAATTTAAATATATCGCCTGTGTGTTTTTCTAAAACCCCGACAACGTTTTAAGAACCGAAAAACGTTACAGTATGAATACTTATTCCACATCAAAATACACAATATAAATAATCCTTAATAATAATAATAATAATCCTTATGCCATCATAAATAATACCATAAATAAATATAAAACTAATGTCTTTTAGAACATAGGTACTTCTCGAAAAATTAGGTTACCTATATGTAATTATAACAGCTGTTTTAATTGTGCTTACAAATAACAGACAACACAAATGACGGTGTTAGTAGTTTTTATAAATTCAGATTAATTTAAAATGAATAAGTAATGTTAAGACATGTGACACAGAAATATATTCGAAATCGAGAAATGACAGGAACAGGAAGCAGCGAATAATGCAGACATTATCATTACCGACGACAGCCATGAAATAAATCTGGCAACAATTCCCATGATAGAAGGAGATAGACACATATGAGTAGGTATAAAATAAAAAGGGATGCATATAGCCCCTAAGAATAATACTTTTTTTAAAATTTGAACTAGACTGTAAACCATTTTAGACATGTCTTTATTGCCATTTTTGTTGTCATTATTAATTACAGTTTATTTTTTAGTCGTTAACGTCATTGGGCTGTCATTTCGTCATTTTTACGTTTAGTTAACGTCATTTCGAGACTGTTTAAAAATTCATTAAAGTTAGGGTGGGGCACTTGAGTACGTTTGCATTTCGAGACTGTATTTGATATATTAGTATATCAGAAAAATAAGTGGTGACTACATCTTATATTTAGATAGATCATTTCAATGATACCGTAAGACCGTACTGAAGGTGACCAATTTAATGAAAAAGAATCACTTCGCCCAAACGAAAACTTCTTCAATGCTGCTGATGGCTGGCTTATATTTCTTGTGTTGTTTTCTTGCATTGACAGCTGGTTGACGAGTTAGATTCTTGAGACTCGTTTGGTAAATTGTTATATACAATAACGCTTGTAGGATAAGAGAACTAACAATAGCCGCTGTCACACGCACAAGAGTTATATAAATTCTAATCTTGTGCAGCGTCCAGCAGCTGCAGTGAGTATCTCTAGTAATATATGACGTCCATTTCTTCAACTTCAACAATCTATAACAATGTCGATTAACATCATGGAATTAGATGCCGCAGAGGTATATCTTCCATCTTGTTGAAAATACGTTTCCTTTTCCATCGCTGTTTATCGGTTTGTAGTTATAATAACAGAGGTTTTTATTAAGAATACACTCACAAGATGTGACTTTCGGAATTTTGAAAGTTGTTAAGGCGACGTCGTGTCTCAAGATTTTTGCTAGCTGAGGGTATATCTTAAATTTACTCGGTGAAAGCACTGAAACTTAAAAAATCAGCACACAACAACCAACAATAATCTATTATAGGAATTTGCAAATTTTTATTTTGAAGTGAAAAATGTATAACGATCTAAATTTGGTATCTGCAATTGGGAGGAGGGATAATAATAATAATGTTTATTAATTACATGGACACCTTTGTGTTTGTAACATGTCAAACTAAAAAAATAAAGATAATTTAAACTAGAATTAGAATGAGCGAAAAGAAAGAGTAAGAAAACATAAATACTAATAACTAAATTAAAGAACCAACAAATAACTACTACTACATAACTAAGTTTTATAAACAAAATATAAGTGGTAGAATTGAAAAATTATTAATATCTGTATATGCTGATACATGTGTAAGTGACTGTTTAGGTGATGTACGAAAATAATTCATCAATAGAATAAAAATGGTACTGCTTAAGGTATTGAGATAAGTTAAACTTAAACTTTTTATTCGCTGTATTGGTGCTGACAACCGTCGATATATATTGTTATAAATTTTTATACCAATGCTGTGTGGTCCAACGTCAGTCAACTGCAGAGTACACTGTGGGCGATGTATATTACTTTTTGTTCTAGTGTTATAATTATGCATTTCGGCATTAATTTTAAACATGGTCCTATTTAAGTGAATGTAGGCACAAATTTCTAGAATATACAAGCTTGCCAAAGGAAGAATCCTTAGATCGGAGAAAATTGGTCTACATGAGTCAGTGTGTTTAGCAGCTACAATTGATCGATTTTGAAGATATCAATAGTAAAATTAGGAAAAATATTTATGTAAGAGATTTAATGTATATAAAAACGGAAGAAAATGTAGATTAATATATTTCAAATAAAATTACATATATAATTTAACATTAGGCATAATCCCTAATAGACAATCCCCATGGTACGATTAATCGAACCATGGGGATTCTATCTCTTACTATTGATGACACCACCGATTTCCTATTCTTTCAAAACTATACGGTCTGGGTTTGGCTAGGGGGCAGTTGCTTAATCTTTTGTATATGGAGTATATTGATGTTACATCAATCCCCTCAAACAAACTCAATATAGATTCCTAAAATATCTCTATTTTAATATGTATGTATGTATGTAGGTAGAAGGGTGGTGTTACACTGCGACCTAAAAGATCTATTGTGTCCCCTATTCTTGCTGCTTTACAGCTGGCCTTCCAATCCTATTCCTTTCAGAAAGTGTAGGATGTCAGAGGGCCCCAGTCTAGGTAAGTCTCCCTCTTCTTCTAATAAGAAACACTTCAGTTGCCCCATCCAAGGATATACTTACAACATATTACGTCATACTTGAAGCCAAACGTCTTTTTTTTCTTCGAAAGTTCATGTTTAATTACACATCTAATAAATCTTGATATGACTGAAGTGCCTTTCTCCAAGTCATTCTTATCTGATATATAATTTTTAGTTACTTCAACGTTGAAGAACGAAATTATTTACGATTTTGTGCTACGATAACAGTTATTTTAATAATAAATAATTGCGGAATTTAAATCTATCTTAGAGACACAGTTTCATCAATAATGTAATCTAAAAAGAATCGTTTATAGTGGTAAATTTTTGAAATTTAGGGACCTTAAGGTATATATTTAAGTCCAGAAATATTTATAATGTTGGAAAATGCTTCAGTAGTAGAAAGAAATTTTTTGCTAGTACCCGTTCTTTGTGCAGTTTGCCTCAACTTACTTTGGTGAGTTTTTCTGCTCACGACAAACTCAGTTAATCAGCTTATTTCCTCGTTTGTAGTGAGCAGCTTATAACTTAACTTACAAAAGTGATCAGAGCCAGATGGTAAAGCCTAATCTATCTTGCGCGAAAATCTATCTTGTCTCATCAAAATTCTCATTGTGTCGAACCTTCCTGTTATCAATATTATGCATACATTCTTTATGCTTGTTGTAGATATACAACATGCACAGAAATGCACAAAATCTATTGGTGAAATTACTTTTGGGTATAACATAGTTACTGATATCAAAAACATTCTTAAAGACACAATTGTGTGTATAATAGGTCAGAAAACAGAATTAATGAAGCTACCACCAAACTTAAAAACAAAATGATAGAACAATAAATCGACAATCTTCATAATACGATACAAAAACAAAAAAAAAAAGAAATTTATAAACAGAAAGAAAAAGAAAGCAAAAGAAGATTGTATTATTCTCCGAAATATTCAGCCACCGGCACCGAGTAAAAGAAATGTTGTAACAAAAATGCTTTTAGGCACTTTCGAAAACTTTTATAACTATCATGACATCTAATTTCGTTGGGTAAATGATTAAATATTTTTATTCTTAAGTTATATATGCACCTTGACTTATAATATTCATTCAGCTAGAAGGTAAGTGCATCAGTTGATCTTTTATTCTTGTATCATAATCATGGATTTTCGTGTTGATCGGAATATTTCCTTTTGACTGGTATATGTAACACGACGATTCATAAATGTAATAAACACGAAAGAGGAAGCATTTTATATTTTTTAAAAATTGGTCGACATGACATCATAAAAATGAGCTCCAGCAACACTTCTAATCAGAGACTTTTGCGCTAAGATACTTGATGCGCACCATACTGTAATCTAGACTGAATTTCAGCATAGTACAGTGAAATTAAACAATCCACAGATATCTGAGACCTTAAGAGTTTAAAAGCAAAAGCTCTTTGGTGCAACTTTTGCACAATACTGTCACATTGCTCTTTCCGTATGATCAAAAATAACTCCTAAAAATTTAGTACTATCACAGCAAAATAATTCTTTTTTGTTTATAATTAAATCGTAATGTTCGATACTCTTTTGTCTCGCATGAAATACCATGTATTTTATATTTTCTATAAGCTTAAAGACAGTTTATTTTGCGAAAACCAATTGCATAAGTTATTTAATAGAGAATTTGTTGCCTTTTCAGTAATATGAGTATTTATTTTAGCAGCTGTTAACATTACAACATCATCAGCATCAATCGTCAAGTATATATTTGATAGAAACAAGACTATATCGTTTTATGTATAAACTAAAACGTGTAGGACCTAGCACTGAACCTTGTGGAATTCCAGAATTCGTGGGTAACCAACTAATGATGTTATGTTTGTCAAGAAAAGAATTTAAACGGTCTAACATACAGTATTCTAAAATTTTTGAAATTACAGATGTCAAAGCTACTGGCCTATAGCTTGAAATACCTGTAACTATGCCTTAAAAGCAATTTTGGTATCGGAAATTAATTGTTTATGTTTTTTCTTAGCTTACTTATAAACATTTTGTAGTTCAGGTCAAAACGATTTTCGTTGCAAAATTGCAAATAAAAACACTCATGTGTATTCATTCGACGAACATTTTGGACGAATTCAACCAAATGTTAAAAAAAAAAATAGATTTTCACCTTTGATCACATAAAAAATTAGCATTTAAACTAGTTTGCTTGAACAGAATTATCTTAGATTTGCAAAAGGCTTGATCACACCAAGAATATTTCCAAATATAAGATTTGGTTGTGCAATTCATGTGCAGAAGTTTATATTGTTAAACAGATACCAGCCAATCCTGCGAAAATAGATCCTTCCTAAGTTCTAGATACTAAAGTTAAAAGACATCCATTTAAAAATCTAGAATCGATTAAGGAGTAAGTTAAACCTTTGATTTTTTGTTTTGGTTTCAGGTAATGTAATATATTTTTTTTATTATTAAAGATTTGGAAGTCTTACAATTGAAAGGGCCAGCGCAGAAAGAGACTAAACCATCGTTTTCTCATTTTTGGATATACATTAATTGATGTTGTACATATGTTTAATCTATATACAAGAAGCCGTCAAATACCCCCAACCCATTTTTGCACTCCTTTAATTGAAGGGCTTATTATAATAACGTGATATCCCACAAATAAAGAAAAAAGCAATCATCAAGCTTTGAAGTGTTAGGAAATGCATTAAAACTGGCTACTATTCAATTTAAAATTGAAGGATTTTTGGTGAAACTTATCATGTTTTTACAATAAGCCTTTCAATTAATTACTTTCTCAGAAAAACTTTTAAGATTAGGGTCGTTTACATCCTAAATAATTGGAGAAATGATAGAAAAAAATATGTGTTGGCAAGTACTCAATGAGTATTTATTGAGAAGTTTGAAGTAAATATTCCTTACGTTCATCAATGTCTTTGGTAAAAATCAAAGACGAAATTTACTGATTTAGATGAAATGACAATACAATTGCTGTATCCATTATACAAAAGGTATCAAGAAAATATTAAATATCATCTATTGTAAATGGTTTATTGTGTAAAATCAAATTTGTTATCCATGCAGAAATTTGTCATGCGCAATTGCACGCCAATATAAAAGTGTCAAATGTGAAATGTCAAACCACACGTTGCGCTACCAACCTCACATAAAATAACACCACAAACAGTGTCAGAAGATGGAAAAGCAGTGTTGCAAAGTGGGTTTTTCGGCAAAATAATTGCACAAAGTGCTCATTGTATATGCAAAATAGAAAAACATATTTGGTAAGACATAATTTCAATCCAGGGTTTGATAAAAACTTTGCAGACCAGAAGAAATAATGCCCAAACGATTTTTACTCATCCAAAAGAGAATACCAAGCCTGAGTCTTAAATCACTTATTTGAGTAAGCGAAAAACTTTGAGTCGAATTTGAAATTCTTAAAGGTAATTTCGACAATAGAATTAAAGGTATTATCAAACTGCATTCCAAGAAATATCTTCATTGCGTTACTCAATGATGATCTGAAGATCTTGCATATTTAATTTTTCTATCTAAGATGGATTATTAAAATTAAAGAATATTTAGACCACGGAAGAGTGGGTATTTGGAGGAAATGATTAGTAAGGAATAATTTTTTTTCCGGTGGAGATAGATCTGGTTCCCAATACCATTAGAAATTTTTTAGATGTAAGAATATTCGGTGGAAGAAAATCCCAAAACGCTAATGATGATTTATGTGTTGGAATATAGTAATGTATTAACGGAAAACTAACTTACCTTTGTTGTACATACACAGATAACACACATATAGGTACAATACACTACTCTCAACAACACATACCATCCTCCAAACCAACCAAAATCTAACGACACAAGATTTTGCGGAACACCACACTGAAATTAGGACCATACCGATAGGATATCCAGCAAGCAACTGAATTCTATCCCAAGCCACTTCGCCTGATTGTTATTTCGTGGCGTCCATTTTGGAAACAGTTCTAATGGTGTCATGTAACTGCCTACGTCAGTTATCGATATTTTTTGATCAATCCAAATACGATCAACTCGTTATAACCGTACTTTTGAGAATGATTTCGATCTTAAAGAGGTATTATCAGCGTTAAAGAGCTATTTTCGTGCAATATCCATGAAGAAACGGATCTTTTTGTGTGCCGTCGGTCAGATAGCGGTCATGAAATTTGGCCTACGAGACAACTATTGCCTTGGAAGTGTTAAAAGTGAAGACCTGGTGCTTGAAGTGGCGTTGTTATGCGTGGTGGATGTGTTATTGTTTATTTTTAATTGTTATTGGGATAAATCAATAAATTATATACATATTTTTTTATTGTGTTGAAATGCGAGGTTTAAGGAATGAAAGGTTGGGCAGTCAAATTTTCTGAAGCTTAAACGCTTTTGGAAGATTGTAAAAGGTATATTTTTTTTAGTTCAATTTGTAATTCTAAAATTCCAGACTAAATAAATGAAATTTAAAACTTTAAAGCAAGAAATGCTGCTAAAACGTCCATCAAAAAAGAAAGCCTTTTTTTGGAATAGTTGCAAGCAGTATGGAAAAATATTAGAATAATAATCAGGAACTATAAAATTAAATGATAAGTAGTTGGTAAAGAACATTTTGTTCACGAATTTTAAGAAAAAAAAAATTAAAAAGGAATTACATTATGATTTTTGTCAGTTTTCTTTTAAAATTTTCACCTTTCAAACACATTGTCGTGTTAAATTTCTGATGACTTTGCAAGAATAATTTCTCGATAATATAGAATGGATGAAAACATTGATTAAATAATAAAGACTTTCTGAGGATTAGGCTATTTTTTTCTGGAAAGATTTGAGATGGATTTTGGCTTTCCAACAGTAAATGTCATTAGATTGTAAGGATACTTAGACACGAATATATTTAGATGAAGATATGGGAATATTTGGACACATTTGTATATTTCGTCTGAAATATATATTCACTTGGTGATAAGCTGTTTTAATTTGTATTTCTAATACAGAAATTATTTTACAATAAAAAACTGAGTGGAATCTGCGAGCAATTAAATGGGGTTGAGGAAGGAAATTCTATGAAAATTTAGAGGACTTGGCCAACGTCTCAATAAAAATCGATTGGAGTGAGTGAAAGATTAATAATAATAATAATAATAATAATACAATATATAATATATAACAATATTTTATTGTAACTTGGTTGAAAAAATAATACAGTACCAGTACAATACGTCATAATCAATTATCAAATACAATTTACTTGCCAATCAAGAAAGTCTTGGATGTTATAGGGTTCCAGACTACACAAAAAAACTAAATAATTTCTTACGAAAAATTGCTAAAGAATTGATTATTTTGAACTCATTTGGTAAAACATTGAAAACTTTTAAACACATGTAATTTAGACTATTTTGGGTTAAAGTCTAGTTTTAGGGTAGCAGTAATCGTTTTTGTTTCTAGTGTGATAATCATGAAATAATTGATTTTGATCGAACAGATGTTTATTTTTAAAGAGAAATATTAATGACTCAAAAATATAGATTCCATATAAAGTCAGGATTTTAGTTTTTTTTTAAAAAGGCCTCTACATGACTGGTTAAAATTGAGTTTATATAATACGTAATAATTTTTTTTGAATTACAAATATTCGGGAAGTATCACTGCTTCTCCCCACACAAGATAATCCGTATTTTAAATGTGGATAACAGCAACCATAATATATTGCCCTAAGGGTCTGCGCGTCCACAAGATCTCGCAATTGTCGTATGCCAAAACAGACACTACTATTTTTTTTTAGCTAATACATCAATATATTTTTTCCATTTTAAATGATCGTCCACTACGAGTCCCAATACACACACAGCATCCCTAACAGGGTAGGAGTTATTGTTTAATATTAACTGAGTGGGATAATTTTGATTTTTTGTTTTAAACAATATTAATTCTGATTTTGCACGATTAATTTGCAATTTGTTATCCTGTAACCATTTTTCAATGCATTCTAGAGAGTCTGAAACAGCTCTAGTTACGGTGTCCAGGTTGTCTCCCATTATAAGGAAGGAAGTATCATCTGCGTAATTAATTGTTATAAAATTACAATCGGTCGTTGGGCATTCAACAGCATGGATGTCGTTAAAATATAACAGGAAAAGCAGGGGTCCCAAGATACTACCCTGTGGAACGCCCTTATTTACTTTGACATCATTAGAATAAATGGTTTTGCCGTCAGTTGAGATAGAGACCGTTTGTTTTGTTACATGATAGATATAACTGTATCCATGACAGGGCAGTTCCTCTAATTCCATAACACTCAAGTTTTTGTATCAATATTTGGTGATCAATGCTGTCAAATGTCTTTGACAGATTTAATAAAAAGCCACAAGGAATTGTTATTGTCTCCAATGGTGAAATAATTTTCCGTAAGTTCAAAAAGTGCAGTCTCCATACTCCGTGCCCCTAAAATCGTACAGGTATTTTACTTTCTAACTATAAGCAATCTTTTATAAAATCTGGAATATTCATATTTCGAAATGTAGGTAACTTTTCCAAGATTTTGAATATATAAAAGATATTTTTAACTGTAATTTTCCAATTTTACAACACAATTAATATTTTTCGTAGTACTTTAACATTTGGTAAAAGGTATCGTTGATTTGAAAGAAATTTTGTTTCATGCAGAGCTTCGCCAAAGAAATGAAACTATCAACTTCATTATTGCCCAATTGATTACCTTTCAAGAAATCTTCTAAGTAAGTCAAAGTGATATCAACGGGGACGCTGGGAAACAGTGAGCTCACGTCAAATGAAACTAAAACTTCATTGTCAGTAAGTTAAATGTTTTTAATCTTTTCAATGAACGCGTATGAATTTTTAACTGTAAATCCGGGGGTTGCACAGATAAGTGATTAAATTTGTCAGATAGCCATTTGGACAATAAGTAAGTTGGACTATTGATATTAGAGACAATAGGTCTCATGACAACGGGTCTTTTGACATACTAACTACTTCAAATAATAGTCTTAAAAATATTTTAGGTACCCTGAAGATCAAGTAGATAATTTGGACAAATCAGGTATTTATAAAATATCTTGTAAAGATTGTGATCATTATATATATTGGGCAAACTAAAAGATCAATTAAAACGCGTTATTAGGAGCATTTGGCATCTTAAATTTAGAAGATTTGACAAATCTAGTGTAGCCCTACATATGCTTGAAGAAAACCATAAAGTTGACAATATAAAGTTAGTTAAAAACGTAAGCAACTATGTGCAATTAAATTGTTATGATGGTATGGAAATATAAAAACAAACATATTTTAATGAATTCAGATTTAGGATCCTTAAATTCTTGTCTTTATAGTTTATTAAGTAGAAGTTAACAATAAAAAGTATCCCATATGGTGCGTATTTTCCGACATAGCTGCAATTTTTTTTATTATTTATTAATAAGATGGGCCAGGTATTTACAAAACGGACGCCCCTTTTCTCAGTTAAAAGGATGTACATGAAGTGTCTGTTTAGTACAATATATGAAAGTAAAGATTCGATGTTGTATTTCCATTGAATAATTATAGTTCCGATACAGTCATTGCAATCCCACTTTGTTGTAAATTATAAGTTCTTTCCATGGGAAATCCAGATGTCCGTACATTATTGAAGGACTCGTGGCTCTTACAATATATTAATATGGAGCACGCAAAGCTAATTTATTTGAAAGCATTACCTACTTATGTATAACTGGTCCGTCTGTGTTCTGTGATATTTCCGGGGTATATATCAGCGAGTGGTTTATTGGATGGATAACTGGGAAGAGTTGCTATAAGCAAACGACACGTCATTTAAGCGTTTTGTTCTTGCGTTTTTGTCGTATGTCTTCGGCGATCAGAAACATGTAATTAAAAAATTAGTGCAGCGGTTGTGGTATGAAACAACAAACTTTAAAAGTAAGGTTATCTTAACACGAAATTTAGATTTAGATGAAACGTTGAATGATCGACAAATGATAGAAAACACTCTTTATGATATATTCATTGTTCAAACAAGTGTGTTTTACCTGATTAATATTGCCTCAGTTGACCACTTTTATTTTGCTTCTATTTTTAGTTTTAGAAATTTATTTTATGCGGTATTTATTTATACGTTTGCATTCTTTAGTGGAATGTTCTTTAATGAAATATACACCCAAAAAAATCTATTATCGATCTGAATATTTTTATTTATTCAGAAATCGAAACTTAATATATATTTAAATGAACTAAATCTATTGTTAGAACATACGAGTAATTCTCTGAAAAAACAATATCTCTTTAGACAAATAGTATAAATATTTGCATTGAAGTATACTTCCTCGAAATAAACATTGTTATTGTTGTAAGGAATAAATCTATGCAATCATAGTGTGAAAGTCTGTAGATTCAAAATAAAATCCCTTATACCTTTGGTATAATGAATTACTACATAAAACTATTAAATGTTTTGTACTGAAAACATGAAATCTCAAATTGAAATTACCATAATATTTGAAACGAATTTTACCCCAGCATTTATTGCACTAAAACTTATCTGTCATTGGTTCCCTCTTTTTTAGGGGGGTTTAGGGGTTTTTGCATATACATACGCTTTACTTGGCGTCACTTTTTGATTGACCAGCGAACAGTGTTGTTGGTTGTGAGTGTAAGTAAATCTAAATGGATACCTAACCCGTTTCACAGCTACTTAGAGAATAGTGTGGAATGGGGCTGATGCACAAATGCTACCATTAAAATATTTGAAGGCAAGTACGTACGTGTTATCTAATATTAAAAGATTACTGGTTTAAAAAACTGTAATGAATAATACTTAGAGTCAGCGCCATTGTGTCGGTGATATATGAACATGGTAGGTGTGTACATTAACAAACATATGTAGGCATTTACTAATTATTAGTTTTCAGTAGGTAATACCAGCAAATTATTATACTGATTGAAATTATATCAGTAACCAACGCCGACTAGATATTAGCCCCAGGAATTGAGTGGGAAGTATCCCGAGAACACCGGTCGCAAAGACGGATACGCATAACATCTATACCTCTACGCATCAATATCCCGTGCGCACTCCTGGAGTACCCCGATACGCTATCTTCTCCCACACATTGTAAAACTATAAAGTATCACAGCAAATTTATTTAATTACATAATATTTCTTTGTATATTAATTTTCCCCTACCGAGGTTTTTTGGTGTTACAGACACAAAATTAGTAGGTAATTGTTACTTCTATAAATGTATATACATTATTAAGGCATATATAGACCTTTTGAATGACTGGTCCCAAGACCCACCGTCCTTATTCAAATTTTAAGGGTCGAGATTTTTAAGGGCTTGGGGCTACACCTTTTCGCTAACTCTGTTTTCTCTTTGATAACTTGAAAAGTACTGCTCTAATCGCCTTGAAATTGCTATCGTTTCCTTCAGAAGACTTTTCTGAATAATTTCTACAAATTTCTTTTCTCTGTCTCTACACTGTTGAAAATTTTAACACTTTTTTGACTAACTTTAATAGTCAGGAGAGGTCCACACTCTTTTCGTGTATTTTGTCGAGAATATAGAAGTTTAAATTGACGAGCAAAGATAGTCAAGTATTGTCTATTGCTAAGGAGTTTTTGTCAACTGACACGTTGCCAATTATAAAATACTTCTAGTCACATTTTATTTGATCTAGACTAGACAATTTACTAGCTGTTTAACTAAATGAATGCGATCTATTGGTGTTTTAACACCATTTTCTAAACACAAAGTCTTTTTAATATGCAACTCCTATTCTTAGTGCTATACACTATTCTCTCTTAAGACGTTTTCTCAATATAAATATGCAAAACCACTCATTCACACCAAGTTTGGTTTCAACTAAACGTAACAATTTTAAACAATGATTTTTGAGAACCATTATAAAATTAAGTGAATGTTTATGCTATTTGATTCAAGTCTAAACTAATTGCGTAAATAGATGTTCCCATACATCTTTAAGATGTTGAATTTTTTATGCCACTGGAATTAACGTTTAATAACACGAGGTTACACTTCGCAAGTCAGTCACATTTGTGGTTTGTTGGATATGTTAATACGGAGCATCAAACACGAAAACAGATGCACGTGCAATGCAGGTGGTGCGTATAATGCAATACTGTATTAGAATAGGTGGGTTTCTATATTTCTATCCGAGGGAAAATTCTGATTGGTTGACGCTTCTGAATGTCTAGAAAAAATTGTCAATCCTCATATCTGAAACAAGAATTCACACGAAATTCTAGTCATTTCTGCTCTAGTAAATACGCGTAGTCAACTCGTCTGGCAAAGTTTGGAAAAATCAACACTAAAATATTTGATTAGCGCAAAATTAACGCCAACACCGTAATATTTTCAACAGTGTAGTGTTTTTTCAAAAAAAAAAAAAATCAGAAGACCTTCAGTATCCTTCACTTGTATTGTATATAAAAAGTCAACTCAATTCCCTCAGTTATTGTCCAGAAGAAAAGAAACATGAACATCTCAGGACATACAGTTTTCTTTTTCTTGAATTTCAATATTGCCCAATACCCTTAGAAACAGCTCAGAAAGCAAAACAATTATAGGCATTAGTGAGTGGCTGTTTCTCTGGGATTTTTTTTTGCATTTTAACCACGTAATAACCAATTTTTAAATTCCTAATTTCTATTTTATTCGCTGCAACGGTATGTTCAAACATCAATTCAACTAAGGCACTACTTATTGTCGAAAAAATGCATCAAGACTTGAAACATTTAACTAAAGAAGGAGTTCTAGTTTAAGAAAACAAAAATGCATACTTTAATCTTCGAGTTCTTAGACCCCTTTTGATTAAAATGTCTTCGATTTTATCAAATTAGTTGGAAATTTTTGTATAATCATTAATTACCTTATTTTATTGAAGGCAATCCTGGTAACGTTTTCATCAATATCTGAAATTAAAAAAGAAATAAGGGATTACATATTATAGGAAATTTTCTATTATTAAATTATTCACCACAATCAGCTGATTTAATTGATATCCACACCAAAACTATTTTTGTTAATTATTCACTTAATAAAAACAGAAAATACATTTTTACCTGCTCCAATAACACAAACTAAGGAATATATCCTTTAAACTTGAACATGCAGGAAGTGTCAACGTTATTTCTATTTACTTAAAAACCGTACCATAGGAAGTATCACTACAATGCTAGTACTTGCACAGGTATATAATATGAACTAAGTTCTTCAAATGGCTTCCGCCTAATATAAAGCGTCAGTCATCCACAACTCCCACCCCACCACCACAATTTTGAGGTGCTTGATTGCCAACTGTGTGTAATTTCATCAAAGTAGGCGGGAAAAGATGACAGCCTTATATGTTCGATGCATATACGCCTTTTCAAAAAGCATGCGTGATTTTAAATCTTATTAGATTAAGTTGTATAGCATCGATTAAGAGATATATTAATTTGTGTTAGTATTTTAAGGGGTTTTGATTTGTTCTTGCAGTGTTGCCAATAACGTCATTTATGTTTTGAAATTTTAATGCAAATCATTGAGAGTTGAAGAAAGGAAAACTGTTTTTCAGATTTCGTAGTGAAAAAACTCTACAAGCTCAAATTATTTTCTTAAAATCACAAAATATTTATCATACATACATTTCGAGCTATTTTTAAGAAATTAAAGATCCTGTAAATTTCCTGTACGAAAATAAAACTATTAAATTAAATTTAAAAATATTAGATTTTCAAAACAATAATTCCTTTTTACGCACTAAAACGGTAAAATTTCTGTACGATTTTGGGGAAATTTTGTGCTCCTAAAAGCATACAGGTATTTTACTTTTAGAAGTACACAGAGAAAAGCGATTGCATTAAATGAAAAGTTTTATAACTTTTGGTTTTTATCATGTTCAACGAAAAGAATACCTTTTCTCAGAAAAGTAACCGTAATTAAATGGAATGCACCTTAGTTTTGATTAATATTTTATAATGTCTGTAAGGTAAAGTCAAGTAAGTGTGTAGTAAACATTGCATAGTGCGAAGAAAATGTAACACTATTCACATAATAAGACAGTTTGATAAATTTTACACATAGAAGTACGTAATATATGCTCAGTTGAAAGCCTTCAATAGATAGGTACACCTTTTATAATTATCAACGGTTTACTAGAAAAAAAAAAGAAATTTTAAACACTGTCAATACTACACACTTACCCAGCAAAATGGGGCAAGTGTGTAATCGTTCCGCATTTTATATATTAATAGCATTATCGTTTAGTTCGGCCAAGAGTGTAAATATTAAACTGATGCCTGCTTAATAAGGTATGATATATTCACAAGATATTCAAGTTATTACACGTTAGGAGATGCGAACTTTTGTTTGTTAAACTAGTATGAAGTTTAGTACATTAGTATTATAACAAGAGGAAGTCCGTATTTCAATTTTAAAAATAAATACAGCCAAACTACACACTTGCCCCGGTTACACACTTACCTGACTTTACCTTATATAACTTCTGTTTAAGTAAGACAATACACATTACATATAATATTTTTATTATTATGTACATATACGTAATCATATTATTGAATTATAAACAGTATTCTAAATAAAAAAGCCGGACGTTTTGGTTTATTTGCCTTTTAACGGAAAATGCAAGCACCTGTAAAACCCTCGCTTCATCCGTGAGGCTAGCTTTCAAAATACATTTAGTTTTAATGCATTTTGCTTAATAATGGATGGGAGAATACGTTTTCAAATTTGACACCTTCAACAGTGAGCGATATACCGTAATCTGCGGCAATTCACAGCAGACAGTCAGTTGCCTCTGTTTGATCAGAGATATTGCTGGTACCAAATGGATGGGACACCAATTCATTTTTTTTATGAAATAGATCGTTTACTGAGTACAATGTTTAATGATAGGAGGATTGGACACAATGGACCTTGGACTTAGCCACCAAGATCTCCTGATTTAACGCCCTTGGATTTTTATTTATGGGGACGCAAAAAATCACTGGTGTATTCGGTCAAAATACAGACCCCAGCAGAATTAGACCGATGAGTAACTAAAGCGTTTGATAGCATAGATCCTGAACAAATAAAACAGGCTATGAATATGCTAACAATATGAGTTTGTACCATGTGATTCAAAATGATTGTCGTAAGAAAAAAACTGTTTTCCGGAAAAATTTATCCATACTTATTACCAATTTAATGAGCGAAGTTAACTACATACAAATTTCATACATTAAATGAATTTTCTTGACATTTAGCGACATTGGCGTGCGTGTTGTAGTATCTTTCGATTATTTATCTTATAATTTTTTTCAAACCGTTTAATATTTACATCTAATATCACAACAATAGTATTTCTGAATACTGTAAGAAAATAAGGGAATTTATCTGTGGTAATAGCTCAACAAACAGAAAGTTACATTTTCATCCCTATAAAGTGTCTACGGCACAGGAATTATTACCATTAGATCACGATAGGCGATTGGAATATTGTCATTGATTTATAACAATTTAAGGGACGATGACTTGTTAAACAAATCATTTTTCTCGGATGAAGCCTGGTTTTATCTAACAGACTATATCAATTTACAAAACCATTGTATCTGGTCTGCAGAAAATCCACACGAATTTCGAGAAACGCAATTGCATCCCGTAAAAGTTGGAGTTTGGTTAGCTATGTCCAGGCAACGAATAATAGGACCAATTTTCTTCGAGGAAACTGTAACAGCCCAACGTTACCAATAGATGTTGGAATTGTTTATTGCAGAGTTACAAGAAAATGAGCTTGAAGCAGGTTATTTTCAGCACGATAATGCTCCAGCACATATTGCTCGACAAACCTGCCAATATCTTCAACAGTTTTTTGCTGACAGGTTCGTTAAAGCACAAAGATGGCCACCAAGATCGCCTGATCTAACCCCATTAGATTACTTCATGTTCGGCTATCTAAAAAAATAGGATCTATAGAAACCGCATGCATACCATAGAAAAACTGAGAGATACAGTTTTGTCACTTAATAATTATACTAATTGTATGCTATAATTTAATGTAATAAATAAATTTAGTTAAACACCAGTTAGTACTCAATTGTAAAATCATAATTTAGTAAAGTTAAATTAATTACATTTCATTTTTACAAGCAGAAACACCAATCCATAGTCGTTTATATAATGCGAGTTCAAATACAGGTTACGTTTTCCTTATTTATGACAGATCCGTTTACTTTCTTATGTTCCAACACTGACTTAGTTCAAACCTTCTTTACAAACACGCGGCATATACCTACACCCTGTTACTATCTATAGGAGCGGATTTGACAATCATTTTGAATCTCTGTGTACTAGGATTCTAAAGCTTTTGCAAGCGAATGGAAGTCACACACAACACTTATTGCACCTAGTTAATATTAGTTTGTGATACACAATAAAAAATATAAGTCAGGTTCATACAAAAGAGTCGTGGCAATGTTTTTATACCTACACCGTGTTTCATAAATCATCGTCTGCCCATATTCATAGTTAAATATACTATTACCTTTGCTATTACTTGTTTAACGACATTTTTCGAATTTTCAGCAGTTATGTGTTGCCTAGTATTTTTTGTTTATGTGTTTTACAGTACTTTCGTTATATTTCCGTGTTAGATTTTGTTCGCCTTATTTGGACCTGTATCAATTTCACACTTATCAATTTTTCCCAGTGCTTCAGTAAATAATGGAGGATTAATTTTAATGATTCATAAATGTTACATTAAAATATGTTGATTTTTAAATTATAAATGACAGCTGATTAACTAAAACAATTCTATTATGTATTACAAAAAAATTAAAATTAAAAATAAATTTTGCTATTATCTTTTAGTACCGTAATTTATAGCCAATACATCCCCCGAAATTCATAAGCTATATAAGCAGCTAAACCATAACCTATCTTAGGGGGCAATAAAACCGTTAAAAGCGATATTTTTATATCTTGAAATGCACCATACTCTCAAATATAAATATTTTCTAAATGTCACGTTGTGATTATATCAATTTAAAAATCGAGCACCAGATTTATGCGTAGGTATAAGAGATTTTACGTAATCCATTCCTAATTGGATGCTTTACCTAGACAGAATTGCGCTTATTTATATAAGTATTTCCAGGAATGAAAACTCGAAATGAAATATTTCCACGGCACCTACGAGAAATTAATTCAGTCCAATACTTCGCGTTTTTCAGATTTGTTGCAATGACGTTTCACAATTATGAAAAGTTCTATGTGTAGAATTTTATTCATTGTATTATTTTTTGTGTTCTCCTGGTTATTTGATGAAAATCCTTTTATTGAATATTGAAAGAAAAATTAACTTTTCTTTGTAATTTTACTTACACAAACAACAACTAAAACTTCTATGGAAATCATCACTACTTTAGAAATTTTACTTGTGAGTATTTCAGACTACATGAACAATTCTTGGAAAAATTACTCACATTTCGAAATCGATTGATTGTTTTCATGAAAAATTGCTTATAGTTAGAAATATCGCACTGAGAAAAATATCCTTTTCATTTAAAAGGAATTGCATTAAACCAAAAGTTTTTCCGTTTTCTATATGGCCAACATGATTTGGTGTTTCCTTGAAAAGGAATATAATTTTAAAATTCACGCATTTCTTCGGAAATAATATATTTTTCGTTGAAACAGTTTCTTCCTGTAAGTGAAAGATACTGATAGTTGATTCAAGTCCTCTTTATTTTGAATTTGAAAACTATGCAGATTGGCAGAAAACCGCAAGCATTTTGATTCAAGAAGACTTTCCTTTTCTTATAACATTTATTCATTTTAGACTTAAGCGTAAACACAACAAAATGCCGTGATCATTTTTAATCCAAATGAAAATGAATTATTTCCGAAAACCCATATGCAGTAAGGAGGGATTTACCGTTAGAATGTTGTAAATCCTAGTAGTATTGGGGAAGTTGGTCGCAGTGACTATCCTCCTAAGCACTCTGGTGTGTCGTTAAAAAAATATATCGTCCTTTCAATGGCGATGACTCCTATTAGATTTTGATTTAGTAAATACATATACCAGATTGCTAAATATTATCTGTCACTGGAATGAAATAGGAGATGCGCCATCTATGCGACAATTTCTCTACTACACATAAGTATATCTGCTCATCTGCTGTACTATATGGGGAGAAAACTGCTATACGAAAATAAAATAGCATATTTAGTTTTTACTTCCATGTAAATATTTAGTTAAATTAATGAATACTGCGCTAGCTTCAAATAAATCTGCTAACCAAATTATTTGTTTGATTGAATACAGGAATATTTTTAATATTCCTAAATCAAGTAATAATTTAATAACTGTAACCAAATGCATGAAAAATGATTGAAAACAACAAGATCGTTTTTCCCGTGTATAACAGTTTTAAAACCTTCAAACACTATATTTACTGTCGTAAAGTTCCTTGGCTTATAAGTAAATCAGCATTAACTGAAAAGACTCCAATTATCTCTGAAATTTCTTTAACCTCGCGCGAAAAATATTCACTTTTATCCATTATTGTTTGTGTATCTGAGACTTATGCACGTGGGAACATGAATAAAACTGAAATACTTCCGCGTAAAAAAGCACTCAGCTTGAATACAGGTGCTTGCATTTTCCGTTAAAAGGCAAAAGTTTTAAATCAATGTATACATGCGTGTCCACGCAAATAAACCAAAACGTCCGGCTTTTTATTTAAAATACTGTTTATAATTCAATAATATGATAACGTACTTAAACGAAACTAAAATATGTTGTTAAATATGTACATAATAATAACAATATAATATGTAATGTATATTGTCTTACTTAAACAGATGTTATACAGACATTATGAAGTATTAATCAAAACTAAGGTGCATTCCATTTAATTACGGTTACTTTTCGTCGAAAAGCATGTACTTAAGAAGAAAATAATCTTCCGACAAAACAGCACGCTATTTTCAATTAAAATAAACACTTTTCTGAGAAAAGGTATTCTTTTCGTTGAATATGATAAAAACCAAAAAGTTATAAGACTTTTCATTTAATATAATCTCTTTTCTCAGTGTATTCAGCAAAATTAAATGAAACAACGACAATATAAAATAAATATCGACAATATGGTATAGATAAGTATTGATTCCAAAAATATATGTGGAAATATAATAAATAGGAACAAGCTGTTGATGCGGAAAAAGCTTGTGCCAGTATAGTCCACCTACACCCTTCATCCGGGATTGGTAATTAGGTAGATATACTTTACCGATACGTTTGAAGCTTCACAAATGTCACAGTGTCTAGTCTTACTGCCTTATAGGATTACCCCGTACATACAGGAAGCCCTTCATTTGTGATCAGTGGCGACTCGTCAACCGTGAAAATGTGTTGTTTTGGAAGGATTCTAGTACTGCACAAAATGGCTATACAAACACACAAAAGGAAATAGAATTATATACGCGAAGAGTTTCAAGGTTTTGTAGGTGTTAAACTAATATCGCTTGTCTTTATTGAATTATTGAATTACTTCAACTGTGTCAGATTAACTTGTTTTCTAAGTAGGTTACAATAGAAATATGTATGTAAGTAAAAGGGTGGTGTTACACTGCGACCTAAAAGATCTATTTGTGTCCCTATTCTTGCTGCTTTACAGCTGGCCTTCCAATCCTATTCTTTTAGAAAGTGTAGGATGTCAGAGGGCTCCAGTCTAGGTAAGTCTCCCTCTTCGATTTCACATGCTCCCAGATGCAATGCCCTCGAGTTGCACAGTGCTACGCAGTTTGAGAGGAGATGGATGGGTGTTTCATCCTATTCCCAAAGAATCTGCATTTAGGATCTTTCCAATCCAAGCTTATCAGGTGTCCTTTCAGTCTACAATGGCCCTGAAAGTATTCCTGTTAAAATGCGAACATTGTTCTTACTCAGGTTGATGCATTCTGTAAACATCTTCGGTTATAAATTCCAGAAGAATTTTACTTTGCCTCATTCCCTGGAGATTTTCCCAATAACTGGATTTCTCTGCTCATTTCTATTTTTAGTTTCTTTAGTATTGTACTGCTACTTAACCGCAGAAGGGTTCAGGCCCTACAAAAGGCATCCAGCCCCTCTTTTTTGCGAGGTTATCGTTATTTCGTTTCCTTCCACTCCTGTGTGACCCGAACCCACAGGAGGGTTATTTTATTTCTTTTGCCTAGCTCATTTTAGTTTCCCTAGGCATTCCCAGACCATCTTGGAGCTGATTTCATATGAGCTCAGCGCCTTGATGGCTGCTTGACTATCAGACATGATGATAATCTCCTGCTTCCGATAGTTCCTATCCATATTGAACTGAACACATCTTCCAATAACGTGTTTTTCCGCCTGAAATATACTTGGGTATTTTCCCAAGCTTTCAAAATATGTAGTTCTAGGCCCATATATTCCTATTCCAGTTCCTTCTGCCGTTTTGGGAGGCATCAGTATACCATTTGATGGCATTTCTATTCAAGTTCAAGATGGTGTTATGATCCACTCGCTCCTGTTACTTAGCTTTGTGGTGAATTTCCTTCCACAAAGCTAAATTTTTTTAACATATCATCCCGGGGCATATCCCAGGTTTGATCACCGTCAGGAGATTGAGGCCTATGCCTAGTCATTCCTTCCTTGACCATTCTTAGTGCGGTTCTTTTCGCCACACCCTCTACTACTATGTGGAGGGAGGCAAGATCCAATACTACTTCAATAGCTGCTGTTGGGCAGGTTCTCGTAGCCCCCGTTATGCATACACATGCTAATCTTTGCACTTGCGAGAGATTAATTCTCGCGGTGGCCAGATTAGTTCTTTTGCTCCATGCTACTGATGCATAGGTGATGATTGGTCTCACTATCGCTGTATACATCCAAAGCAGTAGAAAATAAGAATATAGAGATTTTGTCAACATAAAACTGTTTTGGGCCTAACTTATTATAGTCACTATGTAGCGGCTTGTATTTATATTCTGTTTGCCGCTCTCCCATTAAAAAAATATGTTTTGGTTTACCGTGCTTATAACGAATTGAAATATTAAGAAAAAAAATCTTTAGTAGGCTTTGTCTATGACAACAAATAAAATAAAGGTACGAAAGTAACTGTCAAAATCTATTCTTTTAATATCATCGTAAAATTAACTTGTAATCTTTATTCCAATATCCTGTTTTGCTTTTTTAATTGTGTTTTGTTTGTTTTTTTTTTGCAATGAAGAAATTAGGTCGATTTGATATTCATCTTGAGAGTGGCTGGACGAATATTTTCCAAACAGATGGATTGGTTGTGCGATGGTCCAATATCATCGTAAAAACAATTGTAGTAGAAAATGCCAGCGAGTTTTAACAATTTATACAATAACGAAGACACTTTTTTTTTTGTCAGATAGAATAAATCTTTGTGATTGTTGAAGATCCGGTTCGTAAGACGTGAACCCGTCACAGGCAGAAATTGATTCCAAAAAGCACAACTTCTGACCTGTGGCTTGGCTCGCCTGAAGAACCATTTAATGTAAGTAGGAGCACATGACCTAAAACGGGGTACCACCAAAGTAGATATAAAGAGTGGCGATCTTTCGTGGAGAATGTCAAAATCACATTCTTTGACAGTTAGCAGCTAATGTTTAGCGTCAGCCCGCCATTTTGCTTTACATATTGCGTGTCGGCAAGACTGTACTCTTCTCGTGAGTGGATATTGTAACTGTTGGAAGCTGCTTTCATCCAAGTAAGTGATATATCCAATCAATTATTACCAAAATTAATCACATCATGTTATAGTCAGTTTAATCTTCAACAAATTTTGTTTATATTTATGTGGTTTGGTTCAGTGTAAGTTTGTAGATTATTTTATTGCTAAAACGAAACCACTGGGATAAAATGGGGTGGGGCAAAATGGGATGGGGCAATACGGAATAGGGCAAAACGGGGTTTGCTACAATACCCCCGTTTACCATGATAAATAGCAACATAAAAGCCTATACTTCACCCTTTGTTTTGTTAAAAGATGGTTGGGAAATATAAAAGGAAGACAGATCGTCAGAGCTGGTCTATTGAAAGCGTGGAGAAGGCGGTACAAGCAGTTATTAGTGGTTCTATGGGATATAGACGTAGTGGAGATCAGTTCCACGTGCCTCAAACTACTTTAGAACGTTACGTACGGCTGTGGTTAGACAACCCTTTTCGCGAGTGTATTTTAAGTTGCATTATTTGCTTGTTTATGGTTGGGTTTCTTTGCTAAAACCAGCTGTTGCTTTCAATTTACCGAGACATTTTTCACAATTTTATTTTGTTTTTGATAAACTTTAGTTAAGAGTTTATTGAATCATTTTAATTTATTGTGTGAAGTTTTTTTTAATTTAATCCATTCATTCATATGTCTATTGTTTGCTTGTGTAGGTTTAATGCGGATTCTATTGAATATTGGTGTATTGTTATACGACTGCGTTGTACGATTTTGGGAGAGGGATTTTTGTAAGAAAAACAATTGTAGAATTTTGTTAAGGACTTCCTTGTTCGACTATTGACGTGAGTAGACGTATTTTTGTATATCGTTGTTGCCATTTTGTAATTCATTTGACATTGAAATTTAATTCTGTAAAAATTTAGTCAATCAAGGATTTCTTTTCGTAATAATTGTTAATGTATTGACGTGTACACATAGTAGAATATAAGATCAATTATTATTTTTTGTTTAGGAAGATATATTTTTAGTTTTTTTCTCTCTCATTATATTTTAAAGAGTTAGTTTTCGGTTATCTATTTTGCTGTTTCATTTTTATTTATCAATCACCTCGACTGGGTGAGTAGAAGCATTGTTCTTGCATTTAGTTTTTTCTTTTTTTTTTAAACTTCTAGTAATTGTCCACGCTTAGTTGGTTTTAATTTGTGAAACCACGTGGATAGTAAATCAAAGGTTATTTTGGATAATCTTGCTAAACAAACAAATCTTTTGCTTTGCATAGGAAATAGCATTGTCCTATTTTAATTTAGAGTTAAGTGCAGTTTTTATTTTAGGCCAGAACATTCAGTTCAAGGTTTTTTTCTGCACGTTTGTAATTTAACCCGTTGTTGAAATAAATTTGATTGCTAATTAACGTCATTGGGTTAAAAATTCTGTTCTTTTATTTTTATTTTAAACCTTTTCAATTTTTCGGGTATTTAAGTAAGTCTGTTTTCATTCACTCACAATTTACTTTTCGTGGTTAGACTAAAGTTTTAATTCGCGAGGGTAACTCTGAAATTAATAGTTCTTGTGCGTTCATTAAAATCTTATTCGTTGAGCTAGCTGATTTTATTTTCTTTTTCATTTTAAATTCATTTTTGCATTTTTCATTTAATTCAATCAGTACACAGCATGTACGTAAGAAGCGCGCAGATCCTGATTATGCAGTAGTAAAATCTTTGAAGAGATTTACTAGTGTTTTCAGTAAAATTCAGGAAGAAGAACTAGCCGATTATTTACACAAAATGGAAGCCCAGCTTTTTGATCTGACAAACAAGGAGCTTCATAGATTAGTTTCTCACTTACCTAACCGTAACGACATCACTCACACATTCAAAGATGAAACTGCTGGGCTTGATTGGGTACGAGGTTTTCAGACGCGTCATCCAGTTTTAAGTTTAAGAAAACCTGAAGCAACTTCGTCAGCCCGTGCGATGGACTTTAATAAACTTGCCATTCAGCAGTTTTATGACCTTTTGGCCAAAGTAGTTGATACTGATCATCTAACTGCCGATAGGATTTATAATTGTGAGGAGACAGGGGTATCCGTAAACGCGAAGGGATTGTCCAAAAAAGGCAAGTAGGAACATTGTCGTCGGGAGAAAGAGGAGAAGCCGTAACTATCGAAATATGTTTCTCAGCTGCTGGAATTTATATTCCACCAATGTTAATCTTCCCCCGAAAGCGTATGAAGCAAGAATTTGGAAAAGATCTCCCAGCTGCTGCATTTTCAGTAGTGCATGAGACAGGCTGGATGACCAAAGAGCTTTTTCCTTCCAGTGTTCATAAATTTATTTCCTTAACAGGGGCAACGAAGGATAAACCTGTGTTACTGCTACTTGATGGTCACACAACTCACACTAAAAATTTAGCTTTGGTGGATATGGCACGTGACAACGCAGTCATTATATTGTGTTTTCCATTGTTCACACAAACTGTGGCCTTTGGATGTAAGTTTTATGAAGCCCCTGAGCAAGTATTATGAAGGTGATCTCCGCAAATGGCTGAGAAATAACCCTGGAAAGGTTGTGACTATTGTTGCAGATCGCGATGATATTTGGCAGTGCTTACACGCGTACTTCCACAATACTGACGGCTGTTAACGGCTTTTGGGAGAACTGGAATATGGCCTCTTGATCGAAACGTTTTTATAGAGGCGGATTTTTTACCTTCTGCTACTACTGACATTGTTCTTCCTCCAAGAATCAGAAAGGAATTTGTTCAGTTTTCCAGAAATCTCTCAGTCTGAACTGCAAAAATCTGCGACTTATTCGGCTGTTGATGCCTCACCTCTTTAACTTAATTAGTAGAGCATTCGGCCGGTAAACCAGAATATGTAGGTTCGAATCCTGCGTGAGAAGAACATTTTTCTTGAGACAAATTCCTCTTAGTTATTACAGTTATCAGCAGAAATACGTTAATTTGTTTAATTTTGTTTGTTTAAAATTTGTTTGAGTTAAAAAAGTACCGATGTTGTCTCAACAATATGAAAAGTAATTGAACCAACCCACAACAGTTTACAAATTTGAAAACTTATTATTGTGTTAAGACCATACTGAACTAAATGATTTGTTTGAATATGTTCAACTTTCTACCCAAATATTTTGTTTCGGTCAATAGTGTACATTTCTTGCATATATTTAAAACAACAAAGGGCATGCTTGTTTCAAAGAAAATATGCTTAACAAAATATATCTGGTTGGTTTAAATATATCAGTTTTTCAGTGTACTAATAATCAGTATAATAGTTCTAAAATAACAAGAAAACAGAACCACGTGTGACCGAATACCATGTGATTTCTGCCTAGGCGTGACTTGAACCAGAATTTTCTAAGTTAACGCATGCGCGCCTTGCTTATTTCCTTATCATTTGAAAATTACTATATTTATGACTGTAATTTTCCAAATTGTAAGAAATTTTTTCCTAAGAAACAAAAAAAGTTTTTATTGTGTATTCATAGGATTGGAAAGTCATGTTAAATGTTAATAATTCTATTGGATATACCAACAAAAAACCAACTAAATTATAAGAAATAGCGTCAAAAACAAAAACCAGGATGCTTCTTATATACTCGTACGCCTATGGATTATGGGGCGTTGCAAAGGTACTGAGATTACCGTTAATTAAGTTATGACGTTCGTATATGTGTATATATTGCATGTAGAAATTTTACAAGTGCATCCCTAATATAGTAAAGTCGATAGATACCAATATAAAAAAAAAACCTATACTTGTTTCTTTTTTTCCTTTCTTAATTCATAATTTAATGATTTAACAAAAAAAAAGAGCAACTTTTAATTTAAAATATTCACAACACAAAATGAGAAAAACTATAATGTGTTTAAGAATAAAATACATATATCTATATATGTATTAATTTTACCTAATACAAGTATAGAAAATACACAATATAATAAAAGCGAACGATGGCATTCATGCCACGCTGCCATCAGATCGATATAAAATTTAACCCCCTCCCATTCCTCCCGATCCGCAATGTAATGACGTAGAAGAGTAACCATGACGTCCAGGAGGGCCAAGCGCGCGTGACTTGATGGTGTCCAGGAGAGGAGATACTCAGCATCTGCGGAACTCGGTCGAATAGATGGGGATACATTTTCCATTATGTGGAATCGAAAAATTGCGATAGCGATGTTACCACTTTCGAATTAAACAAGAGAGATATACGTAGAGAACTTGGGTTATTTCGATAATTTTCACACGGAGAATTGTTAAAAATAATATTTATAAATCCACGAAAAATTGAAGAACAACTTCGGTATACACCGAGAAAAGAGATTGCATTAAATGAAAAGTTTTATAACTTTTGGTTTTTATCATGTCACAACGAAAAGAATACCTTTTCACAGAAAAGTGTTTATTTTAATTTAAAGTACGTGCTGTTTTGCCGGAAGACTATTTTCTTCTTAAGTATACATGCTTTTCGACGAAAGTAACCGTAATTAAATGGAATGCACCCTAGTTTTGATTAATATCTTTATAATGTCCATTAACTTCTGTTTTTTTAAACAATAACATTACATATTATATTGTTATTATTATGTACACTTCTCACAAGGAAAAAATCGGGACACAGCAATCAGAAATTTAAAATTTCTGATTGTAAATGCAAGTTTCGGAGGACGTATTCACTTATCATAGCCATAAATCACTTAATTATGCATATATAGCGATCAAAGGTACGACTAGAAATTTAACAGAAAAAATAAATATATAAGAGAAAAGGTTTATGTATAGAATAAACAAATCGGAGTTTCGGTGGCGCGTTTCCTTAGAAATACCGAATGAAAAAAAAAATACATAACAAAAAAAAAAACTCTTGAATAGACGGTCATTTAGAAATATATATGTATTTAACTTGTTTGATGTTATGTAGAGATAATTCTTTTTTAAGAAAACATGTGGTGATGGGATTTTATTATTTAAATTATGTTACTCGTTAGTGCTGCTTTGATATTAGTTACTTAGTTCGATTTATGCTCTGGAGTATTAGTGTAGCAATAGACAATATGTCAGTCAGCCTCCTCAGTTTGGGGATAATGTGATTTTCACAGATTTATTGACTACACTATTGATGTATTAATTACTATTGTTGTTTAGTATTCTTAAATATTGTATTACTATAAAGTTTTCTTCTATCTATAAAAAATCACCAAAACCAGGTTTAAGATTATTTATAAAATTCCTAAAGCAATTAAGTTCACAAAGAAATTATTTATTTTATTAAACCTCCGTTTATTGTATTTTCAGGAAATATATCTTAGCTATGCCTGTGTAATCTGACGTCGTTATTCTATTTTCTTGAAATATGGTCAACACTTGGTCTTCTTACAAACTGTCTTTATGTAGCACAGGTTTATTAACAATTATTTACCAATATTATTAAATTATAAATACATAACAAACATTGTAAGAAAGCATATTGTTCGTCAATCTCAGTTAGTGCTAAAATATTTATTTTTGAATTTGATACATTTAATACTTTTTTGTTGCTACTGCCTGAAGCTGTGTTACAGACCAAAAGTGTTAGCTATATTTCAATAAAATAGAATGACATTGGATTACACAGGCGATAGTTAAGATATATTTCTTGAAAATACAATAAACGGAGGGTTAATAAAATGAATAATTTCTTTGCGAAATTAATTGCTTTAAAAATTTTGTAAATAATCTTAAACTGCTTTTGGTAATTTTTTAATACATAGAAAAATATTTTGTAGTAATACAATATTTAAGAATACTAAACAACAACAATACATGTATGATACATCAATAATAGTGTATTAATCAATGTGAAAATCACATTGTTCAAAAAACTCAGGAGGCTGATTGACATATTGGTCTATTGCTAAAGTATACATTACGCGGCATAATATCAAAACAACTAAGTAACTAACATCATAGTAAAGGTAATATAATTTTAAAATCCCATCGCGATATATTTTCTTTAAAAAAAGAATTATCTCTACATAACATCAAACGAATTAAATACACGTGTATTTCTAAATGGTGCCGTCTACTCAATAGGCCTTTTAGGTGTTATGTATTTTTTTTGCATTAATATTTCCGTATTCGATATTTCTAAGAAAACACCGCCACCGAAATTCCAATGTGTTTATTAATGTATAAACCTTTTCTCTTTATATATTTTATTTCTGTTTAAATTTTTAGTCTTTACCTTTGATCGCAATAATGCACACAAAAAAGTGATTTACGGCTTCGATAAGAGCATATATCCTCTGCAAGCTTCATTTATACTTAAGAAATTTTAAAATTCACGATTACTGGTGTCCCGATTTTTCCTGTGAGAAGTGTACGTATTTAACAACATATTTTAGTTTCTTTAAGTACGTTATCATATTATTGAATTATAAACAGTATTTTTAAATAAAAAAGCCGGACGTTTTGGTTTATTTGCGTGGACACGCATGTATACATTGATTTAAAACTTTTGCCTTTTAACGGATAATGCAAGCACCTGTATTCAAGCTGAGTGCTTTTTTACGCGGAAGTATTTTAGTTTTATTCATGTTCCCACGTGCATAAGTCTCAGATACACAAACAATAATGAACAAAAGCGAATATTTTTTGCGCGAGGTTAAAGAAATTTCAGAGGAATCTTTTCAGTTAATGTTGATTTACTTATAAGCCAAGAAACTTTACGGCAGTATATAGTGTTTGAAGGTTTTAAAACTGTTATACACGGGAAAAACGATTTTATTGTTTTCAACCATTTTTCATGCATTTGGTTACAGTTATTAAATTATTACTTGATTTAGGAATATTAAAAATATTCCTGTATTCAATCAAACAAATAATTTGGTTAGTACCTTTATTTGAAGCTAGCGCAGTATTTATTAATTTAACTAAATATTTATATGGAATCAAAAATAAATATCGCATTTTATTTTCGCATAGCAGCTTTTTCCCCATATAGTACAGCAGATGAGCAGAGATGTACTTATGTGTAGTAGAGAAATTGTCGCATAGATGGCGCATCTCCTATTTCATTCCAGTAACAGATAATATTTCGCACAAAATAGGCTGGAAGCTACGAACGTAACTTACTAATCTGGTATATTTACCAGGTCAACATCTGATAGGAGTCATCGCCATTGAAAGGACGATTTCTTTAACGACACAGTAGAGTGCTAGGATGGTCACTGCGACCAACTCCACCCAATACTACTATAGTATTTACAACATTCTAACGGCAAATCCCTTCGTTAGTGCATGAGTTTTTGGAGATAATTCATTTCGATTAAAAATGATCACGGCATTTTGTTGTGTTTACGCTTAAAGTCTAAAATGAATAAATGTTAGAAAAAAAGGAAAAACCTCTTGAATCAAAATGCATGCGCCTCTCATTAAGAGAGAAAACGTCATTCTTCCATCACTACACATTAAACTTGGACTTTCACATATTTGGTCATAATTTCGGTTATTATCCATGGATTTTGTCCGTAAATACCTTGTGTTATTCGAAAAAATAAAAATTTTACTTAAAAAATGATAACCTGGGTATACAGGGTATTCCTCGTAACTGGTTCATTAAAAGTTTATGATGTTCTATTATTTACTTATATTTGAGATTTTGGCACCAGTATCTGTTCGATTGGAACTATAAATGCAAAATACCTTAATCAAAATATCACTTCCGGTTGACCGGAAATGAATGTCAACTTTGTTATTTTAAATAAAATGATATAATTTTTTATTCATTTTTGGATTCTACAACTATAAATACGTCAGTTTTCATTAGCTATTCTTATAGCTACATGTTGCCGTTTTTGAGTTATTTAAGTTTTCTTTTTTTTTTAGTCATAATCATTGCATCATTGAGAAATTAATATCTCGGTTAATACTGCAAGTAGAGACTCCAAATTTGCTATGTTATGAATGTAGATATAACTCTAAGAAACGGTAAGCATACTTTACATTCTAACATACAGGGTGTTCAAAACTGAGGAACAAAGTGACATATTTTCAAATGCAGAAAACTCATTTTCTTTAAATAGAACACCCTGTATTTTAATTCGGAATTAGAAAGTAAATATCATCCCCTATTGCTTTATATGAGTATTCCCTAAACCTATCTTTAATAGATTTTGAGATATGAGCGACTTTTTATTAAACCGACTAACAATAAGTATTCTTTTTTTTTAATAGAACACCCTGTATTTTAATTCGGAATTAAGAAGTAAATATCATCCCCTATCACTTTATATCAGCATTCCCTATACCTATCTTTAATAGATTTTGAGATATGAATGACTTTTTGTTAAACAGACTAAGTAGCCTATCTTTGCGTGTTTGTAGCTGGCTCTGAATGGGATTAATGTCAAATTCATTGACTAACCAAAAGTGTTTATGTATATCATTGTAATTACACTTTCGTACAACGCAATATTAATAGAAATGACTATTCGAACAGACATTCTTGTATGGTTATTCAAAAATAATACATGAATTTGACGTGAATCTATTTCAGAGCCAGCTACAAACATTTAAAGATAAGGCTATTTAGTCTGTTTAACAAATAGTCGCTCATATCTCGAAATCTATTAAAGATGGGTATAGGGAATGCTCATATAAAGTGATAGGGGATGATATTTACTTCCCAATTTCGAATTAAAATACAGGGTGTTCTATTTAAAAAAATTGAGTTTTCTGCATTTGAAAATATGTCACTTTGTTCCTCAGTTTTGAACACCCTGTATGTTAGAATGTAAAGTGTGCTTACCGTTTCTTAGAGTAATATCTACATTCATAACATAGCAAAATTTGGAGTCTCTACTTGCAGTATTAACCGAGATATTAATTTCTCAATGATGCAATGATTATGACTGAAAAAAAAAGGAAAACTTAAATAACTCAAAAATGGCAACATGTAGCTATAGGAATAGCTAATGAAAACTGACGTATTTATAGTTGTAGAATCCAAAAATGAATAAAAAATTATATCATTCTATTTAAAGTAACAAAGTTGACATCCATTTCCGGTCAACCGGAAGTGATATTTTTGCATTTATAGTTCCAATCGAACAGATACTGGTGCCAAAATCTCAAATATAAGTAAATAATAGAACATCATAAACTTTTAATGAACCAGTTACGTGGAATACCCTGTATATTCCCACGATTTCCACTCTTATGTGATTGAGTGAGTTTGTAATGTTTATTTCTGCTAAAACCGATACCTTTTTTCTCATGATGTGATCCATTGTACCGAAACTACTAAGGCGATTGGAAAACAATGTAGGATTTGTTGGCTATTCAATCGTAAATTTATTAAGTTTTGCGATTAGATCGGTGGTCCCTAACTCAAGTTGTAGTCCAATCCATCAAACTAGCACCGAGAAATTCAAAAAGGAAATTTAAAAATTCATATCTGAAAAACGTACCCATAAAAAAAAAATTGGCATCCGGTTTACAAAATGGCTGTAAATTAGTGTAATTTTCATACGTGGAATGGTTAAAATAATATTTATAAAGTGGATGATCCACGACAAATTGAAGAATAACTTCGATATATATACTCCAGAATCCTTTCGATATATTTCTTAAAATGATGGGCAAGGATTTTTATTACACCATTTTAGAAGTAGAAGAAAAAAATAAGCGATCTCTTTTTGTCCTTCCAAATGTAATATGTTATCAGAATTCATTTTGGCAATCATCAGCCCGTACTTATTTAGAAAATTAAACGAACTTGTTGCTCGTTGCGAATGCTGAAACGCACTTTTATTTCACAACAATTTATAGGCAATAATCAATAATTCCAACAACCACTAATGTGATAGCAACAACAGACAGGGCTTCAGATTTTATTCTTGGAACATTTTGGGCGTCTTACGCAAACATCTAAAATTGATTTCGCAGAAAAGGAAATTGGATACAATGTAGGAGGGCACCAGTTGGACGGACCCTTTACGAAAATAATTGCAGGAAAGTATACATACAAGATGCGCATGTCTTTGTCATGAATAGTTACATAATGATAAAATAACATTTACTCTAAACAAGATTAAAAGCATGTATGTATTATAAACTGTCTCTCTTTCAAACCTGCGACAGAATTTATGATTGCAGGATGCCCTTATAACTTACGTCTGTTTATTTTTATCGAGTTTGAGGTGTCTAACAGGGGTGTAGCTTAGAAATTAGGTCAAAGCTTACTCTCTCTCCCATCCCTCTCACTCCAACCACAGCCAGTGTCGATCCTTCGCATATAGCCTTGTTGCTCAATGGGTCATTCAATAAAACGAGCCAAGTTACTGCTAGCTTACTTGTCGATATGTCTGTTATGTATTTATTCAAATATCACAAGTTTACAAATGAAAAGAATGTAAATCGTATCATCGGAATATTTATTTTAGTATGATAAGCTGCAATATATTGTTTATATTTATGAATTAATGTAATATTAACAATTTTATTGCATTTTAGCGACAACTTTTCGTCATTTTCAGCATCAGTGACTTCTCTATTGTCTACTGCCGACATGAAAACTACATTTCCATCCATTCTCCAAATCTTCAGTTCGACACCTCCCCAGCTGCCTTCTAACTAATCGATAGTTTAATTTTGACACCTCCAACGCTTCTTCTTGAGATGTTTGATATAATATAAAGATGTTATCTAATTTTAACGTGTATTTTAGAAGTTACCCTCAATGTTCATTCATGAATAAAGAAAAAAAAATGAATGTTTTAATCGATCAAAGTGTCATTTATTTTAAAATGTTATTAAATAGTAAGTCACCAATACCAGAGACTCACAGATAAGTTGTGTAGATGCATATAATAATAATAAACATTTTTTTACTTACTTAGAATAATATTCAAAACTTGCCTGGAAATTTGTAAATTCAGTCAAATTTTTCAAAAATTATCGCTAAATTAAAACAGTAGGTAGTGTCCTCTACTGTGCAACAGTTGAACTAAATTTGAATAGGGCAATATTTGAGCGAATATATCACTTTTTTTAAATTTTTATATAGTAAAGTATACCAAATCGATTATTCGAACTTAATTTTGAATCATAAACAATAGTTATTCGTATCACTAGGAGAAACTACAGTGGCGCCGCTCTATAGTACGCCAGCGGAACTATACGTCTTTGACCATATGTATACTAGTAATATATTTGAGAAGACTAATTTACGTGAATAAAATAAAATAGTGTCACTTCTTGCATGTTAGAATCATGTGATGGGGTGAGCTAAGACACAGGTGGCTACTCGCCATTTCATTGGCTAGAAATAAATTTTGACCCCCAACCAACTCTGCATAGTTATTCCCCCAAAGTAACAAATGTGTTTGAGTTAGAGCGTTCGACCGGGAAACCAGAGTATATGTATAGGTTCAAATCCTGCGTGAGAAGAACGTTTTTCTTGGAAAAAAAATCCTCTTAATTATTCCAGTTATTAGCAGAAATACATGAATTTGTTAATTTCTTACTGTAAAAAGCTTGTAATCTTTGCAAATTTATATGAGTTAACAAAGTATCGATGTTGTCTCAACAATATGGAAGTAATTGAATCAATCCAACAATTTTACAAAATTGAACTATATTATTGTGTTAAGACCATACTGAATTAAATAATTTGAATACAGGGTGATTCTCAATATATGCGACAAACTTTAAGAGCTGATTCCTGAGGTTATTTTGATCATAAAAGTTCATATGAGTATATGTCCAAAACGGTTTGGTTTTAAAATTATTGAATGTTTAATAATAAATTATGAACTATGACTAACACGATATAATCTCACAGCTGGTTCTTCAAAAACTATTGTGTTGAGAGGGAATTGTTTATTTGTCATTTCAATATTTGTCAATAGTTGTCAGAGTATTGATTCAGTTTATTGCCAGTTTCTATTTTCTAAAATGAATTACACGAATGCTGAGATGTGTGATATGCATTTCGTTTACGGTCTTGCCAATAGAAATTCGTGTGCTGCTAGACGTCTTTATGAGGAACGATACCTGAACCGTATCATCCCGCATCATTCAATATTTGCCCGTCTTCACCAACGTCTTAGTGAAACGGCAAATTTTAAAAAACGGAAGACTGATAACGGGCACCCATCTACAGTGAGAACTCCACAAGTTGAAGAAATGGTACTAAATGAAATTGAGGAACATCCTACTACAAGCACCAGAAAAATTGCGTTTGCTTTAAACATTAGTCAGGCCACAGTTTGGAGAATATTGAAAGATCAACTGTTGTATCCATATCACATTCAACGGGTACAGACACTTTTGTCGGCAGATTTTCCGCAAAGAGTGGCTTTTTATTAATGGATGCAACACAAAACCACACAAAATCCTGACTATTTGGCTCAAATATTCTTCACCAACAAGGCTACTTTCTCTAGAAACGCGATTATTAATTTTCACAATAATCACATATATGGGCCGAAGAAAATCCGCACGAACTAGTGAATGCCCGTCATCAACATCAATTCTCTGTCAATGTGTGGGCCGGAATTGTTGGGGATCACTTGATAGGTCCACATTTTTTACCGATGCGGTTAAATGGCGAGGTATACCGCAATTTTCTTGAAGGGGAGCTACCCCTACTGCTGGAAGAAGTTCCGTTGCAATTAAGATTACGAATGTAGTTTATGCATAACGGGGATCCAGCGCATTTTAGTGTAGTTGCTCGCGAGTTTTTGGGCAATACGTATCCAGATCGGTGGATAGGACGGAGAGGTCCACAATCGTGGCCTCCTCGGTCTCCAGACTTAAATTCTTTGAACTTTTTTTTCACCTTAAATCATTAGTTTATACGACGCCCATTGAAAATGTCGATGAACTGAGAAATTGTATTATCGCAGCTTTTCAAACAATTCGAAATAGCCCTGGTATTTTAGAACGGACTCGCCAGTCAATACGACGGAGAATAGAAGCTTGTATTGCAGTTGGGGGCGGTTATTTTCAACAGTTAGTATAAGTTAATTTTGTTTTGCTAATTATTTTGTTAATTTATAATAAAAACATTAATTATGTTAACTTACACTGTTGAAAATATTACGGTGTTGGCGTTAATTTTGCGCTAGTCAAATATTTTAGTGTCGATTTTACAAACTTTGCCAGACGAGTTCACTACGCGTATTTAATAGAACAGAAATTACTAGAATTTCGTGGGAATTCTTTGTCCAGATATGAGGATTGACTATTTTTCTAGACATTCAGAAGCGTCAACCAATCAGATTTTTTCTCTCGGATAGAAATATAGAAACCCCACCTATTCTAATACAGTATTGCATTATACGCACCATCTGCATTGCACGTGTATCTGTTTTCGTTTTTGATTCTCCGTATTAACATATCCAAACAAACCACCAAATGTGACTGACTTGCAAAGTGTAACCTCGTGTTATTAAACGTTAATTCCAGTGGGCATAAAAAATTTCAACATCTTAAAGATGTATTGGGAACATCTATTTACGCAATTAGTTTAGACTTGAATCAAACAAGATAAACATTCACTTAATTTTATAATGGTTCTCAAAAAATCATTTTAAAATTGATACGTTTAGTTGAAACCAAACTTGTGAATGAGCGGTTTGCATATTTATAATTGAGAAAACGTCTTAAAGAGAGAATATTTATAGCACTAAGAAATAGGAGTTGCATATTAAAAAGACGTTGTGTTTAGAAAATGGTGTTAAAACATCCAATAGATCGCATTCATTTAGTTAAACAGCTAGTAAATTTGTCTAGTCTAGATCAAATAAAATGTGACTAGAAGTATTTTACAATTCCACCTGTCAGTTGGACAAAATAACCCCTTAGCAATAGACAATACTTGACTATCTTTGCTCGTCAAATTTAAACTTCTATAGTTCTCGACAAAATAACACGAAAAGAGTGTGGACCTCTCCTGACTATTAAATTAGTCAAAAAAGTGTTAAAAATTTTCAACAGTGTACATTAAACATTGTACAACTTTGGAACTAGGATTTTCTCGACATATGTTCTTATGAACTTTTATGATCAAAATAACCCCAGGAATCAGCGCTTAAAGTTTGTCCCATATATTGAGAATCACCCTGTATAGCACGGTTTCAGACAAGGGCTTTCCACGATGTCTGCGGTGAGCTCATTTATTTCCGACGTTGTTAGTGCCCTTGATAAAAAAGAGCATCCTATAGGTATTTTCTGCGACCTAACACGCGCATTTGATTGTGTTGACCACCGCATGTTGTTGGATAAGCTTGCAAGTTATGGTATTCGTGGGGTAGCGGCTAGTTGGTTTGAGTCCTTCCTTTCAGATCGAGTGCAATATGTAAATGTTAGGTATGTACTGCTAACGGTATGTTTCACAATTTTCACTCTCATTACTACTGTAAATCTAGGCGTCCCACAGGGCTCAATTTTGGGACCCATTCTCTTTATTATATTCATTAATGACATAGTTGATTTCATTAACAGCTCTATACATATTTACGCGGACGATACAACCGGAATAGTATCGGGTTCGAGCTATAGAGTCATACAAGAGAGAGCCAACGTCCTATTAGAGGAGCTAAGTCGGTGGTTTTCGGCAATAAATTACATATGAACCTAAAGAAAACGCATTACATGGCTTTTAACTCATCTAATTGTAGCTCACCAGCATCGCATCTCCAGGTAGGGATAGATAATGTACAAATGGAATGTAAAACGTCTACTAAATGTCTGCGTTTAACTATTGATGCCAGGCTTAGCTGGAACGAACACTGTATTGACTTAATTAAAAAAATTAATGTTTCATGCTTCCAAGTTCGGAAATTAAAATCTTTCTTACCACATAATTTTCTATACAATATTACCATGCCCAGATTTCACTCTAGGTAATCGTATGGCATCGTCTTCTGGGCGCTTGTGGAAGCACGCACAGTGTATTTGTGGCGCAAAAGCGTGTCATACGCTGTCTGGCGGGCATTAGAAGTACCGACTCTTTGTAGACCTTTTTTTATTAAATAACGGAATTTTGCCTCTCCTAGTATTTACATACTTGAAGTACTATATATGTATATAATAATCAACATTTGTGTATGAGGGGCGGGGACATTCATTATCATAACACGCGGGGTCGCGACGATTTCAGGGCCTCGTTTAAGCCGGTGTAATAGCGACTGGTAGAGCGCCGCTGTCGGTCGGTGTCAGACTCTTTAATAGTATTCCTCCTCGCTCAGAGACTGTCCGAACGCCGAAAATTTTTAAGAAAAACTTAAAGTGCTTTTTATTGGAGCACTGCGTATACTCTGTCCAAGAATTTCGAGCCGCGATCGAGGGCGTTTGATGGTTAGCTCTATTCTTATATCTGTTACGCCTCGTACAGCACCCTCCGATATTTGCAACTTTGTTTTAGTTTAAATTTGGTAGGTTTTGAATGTATATGTATGTGTCCGTTTATATTACTTTAATTAATTTTATATTATTATGTATTTACATATTATATATTTATATATTGACGTTCTCATATACTGATGTATACAATGAGGAAATAAATCTATCTATCTATCTATATTAAACTTTCTAACCAAATATTTTGTTTCAGTCGATAGTGCACATTTTTAGCATATATTTGAAATAACATAAGGCATATTTGTTTCGAAGAAAATATGCTTAACAAAATATATTTGATTGGTTTAAATATATATGGGTTTTTCAGTGCATCCTTATGCTAACATCTCGCATGGGGTGGCATTGATTGAGTTAATTTTTCGTATTTACAGAATGTGTGACTGTAGTACTGATTTGGTTTAATTTCAGCTGTATAGTTTTATGGGCACCTTTTAATAGCTTGAAACAGTATAGCTATATTGGACTCCATATTTCATTTTTTCGTATTGCCTCTGCAAAGTGTATTTACCCAGTATGCGTATAGAATTTGGTCCACCCTGTATACGATGTTAAACGTATGCAGGAGGTTCGGACATTTTTACGTGTATTAAATAATTCTAATATGGCGCAATATGCCTGGTTGGAATATTAAAAATTCAAATAGGTAATGATTCAAAATAACTTGGAATAAAATGGAATCATTTTTTGTTGAACTTTAAATCGATATTTTGCAGAAATATAAAAGGCATTTAGTACGAATTATAAAGGCCAAATATTATCATGTTATCTTCAAGGACATTTTACATTTGAATAAATAAACGCCTCGCCTTTGTACATAGTATATATATGTATCAACGGTCGATTTACGTTAACACAAACCCAACCTATAGAGTAATTGAAGGATAATTTTCCAGCAGGACCAGGAAAATCAGTGGCGCTATATACAGCGAGGGGGTAATGCCCCTGCGTTTATCCTCGTCGCACAGTCTCGTTCCTGTGCTATTATTAGATCGAGGACAGGCTATTTTTTAGCTCGACGTTATATGTAGGTTAGCTAGGGATCCTTACGCATGCGCGTAGCAACGCCCTCCGCTTCTTCCCCAATGACGTCATCCTGTTCTAGATATGCATCGAGGATCTCCTCCGCAACAACACGGTCGCATACAGAACGCGCCAAAAACCTTTCCTTTCCGCCTTTGTAACGTTGGCCTAAACGTTTTGGCGAGACCTTATTCTTGTATATGCTGATGGATGAAATTGTATACCTATTGAAGGTTTTGTTTCGATTTCGCGGATTTTAATGATTGGCGGGGTGGTTATTGGGGGGAAAAAGGGATTTTCTTTGGGGGTAGCGCAAAAACAATCGATTGACTGCACTGCGAAATATGTGACGTTCAAAATTAATTTTCCGGATATTTTGGTTCAAACATCATAAATCTATAATTGGAAGAAATAGCAGTCATTAAATGCAAGCTGCCGAAACCAAAACGGTTATGAGAGAAGTTGTTAGTATGGGTCAAAAATTATTTTGAAACGATGACTCCGACTTTTAGGTCGTCAATATTAAAAACTAGAATGAGTACGAAGTTTCGCTTTATTGAAAAGCTTTTTCAAGTATATAAATAAATGTAAAAAGTGTAAATTATAAATAAAATTATTTATATTTTTTGTTAACTTATTTTAAAAAAGAAAAATTCATTGTTTGAATATTTTGTTTATAAGAGAATTTGGATGATTATTTTGTTCTAGAATATTTTTTGCTTTGTTAATAATATCTGATATAAATAATAGTCAAATAATTACAAAATTCATAAAAATTCCTTATGTTAAACATTTATCCGAAAAAATAAATCAAATTTTCAAACCATATAATTACAAAATTGCCTATCAAAACACAAACAACTACAAACCAAATCTGTTCAAAATTTAAAATCAAAAAATTGAAAAAAAATAAACATCACACATAGTTTATAAAATAGACTGTCAAAATTGGAATGGTGTATATATATAGGTGAAACCATGGAATATTTGGAAAATAGAATAAAAGGACACAAATATAATAAAAATCTTACATCTTTAAAAAAATATGAAATAACTCAAAATCATACCTTTGATTTTTGATTTCAACAACGTAACAAAGAACAAAATTTAAAAACACGTAATATACTTGAAATAATTCAAATTTATAAACATAAAAATGCAGTCAATGATAAACCGATATACAATATTTCACAAATTAATATAATTTAATTTTACAACTAATACAATATTTTTAAAGAACTATTTAATTACAAAATTCAAAAACAAATAATCAAAACATCCCATTTTAAAACGCATTCTTTAAATAAAACCTAATAATATATTCAAAATCATAGTAAACAAAACAATTTGTCATTTATTAAACAAAAACATTTTATTTATAATTTACACTTTTTACATTTATTTATATACTTGAAAAAGCTTTGCAATAAAGCGAAACGTCGTACCCATAATTTTTTTTAATATTGACGACCTAAAAACCAAGAAAAAAAGAAATTAACTAAAAATATGGATTGATGTTTGGGTTGTTTCCATCGTTCATCAGCATTTCTACTGCCGAGACTCACTAATATTGTCCATCAAATTGAAAGCAACATTTTGGGAATACAAGCAGACCACATGAATGCAACATATCTTTCTAACAGAAGTTTCAGAGGTGGTAATCACACATCGAATAAGTTGGAATCAATCCAAGTGCAGAGATAGGTTCTGAAAGTTGATCTGGTAAGCAAGTAAATAAGTAATGTTTATTAATCTGTAATAATAATCAGATAAGTCAAAGAAGAAAAGAAAAAATAATTTATAAAGAATTGAGAAAAATAAAACTATACATAAGAAAATAAATCAAAATGAAATTATTCTAAGACCATTAACATAAAGTAATTCTCAATTTGGTAATAATAAAAAATAAAAACAAGATCCTAATTAATAACAAAAAAATAAACTTTGGTTCTACAAAGTAATAATAAATTTTGAAAGTTCATCCTAAATAAAAAGAAAAATATATATATACAATCGCGAGCAAATGTTATAGGCGCGTTTGACAAAACTAATGGGTTTCATGTTTCTTGCATTTTTTTTGTGACAGTTATTTCAACGTTTATATAATCGTCTTTATGGTTACAATAGTCTTTATAGATACCTTTTGTAAATGTATTATTTTTTTTTATATATTTTCAAGTCTTCGAGATGTCACTTTCCCCCTCCCATCTAAAAAGTATTATAGCTGTACTAAAAACACTCTAATATGCAACAAATTAATAAGAGCCCTTAAAATACTAAAATATTTGTAATGTATTACCTACAAGATTTTATTTTCTCATTTCTTACTGTGATATTCGCCCAAAATTTAGGGTGCCTATAACATTTGCTCGCGACTGTATATATATAAATAATTCTTAAAATCATAAATAATTAAACTAAAATTCATCTATTGAATAGCAACATTTATTTAAAAGATGTTTTTGGACATTTGCTCTAAAAATATTTTTAGATTTTCATTAGTCTTTAGGTTATGAGGCAACATATTATATAATCTATGGCCCACATGCTCTATACCTTTTCCCACAATGCGCAAGTTAAATTTACAATTATGAAAATAATGCTTTTGTCGGGTATTGTATGAATGGTAAGTATCATTAGTTGGATATTGATTTTTATTCTTGTGAACATAGCACAACGCTTCTAAAATATACATGCTGGACACCGGCATATGTTGGATACTTGAAAATATGGCTAAAAGGAAGTGGTAGGTGAAATACAATAAATGACTCTAATTAAACGCTTTTGAGCCAAGAAAACCGGCTGACATCACGGTGAATTGCCCCATAAAAGAATACCATACATCAGTCTAGATTGAATTTCGGCAAAGTAGACAGCAAGTAGAACACCAGTGGACACACTGTTTCTAAAGGATCTAAATAAAAATGCTTTGCTGTTAATAGCTTTTGCAAGATCTTTGCAGTGCTCTTCCCAGATCAAACTTTCTTGTAGGTGTACTCCAAGGAACTTCATCGATGAAACAGCCTGTAGCAACCTACCATTAATTTCTATTGTAGCTGTAGTATCATGCCTTTGTCTCGTATGAAATACAATGAAATTAGTTTTGCTTTCATTAATAAGCAGCTTGTTGGCAGAGCACCGGGTGTACATATCTTTCATGGCTGTGTTAGTAAGTCTTTCGGTAACCAAACGTTACTATAGTGGTATCGTCTGCATACATTAAAATACAAGTCGTGGATACAAATTCCACTAAATCATTTGTATACAGATTAAACAAGAGAGGACCAAGAACGGAACTTTGTGGGACACCGTAAGTGACAGGTAAAAGCCCAGATTTATACACACGAGTACCAGCCGTTGAAGTATGTCTCAACTGTGTATAGACTGGTGTATAGACGGATCAAAGACAAATAATGAGACTGAAGCTGGAATCTATAGTAATGTGAAAAATACTATGATCAGTCGTTCTCTAAGAAAATATGCCATTTCAAGTAGAGGCATCCGCAATATTGTATTGTGCAACTGAAATCAATCGGAGAACTTATGAAAATAAGCGGATCTATATCGCTACAGACAACCAGGAGATACTGAGGGCACTAGCGAACCCCAAGATACAATCAAGACTGGATTGAGAATGTATTTTAAGAACTGAGAGATCACAATAAAGTCATTTTGCTGTGGGTTGCGTTCAGCAATCGATGGAAACGAAAAAGGCCATGAGTTAGCAAGAAATTTATCATCTGCTTTATATATAATCCCAGAACTTGTTCTAGGATTGTCTAAAAACACAGCACGGGAACAGGAAAAAAGTTGGGCCAAAGAAAAGCACAAAGAAAACTGGAATAATACATACAGGCGAATTCATGGTAAGATTAAGAGACCATTAGCCAGAAATGGATGATCTGCTTCATATATAAGCCCAGAACTTGTTCTAGGAGTGTCTAAAAACACAGCACGGGAACAGGAAAAAAGTTGGGGCAAAAAAAAGCAGAAAGAATACTGGAATAATACATCTAAGCGAATTCATGGTAAGACCTTTATTAAGAGACCATCAAAAAAGAAGATTGAAGAACTGCTAAGGGTGTTGTAGGTGTGAACATGTGAAATCCAAGAGAGATTTGTCCAACTTTCTTTTAGAAGGAATACCATTTGGTTGACCAACTGCAAAGCAGCAAAAATAGGAGACACAATAGATCTTTTAAGTGGCAGAGATTTGAACACTATGAACCAATTTTTTTCAGCGTTTATGATTATCCAAAAACTCTTCTTCGTGGAAAGGACGCTTCAGATATTTTCAGTACGTCTTTGAGGACAAAATATTAAGTAAATTTTCATTAAGCTTTTAATAGAGGGTGGCATTTTAGCAACATACAGACTTCAAAAGATTCCCAGCTGATATCATAGTCATCCTTACTCAAATAACTGACAAAAACAAACAAATCGTCCTGAAACATTATTTCACCTGTGCTCCTCAATTAAACAGATGTATGTTGTACCATCTTTAACAAATTAAATGCGCAGTAAAGCTCTACAGAAGTAAAGAAACTACAAGTACTGCGTATCGAGCAACGCATAATTCAGAATCGTTTGCAAATAATTTTTAATTACTATTTCAGTGTGCTGTAACTTCGATTGCATTAATAAACGAAAATTTGTGGAGTTAGATTCGAATTTAATTTGCTAAAGATGGTACATAGCTTTATTGGTGTTGAAAATAGATAAATGGATGATATAATAATACCTCCGAAAATAACTTTATGACGCATTATACATAAAAAAGGTATCAACGTCAATGATATATCCCCTCGTGTATTGTCACGTGTGATGCACTATTGAGGGAATTCCGTGCCAGCGGGCTTTGAATACAATATAAGTTCTATCAGCTGTTTTCTGTGGGCGTCAAAACGTAAAATCTACCCACACATTTTATGTCGGGTCAGGATTCGTACGCCCACGCTAGAATTTTGCGAGTACATCGTACTATCAGCTGCTCTTACTATAGGTACACAGACGTATTAAGTAGTAAGTTGAAAATGTTTCCTGAGGAACGTTTGTATAGAGGCATGTGGATACAGAACGAAATGACAAATTTATGATTTAATTGTAGTAGGCATATAGATTCAAAATTGTATAGGAATGCCAACAAACCAAAAATATATGCTAGAACAACTTATTCTGTTTCATCGTGTGGAATGAGGGTGGTGTTATAAAACACAGATTTTTTTTTTATGTTAAAGTCTATTGCTGATAAAAGTTGGATCAAATAAGCTGTTCAGCGAAAAAGTTTATTAGAACTCAAGTTGCTTCCTATAATTAGATTTGCATAAGTATATTGTTGGACATGCGCAGTAAGTATTAAAACTATAACCTCATGGATTAAAAATGAAGTGATTCTTATACTCAAGTTTTGCGCATATCTGTAGTGCTTCCAAAGCCATCTGTAAGTCTGTTGTAAGCATGTATAGCGCGTTTATTTTCACAATAATATGTAATTTAAGATTTATAACATGGGATTTGTAAGGAGAAAATTTATTTAGTTTAAGTTAAGATAGCACAGAAATGCCACAAAGAAAATCTTGGAAATAGCTTTCATTCTGTTTGACTCTTTTTTTCCCTTTGGAAGTGGTTTTATAAAACATATAACGTAAAGTGAAAAAAAAGGTTAAATTTATTGTTTAAGTTTCATTATTAATTTCATTACTGATGAGAACGTTTAAATTTGAACATTTACCAAAAGCTGAGCAGCAAAAATATTAATGGTATTTCAAAATGCTTTGCAAAATGCAATACCTAGTCAAAAATTGCTTATGTAATCTTATGCTATGATTATCTTTAGAGGGATTGGAAATAATGCTGGAATTCTGCACATGTCTGTGGAACTCCTAAAGTCATCTGTAAGCTTGTAAGCATCTATGGTTTATTGCTTCAATAACATGTCATTTAGGCTTGTTTCAGACTAGACGGTTTCTTGCATAGTTTACTTTCAACTAGTTGATTGTCATTAAAGACCTATTGAAGCCGCCAAAAGGGACAAGTTGACTTCGTCTGAAAGGGTTCATATCAGTATGTTCCTCGACAATCATCCGTTCCACTAGTGGAATCAACTAATCGCCTCGTCTGAAAGAGACCTTAAGGTTTGTAACATGTATTTGTAAGAACAATATGTGTTTGCCAAAATGAAAATCATGAAAGAAAATCGAAACGCTTCTTATAGTTACATTTGCAAACATATTGATGACAAACTACGCATGCGCATTGGGTATTAAAACTATAACCTTATGCTATGATTATTTTTAAATAAATTTGACATAAAATGGAACTTGCTGGCATTGTGCTCATGTCTATAATAATTCTAAGGTAATGTATATGGTACATCCTTATATAATAACGTGTAATTTTGTTGGTTTTAAGTTTACCAACCAAAATGCTGAAAGAAAAAAATCTACAAACACCTTTTATTCTGTTCGATTGTTTCGAAAACAGGTGTGGTTTCTTTTCGAAAAGTTTAATTTCATTGCTGACAAAAATTCTCAAATTTGCACTATTATCACAAATCGATCAGTAAAAAATCTTGAGGATATTTCGAAATACTCATCATTGCCAATCTTGAAAGTCAAGCAGTAATATGCGGTACCGGTTGTTGGTTGGGTCACCATTCAGACAACACTTCTCAGTGGCTCGGTGTGTTCCGGCACTCTAGCCAAGGGCCTTCAAGGCCTGTAGTGCTGAATTATTATTATTATTATTTCGAAATACTTCCTGTAGTTAAGGTCGCTTTACAGTTCGCATTTTTTTTATTGCGTGCAATTTTATTGCACGCAATAAAAGAAATTGCGAACTGTAAAGCGGCCTTCAGATTTGCTTAAATATATTTGAGGCAAGCTAGGCATGCGCAGTAGGCTTTAAAATTGTAACCTTAAGTTATGATCACTTTTAAATCAAATTGAAATGAAAGCTTGTAAGGTTATCTGCAAGTTTGTAAGTGTCTATACTACATTTTTACAGTATGTTATTTAAGATTAAAATTTATAAAATGCGTTTCCCTCACAAATACAACATTTATACGACGTATTTTTGATTTTCGCCATTCGAGAAGTTTGTAGTTATTACTGTTAGCAATATTTTACAAATAGGATAAGATTTTGCGCAACACCCCTTAAAAAAAAAGTATTTTTTGTTTAGATTTTCAAAGTATTATAACGGATTTCATTTTTAGAATCTAAAATACTGCCAAAATGCGTATAAATAAAATAATATCTTTTTTAAATCACAATTCTGTAATGTTATTATTGATGTAAAAGCGTATTTTTTATTTCTTGACCCAATTATGTTAAACGCATGCGCAATAAATGCAAAACCTTTTGGTATGAAGTTATCTCAAATAGATTCAGTAATTTAGGTCATTTAAAAGGAAATCCTACAGTAAATATTAAAGAATAAAATAAATTAATTTAGGATAAAATTCACACAAAGTATTTTTTGATTTTTTGATTTTTTGCCATTCTAGGGACTCTGAGATATTATTGTTAGCAATATTTTATAAACAGATAGCAGGAGGCAAGGGACAAGCGCAGCCAAAATTTTGCACTACGCAACTGAAAAAGTATTCTTTGTTTAGATTTTCAAAGTATTATAACGGATTTCATTTTTAGAAACTAAAATTCTGCCAAAATGCGTACAAATAAAATAATACCTTTTTTAATCACAATTCTGTAATGTTATTATTGATGTAAAAGCATATTTTTTATTTCTTGACCCAATTATGTTAAACGCATGCGCAATAAATGTAAAACCTTTTGGTATAAAATTATCTCAAATAGATTCAGTAAGTTAGGTCATTTAAAAAAGAAATCCTAACAGTAGATTTTAAAAAAATATATAAATTAATTTATAATAACATTGAGACAAAGCATTTTTTAATTTTTCTGAAAAATCAAGTCAAATCCTGAAGAAGTCCTATTTTGAAATGACTTAACTCATCTTACTAGTTTAATAATTTAACAAAAAAGTTGAAATTACAATTTCTAAAATAAATAAGTGCTTTTCTAGGCAGGTACTAACGATTATAAAAGAATATCTGGATTTATTTTTTATTACCGCAATATTATTAATCATAAAAGATAATAAAGATCTTACCGTGTTTCTGTAGCAATTGAATGGCTGATGTCTAACTCCCTGTAAAGTAATACAACTCAAACAAACGAAAATATACGAAAAGAAATAACTGAATTCAATGAAACAATGACCTCGCACAAATCAACCAAACAGGAAATAAAAAGAAATAATCTTCTTTTTGGACGCCGTCTCTGTAGAGCCTCCGATGCAAGACCAAACATCCTCTGCGACCACATGTTTCTTGCAGTCGGCTCCCCAATGGCCGCGACCAATTCAACAGACGCTTCTCGCGATACTGAACCGCTTCAAGAGATGAATCTCCGAAACTCAGGCACGGTCCTGGCGCGGTGAATGGGCCTCGCACGCGATTGGACCGCTTCCCTCTGACGTCATCACATTGATTGTCAACACTCACGTGCCGAACATCCTGCAGGATTATAATGCCGCTCCAGTGCTCGCGCTTGGGAATATGAAAAGAAGGTCCTGCCATTCGGAAGGTTCGATGTGAATGTACATACATACAGAGTGATCCATATCGGCGATCGAAAGAAACAAACTTATTTCCTGAGCGCATCAGCGATTCTCAACTTTCCTTAAGAATAAAATTTATATTTCGTAAACAAACTCTTAGAATTTTCCGAAAGAAAATTACATACACCTTGACATATAAACAAACCTCTAATTTGTAAATCAAGTCACGCTGATGAAGGTGTACTTGAAGAATCTTATTTTGCAGTGCTAACCAAGAGGAAAGGCATCGAAGTGTATCTCTTCAAGTTTGATAAAATTTTGTAGGAAACTAGAACATCGAAAAATATTTGACACCAATCTTTTTAGCGTCCCATTTTTAGCTTTTTTTTGCTGTTAATGTACAGGGTGATTCTCAATATATGCGACAAACTTTAAGAGCTGATTCCTGAGGTTATTTTGATCATTAAAGTTCATATGAGTATATGTCCAAAACGGTTTGGTTTTAAAGTTATATTGAATGTTTAATAATAAATTATGAACTATGACTAACACGATATAATATCACAGTTGCTTCTTCAAAAACTATTGTGTTGAGAGGGAATTGTTTATTTGTCATTTCAATATTTGTCAATAGTTGTCAGAGGATTCATTCAGTTTATTGCCAGTTTCTGTTTTCTACAATGAATTACACGAATGCTGAGATGTGTGATATGCATTTCGTTTACGGTCTTGCCAATGGAAATTCGCGTGCTGCTAGACGTCTTTATGAAGAATGATACCCGAACCGTATCATTCCGCATCATTTAATATTTGCCCGTCTTCACCAACGTCTTAGTAAAACGGGAAATTTTAAAAAAAACGGACGACTGATAACGGGCACCCATCTACAGTGAGAATTCCACAAGTTGAAGAAATAGTACTAAATGAAATTGAGGAACATCCTACTACAAGCACCAGAAAAAATTGCGTTTGCTTTAAACATTAGTCAGGCCACAGTTTGGATAATATTGAAAGATCAACTGTTGTATCCATATCACATTCAACGGGTGCAGACACATTTGCCGGCAGATTTTTCCGCAAAGAGTGGCTTTTTGTCAATGGATGCAACACAAAATCGCACAAAACCCTGACTATTTGGCTCAAATATTCTTCACCGACGAAGCTACTTTCTCTAGAAACGCGATTATTAATTTTCATAATAATCATATATGGGGCCGAAGAAAATCCGTACGAACTAGTGAATGCCCGTCATCAACATCAATTCTCATGTCAATGTGTGGGCCGGAATTGTTGGAGATCACTTGATAGGTCCACATTTTTTACCGATGCGGTTAAATGGCGAGGTATACCGCAATTTTCTTGAAGAGGAGCTACCACTACTGCTGGAAGAAGTTCCGTTACAATTAAGATTACGAATGTATTTTATGCATGACGGTGCTCCATCAGCGCATTTTAGTTTAGTTGCTCGCGAGTTTTTGGACAATACGTATCCAGATCGGTGGATAGGACGGGGAGGTCCACAACCGTGGCCTCCTCGGTCTCCAGACTTAAATTCTTTGGACTTTTTTCTCTGGGGTCACCTTAAATCATTAGTTTATACGACTCCCATTGAAAATGTCGATGAACTGAGAAATCGTATTATCGCAGCTTTTCAAACAATTCGAAATACCCCTGGTATTTTAAAACGGATTCCCCAGTCAATACGACGGAGGATAGAAGCTTGTATTGCAGTTGGGGGGTGGTCATTTTCAACAGTTAGTATAAGTTAATTTTGTTTTACTAATTATTTTGTTAATTTATAATAAAAAAACATTAACTTACTATTAAACATTGCACAACTTTAGAACTAAGCGATTTTGGACATATGTTCTTATGAACTTTTATGATCAAAATAACCCCAGGAATCAGCGCTTAAAGTTTGTCGCATATATTGAAAATCACCCTGCATATCACATTACTTCTATATGTCCTAACATAAACAATTTTTAATGAAGTAGCCTCAAGCAAGCTTTCTTCCGTTTATTGCAAGCTCACCTATTTCCTTCTGCCGATTTCTGGTATGGAAGATCATATATTTGGTTTTCTCCTAGGTTAGTGTGAGGCTATTGCTTGTAAACCTGTCCTATAGTATACGTAGCAAAATACTTGTCAGGGATACCGCATCTTTATTGGTGGAGAGGATTGGAGCTATATCATCTGCGTACATCGTCAAATATACGTCTGAAAGAAAGAGCGCAATATCATTGACATATAAGTTGAATAATGTCGGTCCTAAAGCAGATCTTTGCGGTACTCCCATGTGTATAGGTAAGGTATGAGATCTGAATTCAACAACTTTTTTCTCTTCATTAATACGAATACGATAGCAATAGTCGTACTCCTGTACTTTCTCCAAAAGCTCGGTATACTGCACGCAATCAAAAGCTTTTCTCAAATCACAAAAGATTCCCAAGACAGACTTCCTATTCTCAATTTTATCTAGCGTAGTACCATAAAAATCAAGTAAAGCCGTGGTAGTCGATTTTGCTTTTCTAAAGCCGTGTTGCGACTCAGTCATAATTTTGCACTTATCCAAAAAACCCGTTAATCTATCTAACATGCAATACTCTAGAACTCTAAAATCTTGGAGACACATGATGTAAGGGCAATGGGACGATAATTTGAAACATCTTTCTTGTCACTTATCTTATGTACTAGGACAATTCCCAGTGAGAACAAGTTGGTTACATTTACGTGAATTTAACGTTGTATTGGTTGAAACAACGTTAATGGTTATAATTAACACGTTTATCATATAACCAATTTTTAACTATACATTGAAGAAACGTTACATTAACTAAGAAATGTAACGGATAGTTTAAATTTAACTAAAATAACACGTTGTAGTTGCATCGTTTATTTTAGGTTATAAAACAACGTTACAATATGAGAAATTATTAACTGAAATGTAATGCATAGTTTAAATATAACTAAAATAAGACGTTGTAGTTTCACCGTTTACTCGTTGAAAGACGTTTGAAAGACAACGTTGAAAAATGAAAAATTATTAACTGAAACGTAACGCATAGTTCAAGTACAACTAAAATAAAACGTAGTTTCACCATCTACTCTACGTTAAAAAGCAACGTTGAAATATGAAAAACTATTAACTGCAATCCAACGCATAAGTATAAGTATAGTTAAAATAAAATGGTGTTAAATTTTTGTTTTAAGATAAGATGTGCTTTTGCATCAAAGAATGCAAAATGTATTTAACAATAGGTAACACAATTATTGTATTAAAACTGCACTACTGATGAATGTATCATCCCTCCCCCATTTCAAATAAACTCTTCCACCCCACCCCTGTTGCGCATCTGCAACGTGCACGGTGCACTGTGCACTTGCAGTCACATGTTTACTACGCTAGTCGAGTGTTAGAACTTTTCTTTATATTTATAACAAAGTTTTATATTAATATGTGATACGCAACAATCAGTGTATTTAACTAAACGGTGAGTACCTAGCTACCCCATCAATTAAGTCTATCCAGGTTATATTTACATATACGATGCACATTGCACGTATAATTATGTATATGCATATACACAATTGGCAAAACAGCATAGTAGCCATCTTAAAATAAGAACACTAATGTCAGAAAATTTAACTATATTCTAAAATTGTTCTTGAGAACCTGGTTTCTTAGTGTACACCACCTTCTTACTTTATTTTCAAATATATAGGTTAGCGAATGCTGATGGTTCTAAATCTGGATTCTTGTGTAAAAGAAATTATTATAATTACTGTTACATGACGTCGTTGCAGTGAAGCATAACTGGAAGGGAAGGAACACTTAGTTTTCACAAAACGGGAACCAGAGATAATACGGAAGCTATAGTAACAATATACAGTGAGTATTAAATACTTTCATTCGTTTGTAATACAAAAATCTAGGAAACCAATCAAGTAAACATTAACTTATCCCTAAAATTTACAGCCAGTAGTCCTTGTGTTACTTATGATACCTATTGTTTGAGTCTTCCATTTAAAATTACAATTAAACAATACATACATACTGCAGAAAGTGCAGTGAAGGACTGGTTGAAATATACGCCCCAATGGACTGTTTGGGTAGAAGACCTGGATGTGCAGAAAAAGGGAAAATGTATATATCTATAAATGAAATGACGTCGTTGCTTTCTTAGTTTTGGTAAAGAATTCTATTATCTTTTTATTATTATTATTGTTATTATTGCATTGTATTATATTTATAGGTAATGACATTTTAGTTTTTCTGAAGAAGCATTATGTTTCATTGAAGAGCTTATCCTGAGTGTGAAGTATGATGTGATCATCGAATGATTTATTAAAATAAAATTTAATTTAGTATTAGACATTATGACTTTTAATCTATAACAATTTTTCGTTATACCACGTGTGTTATAAAGGTTTGATATAGAAATTTTATTACCCTTCGTTAGTGTGGTGGAGTTATGCCATACCCCAGTATGTTTGCCTACATACTGGGGTATGGCATACTCCACCCACTAAAGAAAGGTTTACGGTGAGGTTATGTTACCTGTAAACCGTTTTTTTACGTTTTACATGGATTTTTATGAACGTTAAACTCCACTTACCAAAAACGTTTGTTTTGAACGATAATATCACGTTTCTATTTAACGATATTTTCTATTAAAAATTAAACGTTAAAATAACATTAGCATATGACGTGAAATAACGCTTAATAAGTAACTTTATGTCAACGTATTTTATCGGGACATAGATATGTCGCTTCGACGTTGTCTATAAACGTTACGAAACGTTCGGTTACCGTTAAGAACAACGTTTTCTTAACGTTTATGTTCTTATTGGGTTACCACAGACCTCAGAACTTCAGGAAACACACTCAGAATCTTTATCAAATGCTTCTTCGACTTTAATAATGTTAAATCATCCGGTGCAGCAGAAAAATTGCTTTTAATTCTATTAAAAATATTCTCAATATCATTACAAAAAACAGGGATTTTGGATTTGTGGGAATTTTTATATTAACCCTGCTCGTATGTGTGCCTGATACTAGGTTCACTGTAGATATCACAAAAAAATCATTAAATCAATACTAACACAAATCTACATTTTCTGAAAATCACTAATATCCTAAAGAAGAGATAGATATAGGTTTGAGAACATGTACTTATAGCTTTTCGATAGAGAATACAATTCTTCATCACATAGCGTAAAAAAATACATTTAGTACTAAGAAGTTACCGCAAATCAATCTTAGATTGGCCATGGCTTTTGATGTAACCAGAAGTGGGACATAGATGAAGTATTTTTTACTAAATAAATCATGGTTAACTATGCTCAACCCCAAAGTTTCAAAAGCGACATATCATATAGCAAAGTCAAGAAATTTTAATGGACTAGCTCTGTGAATCACTCTGTATATAGTTAGTTGTAATCGTGTATATTATAAGGTGCATTGGGGAGGCCGTTGTAGATGTTGGATACGGTTATAAATGTGGATGCTTGCGTGCCGAACGACCCAGTCGATGGGGGCGAGCACATTCATGATGATGACGTTTTTATGCGAAGGCTATGCTACATTGATTATTTCCATGGGGCAAATATAGACGGAAGAGACCTATTTTGGTGCGGCATAGTATTATTAAACGTTGCGGGGTTAAATGAAAAAAGTGTTAAGGGAGTGCGGAATTAACCTAGAATCTAGAGATGCTTAAGAGAAGCGTTGAATCGAAAAACCGCGTTTGGAAAATCGGTGCCGAAGATTGCGAAAATTAAAAATTGTATTTGGAAATAAGCGATTAATATATATATAATAATATTTGGGAAATTGATACTGGAAAAACCTACAGTAAGAACTGTAAATTCAGAAAATTGGTTGCAAGAATTTAAAATTATAAAAACCTCCATTAAAAATGATAAATATTTTTAAATTCGTAGGAAATTTTTAAGGAATAAAAATGACGTTTCAATGAGAATATTTTTAGAGGGAATATCAGTAAGAATCAAATAATTTTTTTTTTTCAGAAAAAATCTTCAGTTTCTGGAATTTTACGCACTTAAACACAGATAGAAAGGGTTACAAGAACAATGGTTCAGAACATCAGGGCAAAAACTATTCAAAATGTCATTATGAAGTTTTCAAAAAGAACTGTTTGTTGCATGGAAAAAGAAAGAGGTTACGTAGAAGCGCACGTACTTATAAATTAATAACAATTGAGCCTTTTGAAATAAATTATTTTTCGTATCTGAATGTTCTTTAGTTAGTGTAAATCTAGACCGGCAAGATGCAGACTTTCTCTTAGCAGTAAAAACTTCAATTTGTTTCCAACTTTTTGTGACACGTTGTATATACCTTCCACTACATTGATTACTCAAATGATTACCACCATTCTATGCAAAATCCATATGCAGGCTTCTATTATTCATCTTTCATTCTTCAATAATTGATTGACCAACTACGAAGAACAAAAAAGACTTACTAATAAATGTAGCTAATATAAATTTTATAAAATCTATTCTCTAGAAGGAAACAATTTTCTAGATATAGGATGCGAAAACCGCACAGAAAAATGTCACACACACAAAAAAATAATTACTCAATTTGAATATGAATCCATCACATTGAATATAACATAACTTCCTATATAAGCAAGAAGATGATGTATTTATATTTAGAATAAAATTTGTTCAGTTTTCCAAGCCCGTGATTTGTTAGACGAAACAATTTTTTAGTTCAAATGTAACCAATATACTAAAATCATTATAAACATATAATATTTTCACCACAAAAATAATTATTTTAGATTTGAGTAAATAGATTTTCTCAACTGGAAACCATCATATTTATGCCTTAATAATTTATGTACATTTAGAAGATAGAAGTATACAAAAGTATTATTTGAAGTATTGCCATTATTTGCTTCCAAAATATAAGTATATTGAACTGATAATACCTTACCTGCTTAATCTAAGCATTTCTACTATTCAAGGGTAATAATTACCTATTAATTTTCTGTCTGTAACACCAAAAAAACCTCGGTAGGGGAAAATTAATAAACAAAGAAATATTATGTAATTAAATAAATTTACAGTCATACTTTATAGTTTTATAATGTTTGGGAGAAGGTAGCGTATCGGGGTACTCCAGGAGTGCGCACGGGATATTGATGCGTAGAGGTATAGATGTTATGCGTATCCGTCTTTGCGACCGGTGTTCTCGGGATACTTCCCACTCAATGCCTGGACCTGGTATCTAGTCGGTGTTGGTTACTGATATAATTTCAATCAGTATAGTTAATAATTTACTGGTATTACCTACTGAAAACTAATAACTAGTAAATACCTACATATGTTTGTTAATATACACACCTACCATGCTCATATATTATCGACACAATGGCGCTGATTCTAAGTATTATTTCAAAGTTTTTTAAACCAGTAATCCTTTAATATTAGATAACACGTACGTACTTACTTTCGAATATTTTAAGTAATAATAATTCTGTCCATCAGCCCTAGCTGTGAAACGGCTGGGGTATCCATTTAGATTTACTTACACCGTTCGCTGGTCAATCAAAAAGTGACGCGTATTGTTGTTTACTGACTGAATTGAAAAAAATGTATAAGCTAAATGAATTTTTAAAGATGACAAAGAAAAAAAAAATTAGCTAGCTCAACTGATAAAATATTAAAGGGCGTAAAAGAACAATTAACCTCAGAGTTACTCTCGCGAATTAAAACTTGAATCTAACCACGAAAAGTAAATTGTGAGTGAATGAAATCTGACTTCCTTAATTACCCCTAAATTGAAAAGGTTCAATAAAAATAAAAATAAAAGAACAGAATTTTTAACCCAAAAATGCTATGTAACAATCAAATTTTATTCAAAAAGGGTTAATTACAATTTGTGCAGAAAAAAAAAAAACCATGAACTGAGGCTTCTGGCCTAAATTAAAAACTGCACTTGATTCTAAATTACAATAGGACAATGCTATTTCCTATACAAAGCAAAAGTTTAGTTTGTTCAGGAAGATAATCCTAAATATACCAATTCAATCCACGTGGTTTCAACAAAATAAAATCAATTAAGCGTGGACAATTTCTAGTAATTTACAAAAAATTAAAACTAAATGCAAGAACAATGCTTCTACTCACCATTCATACTCATTTGACAATACACTTGAAGATGTTAGCTTAGCTAACGAAATGTACATTGTGTTTTTGAAGATTAAAGAATTTGTGAAACTGAAGTTTATTGGTATTTCCTGTTAGTTATCTTTAAAAAAATGAAAAAGACTACAACCAAAATATATCTTCCTGCACAAAAATAATAAATGATCTTATAACTACAACGTGTACACGTTAATATAATTATTAATTGATTAATACAATTATTATAATGCGAATTCCGAATAAAAGACAATTAATGCTAATTAAATTACCATATCAAAATGAAATACAAAATGGTAAACAATGATTCACAAAAATACGTGTACTCACATTAACAGTCGACCAAGGAACTGTCTGACAAAACTCTACAACTGTTTTTCTTACAAAAACGTACAACGCAGTCGTGCAATTCACCGACAAAATCTGGTAGAAAACGCCTTAACTCAACATGCACACAATAGACATCTAAATGAATGGAATTAATTTAAAAAAACTTAACACTTAATTAAATAAATCATACAATTAACTCTTTAACTAAACTACAAACCAAATCTAAATTTGTGAAAATTCTCAGAAAATGGATTCAGCTCGGAATAAAGTAACAAATCAAAAATATGCAACTTAAAATACACTCGCGAAAAATGGGATGCCTGTCCACAGCAGTATGTATATGCAAAACACCTATACCCCCCTAAAAAAGAGGGAACCAATGACAGATAAGTTTTAGTACAATAAATGTTTCAATATTATGGTAATTTCAATTTGATATTTCATGTTTTCAGTACAAAACATTTAATAATTTTATATAGTAATTCATTATACCAAACGTATAAGGGATTTTATTTTGAATCTACAGACTTTCTCACTAACACACAACAATAACAATGTTCATTTGGAGGAAGTATACTTCAATGCAAATATTTATACTATTTGTTCTAAGAGTATATTGTGTTTTCAGAGAATTTACTCTTATGTTCTAACCAACAAGATTTAGTTCATTTAAATATATATTAAGTTTCGATTTCTTAACAAATAAAAATATTCATATATTGATAATAGATTTTTTGTGTGCATGAACATCTTATAAGTGACAACACTCGAATATTTTTTTTCTCTCCACCCCAATGATTTCCAACATTACATTCCCTCTAGTATATATATTTGTTATATTTAATCTATCACAGCATTCATACAGCCGCCATTCGTGTGCGCTATTCTCTCCCAATTAATAAAATGTTATAAATAAAAGCGAGCAGACCCCCCGCCCGCCCTTCCCTGCAGCACCCCTCCGCACCATCCACCGTTTTCGCATTGATAAATTAAGTGTATTGAACCGGGGGTCATAGACCTAACGTATACTCCCCTCCAACGACCCAGTTTCCCACCGTTTGACACACTTTGCAACAAGTATTGACGTATGCCCCTACCGTATCCTGAGCGCTATGACGTCATAGGACCCCTCGGGTTGTTGGGGGCGGGGGTAAATGCATCCATATCGCAAACACTAACACATTTACTGCGCCTATACATAAATATATCGTATTTAAGTACACGTATGTATACACGTTATATTATGTAGACTTTGGAAACGATCGAGAAAAAATCGAAGTTAGGGGATTTTAGTTGATGGCTAGGTTAGTTTTTTTTTGGGGGAGGTTTTCTTTTGTACTTTGGGGGTAGGATATGATTACAGACTTCATTGACGTGGTGTTGTGGTATGTGGTGAGTGTTGATTTGGAAATAAAGTGCTGTTTGAAACCATCCAGCTGTCGGATATGCCCCCATAATCAATCAAACAGTCAGATGGTATTAGAAACACTATAGAGGACCTGTGTGAAGTTAGCCCCACATTTATAAAATTTAGATAAAATAATTAGAGTTCCAGTTGCCCCCCGAAGAGTTCTAGAGTTCTCAATCGATTTTAAAAATAGTTCTGACATTTTAAGTAATCAAAACGATATTTAAAAATATGGGGGGCCAACTTCACGCCACCTGCAACTTTCATGAGCTAGAACTCTGCAATTTCCACTCGAATCGTTTCGAGTCATAACGATAATTTATGGAACTCTTTGGGGGGCTATCAGAACTCTAAAAAAACTCAGCGATTTTTCAAAAAAAAATTCAAGAATTTTTTGCGCCAATGAAAATAGAACGAGCCAGAACTCTGTTATTTCCATCCGAATCTCTTCGAGTCGTAAGGATAATTTATAGAACTCTTTAGGGAGCTACTGTTGCGCTTTACAAACTTGCAAGTTGTTGCGAATATAGAACAGTAGGTTCACTCTTTGGGATTCATAAGTCTACCGTTCATAACTGTGCATATGAATTTGTTCAAGCCATAAATAAAGTATTAAGGCAGCAATATATTTACTTTCCAAATGGCAGCGAAGCAAAGGAAATATGTCGCATTAAAAATAAAACAGGGATAGAACAAGTTTTTGGCTTTATTGATGGTAAATATTTTTGGAAAGAATTTTTTTTTCATTATATTTTGCTACTAAACAGGGACTCACATTCCGATATTACCACCAAAGGATGGATATACAGTGTGTGTCACGACGAGCTTCCATTAAAAGTTTATGGAGAAGCAAATAAATGCGAGATTTAAAATTTTTTGTAGTGAGCCTGTGGGTGTACGTTAGTTTATAGAGATTTCATTAACAGGAAAGGATGGCCATCATTAATTTTGCAAGCGGTAGTCGATGACAATTATTTGTAAAGCCTTATCACAGTAATATTTTCCATAGTTTCAGTAATCATTATACTTGTAGGTTTCGAGATATGTATTACAATTAATTTTCCAGGATCATGTCATGATGCATTAGTTTTTAAAGAAAGTAATTTGTATAAAGCCTCTGAAGAAATTATTCCAAAATTTTTGAAGAATGTAGATGGTATATGTACCTTTAATGTTGATTGGAGATCCAGCATATCCACTTTTACCATGGCTAATGAAGGGATATACAGGACCACTATCACCCGAAGAAGAGTCTTTCAATTGCTATTTGAGCTCTGCCAGGATTTGTGTAGAGAATGCCTTTGGCAAATTAAAAGCAAGATGGCGATGTTTATCAAAAAGAATTGACATTAATTATAAATTTGTGCCACAAATATATACATATATAGAATATTTTAAGCAATATTTAGGTCAACTTTTTTATATTACTTGTTTTCTGTATTAAATAAAAAAAAACATTCTAGTAAAATACATTTTCGATTCACACACACTCGATTCTCTGAAACAACATCACAAACTTACAATACACTTAAAACTACTTCTTACTGTCATTAGATGACGTGGACGATCTGGTTAATGACCCCATTTGCAAAAAGAATGAATCTGGCTCTTTTTATTTTCATTGACGCAGAAAATTCCTGTTTTTTTTTTTTTAAATCGCTGAGTTTTTTTAGAGTTCCGGTAGCTCCCTAAAGAGTTCTATAAATTATCCTTACGACTCGAAGAGATTCGGATGGAAATAACAGAGTTCTGGCTCTTTTTATTTTCATTGACGCAGAAAATTCCTGTTTTTTTTTTGAAAAATCGGTGAGTTTTTTTAGAGTTCCGGTAGCCCCCCAAAGAGTTCTATAAATTATCCTTACGACTTGAAGAGATTCGGATGGAAATAACAGAGTTCTGGCTCTTTTTATTTCCATTGACGCAGAAAATTCCTGTTTTTTTTTTTGAAAAATCGGTGAGTTTTTTTAGAGTTCCGGTAGCCCCCCAAAGAGTTCTATAAATTATCCTTACGACTCGAAGAGATTCGGGCAGAAATAACAGTGTTCTGGCTCGTTCTATTTTCATTGGCGCCAAAAATTCCTGAAATTTTTTTTTTTGAAAAATCTCTGAGTTTCTTTTAGAGTTCTGATAGCCCCCCAAAGAGTTCCATAAATTATCCTTATGACTCAAAGCGATTCGAGTGGAAATTGCAGAGTTCTAGCTCATGAAAGTTACAGATGGTGTGAAGTTGGCCTCCCATTTTTTTAAATATCGTTTTGACTACTTAAAATGCTAGAACTATTTTTATAATCGATTGAGAACTCTAGAACTCTTCGGGGGGCAACTGGAACTCTAATTAGTTTATCTACATTTTATAAATGTGGGGCTAACTTCACGAAGCTCTATAGAGGCCTACAAATACAATTCAAAGCTGATTTGGAACTGTAAAAGCATTATAAACACACACTGACTGAAACGAAAATGTCACTTCAATGAACTTTTGAATGGTATGAGATAGAGCAATGAAACAAAAACCAAGTGAAGTTAAAGATAATTTGTGATTTTTTGCTTATAGAGATACGCACATGGCTTCTGATGTAAAATAGAGGGCGTAGCTATCTTTAAGATTTTCAATAGGAAGTAATTTCATTTAGAAGCTCATTTGGAAGATATTTCTATTACTTTTATGGCAATGCAAACAGTTTTACGATTTTCGAAATTTTTACCAATTTATCCAAGATTAATAATTGGAGTACTTACGTTACTTTTTCTATAGCCCTCGTATAAATATTGTGGTTTTATGTGACTTAGGAAGCGATTGCTGTAAAATATGACATATTTTACAATTGACGTTTTTGCAAAATTTAGCAAAAGTGTCTTATCTGTCAGTGTATGTGTCATGTGTGTGGGTGTCTATGTTACAGATTACTGTAATTACAGGTTTCTGTACACTATATCCAAAAAGCGAATACGAGGGCTATCGAAAAAGTAACGTAAGTACTCCAATTATTAATCTTGGATAAGTTGGTAAAAATTTCATTTTACATCAGAAGCCATGTGTGTATCTCTATAGGCAAAAGATCACAAATTATCTCTAATTTCACTTGGTTTTAGTTTTATTGCTCTATCTCATACCATTCAAAAGTTATCAGGGGGGGGGGAGGGGGAGGGGGACCATTTACGACCTCACTGTATAACTATTAAATCGTAAAATTTATGCAGCACCCATGATGATATACAACAGTCAGTTATTGTTTGTTAAAGTTTCGGTATTTAAAACAATAAGATCTGAGTTTTTTAAATCTATGTGCTTAACGCAACATTATTGCACCGTATAAAGATTAAGGAGAATGGATAAGTCATCAGGATCTGAATCTCTAAACCTAACTTCATTTCAAACAACAGTCTCCAAATATGGTAGTTTGTTATTGTTTAAATTGGTGCCTACATAAATTAATTTACTCATGCGTTTAATCTACATGATGATTTACTTGTTTTATTTATCTATTTTAAGTATTTTATTGGTTTTCAATTACCCATGCAGTTTTAAAAACACTTAATGAACCTTGATAAGGTGATGCATTGAGTAAAAGATAAGGTTAGAGGCCATAATATTTACATACTTTGTTATATATTATACTGTTAGATTTAAGTGAAATAACCGTCAAAAAATACGCCAATTGAGCATCATCTTATTGTGCCATTCGCTCTTGCAAAATTTTCTGATGTTAAGAATGGTCGCAGTTTTTATGGATCTCCGAATGAATCTATTATACAGGGTGATTCTCAATATTTGTGACAAACTTTAAGAGCCGATTCCTGAGGTTATTTTAATCATAAAAGTTTATATGAGTATATGTCCAAAACGGTTTGGTTTTAAAGTTGTTGAATGTTTAATAATAAATTATGAACTATGACTAACACGATATAATATCACAGTTGGTTCTTCAAAAACTATTGTGTTGAGAGGGAACTGTTTATTTGTCATTTCAATATTTGTCAATAGTTGTCAGAGTATTCATTCAGTTTATTGCCAGTTTCTGTTTTCTAAAATGAATTACACGAATGCTGAGATGTGTGATATGCATTTCGTTTACGGTCTTGCCAATGGAAATTCGCGTGCTGCTAGACGTCTTTATGAAGAACGATACCCGAACCGTATCATCCCGCATCATTCAATATTTGCCCGTCTTCACCAACGTCTTAGTGAAACGGGAAATTTAAAAAAAACGGACGACTGATAACGGGCATCCATCTACAGTGAGAACTCCACAAGTTGAAGAAATGGTACTAAATGAAATTGAAGAACATCCTACTACAAGCACCAGAAAAATTGTGTTTTCTTTAAACATTAGTCAGGCCACAGTTTGGAGAATAGTGAAAGATCAACTGTTGTATCCATATCACATTCAACGGGTGCAGGCACTTTTGCCGGCAGATTTTCCGCAAAGGTGGCTTTTTGTCAGTGGATGCAACACAAAATCGCACAAAATCCTAACTATTTGGCTCAAATATTCTTCACCGACGAGGCTACTTTCTCTAGAAACGCGATTATTAATTTTCATAATAATCACATATGGGCCGAAGAAAATCCGCACGAACAAGTGAATGCCCGTCATCAACATCAATTCTCACGGCATATCTACGGCATCTGAAAATTTAATGTCATATCAAATGATCTTTGAAAATATATACATAGATTCAGGAAAATGATAAAGAGTATCTTTCAACTCGGAAAACACTTAATTTTCGATAACAATTCAATTATGCTAATCCATTCACTGAAGCAAAAGAAACGGCTTCTACATTATAGATTATATTTCAAAATAGCCTTATTTTGAAGGTTATAGCTCCAATTATTACGAATAAGGAAGCCACCTATATCCCTTTTTCCGGGTAAACAAAAAATTCCTTGACCCACTTTCGTCGCATTGCGGGATTCTATTCGCAAATGACTGTATTTCTATCTGTTGTAAGTGTATCTATTTGTAGTATATATACAATAGGTTATCATTATTGTAATACACGGCGATAATCGACGAATTCATGTGAATTTAGTCATTTGGTTATTGCTATTTATAAAAATTGATTTCACCTTCACCGATAAACATAAACGTTTTCTGATTGAAGTAGGCTTGAGAGATGGAAGCAAAATTAATAAGCAATGAGTTAGAGAGGGTGACAGTTATAAACATGATAATTTCCCATATAGTTCTTTGACGATTAAACATACATTTTCTTTGATAGAATTGTTGAATGTAAGTTTTATCTTTCGACTTATTTTGTTTTTGTGTTTTCTATTGACGTTTTTAATACCTGAAGATGGCAGAACGCCGAAACGTGTTGTATTAAAAGAATATTTATAAAAAAATGAAAAAAAGAACCTAATATGTTTTTCAACCTTCTATATTATACGTTCCATTAATTAGGAGAACGATTAACATTTCTTTAGTTCAAGTAGTTCTAAAAAATTGACTTTTTAGGTCGAACCGAATATCTGTTTACTGTTATATGAAAGAATTATTTCTTTATATGGAAAGTGTACTTCTCTGACTGAAAAAAATTGTTTTTATCTATATGTATTATATTCGCAAAAAAGGCCGATACCTATACAGAATATCATGTGTACTATCCCTAACAGCCAGAAATATTACATAGATATTTTTAAAAATATATTTTATAAATATTTTTCGTGTGAGATTTTTGAATATATTTTTCATATTTTTTCTAAATATAGATAAAATATTCAATCAAAATATTTATTCGATATTTTAAAATTAACGTAAGCGCTATATTTTTTCTAAAAATTTGTAAAATATTTATATGAAAATTGAGATTTTTTATGCAATCTATTTAATTTGTCAAAATGAACTAAAATTGTTCTTAGTTATTTAGAATGTATAACGTCGATAACGAAAAGTTGAAACATACATAGAGTTGTCTAGGAAAGAACTTGTTTTTTCACACTCACCATACAAGTTAATAATAAGGCATACTGAAGGTTTATCAAATTAATCACTATTTTTTAACTGAAGTGTTCAAAATAAAAAACAAACGTATTTATTATCATTTTATTTGAATAAGCCAATAAAAATGAAAAATACTCATTTTTAAGTCTAGCCTTGGCTGGTGCCAGGTATAACCCTATGGCTTTTTTCATATCTTCGGTAGTGGCGCTCTCATGGTGTTTCCTTGCGGCCTCTAAAACAATGCCAATTGTATTAGATCATACCATGAATAAAACATCGTACAACATTATCAACACCTACTAATACATTTGGAGCATTTACAATAATTGGAGTGGTAGCTACATTCTAATACTTACGATACTTATTTTTACTTTATTTCATAATATTTGAAGACGTTCTACGTACAAACAATAAAACAACACAACGTATTCTAACCTCTATTTGAGGTTCTGACGCTTATCTACCGAGATGAATCTCTTAAGCAAATCAACTAGCAATTTATCTGGTAGATGCAGTACATATATGATGCATAAAATTCCTACAATTATATTATTAAACGATTTCTGTACATAGCGATATTGAGCATTCCAATTATCTTATAAATGCTATAACATGTTCAAAGTTTTGCTCACCTCGTAGTCACCACAAAAACTAAAACACACCCCGCAACAATTAATTACACAGTTAACCCTAATCTGCCCTAATCGTATACTATTATAAACTATAACATGTAACGGACAAACGAATAAAAATGTTGATGATACGCACGTGCGCGTATGCATTCTATGTACCTAATCCATAGACGCATAAACAATACTAAATCATATAACACCGGCACCGTAATGAATAGAGGTGTTGTGTTGACGTTCGCAACTTACAAATATTACAAAAATAATAATACAAAACGCAGATATAAATAGAAAAGTTACAGCGCTCAATTTAGATACTAATTAAATCATATTAGATATATATTATCTATTTTAATCTTTAAATATCATTTTAAATAGGTACATACCTACTTAATATGTATGCATATTTTACCCATTTTATATTATTCGTCCTACGCACCAAATGTACAAAAGCAAAAATTCAATCTTCTTTTTTAATATGAAATAAATATTTACAGAAATACAAAGCAAAATATTCTTGCAGAGTTATGAAAAATATATTGAGAAAACATTTGCAATAAAATATTATTAATGCTACATAACATATATATTTTTTAAATGTTTTCCTAATATATTTTCTATAATATATTTTATGCATATTATATTAATATAACTAATATTCAAGAAAGATTTAATATTTTTTAAATATTTATAAAATATGGAATAAATATAGTTGGTCACTGGGGATTCCTTCGCAAACTGTACGATATTCTACGACCAACTGGGGTTCTACCACTGCGATAAAATTATTACTTAAATCAGTGCCGTACACCGAGAAAAAAAGATTCTTTTCCGCAAAGAAATGCATATCTCTGAAAATGTTCATTTTACATAAGAAAAACTTTACGGAAAAAATGTGCGCTCATGGAATAATCAATGAAGAAGAAAGTTCGGCAATTTTTGAGCACAATTTATTCTATTACATAATTCCTAAGCAATGTTTCCATCGTTGCATCGATCTTTTTCAAGCTGTTTAAACAATTTTAATATAATTAATTAAATGTACATCTGAAATTAATCTTAATAAATTTACCTTTAGAATTAATCTTAAGTTAAAATGAAGTTAAATTTAAATCTTGATAGCATATCTTTTTTTGGGTAAAACATTTGGAGAAATTCATTTTAAAATTATAATAAATCAGTTGTTGTATGTTGGGAAGTTCAATAGTAAATGTTTAAGGTTATAGATTTTTAGGAAAACAACAACTTTTTGTGTTAGTTAAACAAGAAAATGTAGTGAAATTTAAATCGGAATAAGATACAGGATGAATGAAAAGGTATAATAACCAAAATGTGAAGTAAAGTCATAAGTAGCATCAAAAGATTAAAAAAAATTAACGAACAAATTAAAAAACATATAAAAACACCAAACTACTAACAATTGTAATTTTAAAACTTATTTAGGAAATCTTAGTAACTCTTACAATGTTTTATTTTTTTTTATAATTAAACTTAGTATACTTCGTGTTGCACCACATTTAAAGTGAATCAGTGTTGGGGATTACAAGGATAAACAACAAATCAGTTTTCACGACTCTAGTAATGATTATTTCTTTTATTGAACATCCCGCTATTAGAAAAGTTGGATTCATCACTCCATAAAATGTGTCTAAAGAAATTGTGATTTTCTTCAAAAACATTGATAAACCATTGAGCAAAAGTTAATCGTCTTTAATAGTCACCCCAAACGAAAAGTTTGACCAGGCTGATATTTAAAGGGGCATTTATTTTTTTTTCAAAATTTTATGGATCGTACTAGGAGAAATACCTGATTCTCTGAGCACATCCCTTACAAAATGATGCCAATACATTTATTTTTGTTTCTTGTGATAATATAAAATCATTTTTATCCTCTTCTTTATAAAAACTGTTTCGTACTGCTTCTTAATCTTCGATAAAGTTTTAAAAAATAGCGACAGTCTGGTACATCACGGTCAGGAAATTGCTGACTGAATGTAACGTTCGAGCGCTCTATTTGAATTTTTGTTAAACAGCAAATACAACTTCAACATACAACACTTTTCCAAATGAGTAAATGCCATTGTTACGGTTGAAAAAATTGTAAAAACGGTACTTTTTTTCCGCACAGTAACTTTAACAACAGCAAATATAAATAATTTGACAGCTACTAAACAATGTGACGCTTTAATTTTCCATAGGTATATCGATTTCATGCAAACAAAGCAAAGATAAAGATTTCTCAGTAACCATTTTATTTGACATTTTTTTATAATAGTGAAATAAAACTTTTTTGTTCAGTTTGCGATTCTCTTTTAAATCGCAAAAAATATACAGGACGTTCCGTTAAAAAAAAAAAAATTGGACGAATATCTAGAGAACGCGTCGCTCAATTGTTTTTCTGCTTTCACAATTGGAACCGCCATAAAAAATAGCACTACTTTGTTCATTTGACCGATTCTGTACCTCCAAAGATAACAAAGTTATTAATAGTGCACACTTAAGTGTGGACACCCGGTATATTTATTGGTATCATATTTACATTTTTAGAGCCAGTGAATGTTTTTTTATCACCTCTCAGGAGATGGTTCGGTGCTTTTGGATCACCCTGTATTTATAATGTGTAATTAGTCACAGTGACTGAATCCGTGACTGTCAAACAGTCTGATGACATTACAGTTAAATTCAATAATTTATTATATCATGAATGGTTAAATATTAATATCACTATAGTATATTTTCCTTATCAGTGTTAATAGCTAATGATATACCGGAAAACTACTGTAAAAAGTAGCAGTTTCTTTTGATATTCATTAGCTGCTACGAACTGCCAACGGTAATTGGCTGCTACAAAACCGCAAATTGTTTCCTAAGGCCCGTTTTACATCATACTAAATTTAGTATGAAATTTTGTATTAAATTTTATTTTGAATTGGAAAGGAAATTTATTTACCTGTCATATATAAAAGAATATATATCCGTAACTTAGCATCAAATATTTCGAAGTTAACAAATATGCCTGTTTGATATTTAAAGTGAAAAATTTAGAATCAAAAGAATTATAAATAGATATTAGAAGTGTTGCTATTATTTGGACTCCTTTGTGAATAAGCGAATGGCTGAACGTCTCTCATTCTTTATGTAGTTTTGACGGGCCTGGATAAACCCCGGATCTGATAGATTCTACTTCTTTTCTAATCATAAAGACACAAATAGACTAGTAATACTCTGAATTTTCAAATGGTGATTTGGTGATTATAAGCTTATTTAGGTAAATGTTCTGCTGGAAACTTAAGATAGATACACAGAGATTCAAAATGATTGTCAAACCCGCTCCTATAGATAGTAACAGGGTGTAGGTATATGCCGCGTGTTTGTAATGAAGGTTTGAACTAAGTCAGTGTTGGAACATAAGAAAGTAAACGGATCTGTCATAAATAAGGAAAACGTAACCTATATTTGAACTCGCATTATATAAACGACTATGGATTGGTGTTTCTGCTTGTAAAAATGAAATGTAATTAATTTAATTTTACTAAATTATGATTTTACAATTCAGTACTAACTGGTGTTTAACTAAATTTATTTATTACTTTAAATTATAACATACAATTAGTATAATTATTACGTGACAAAACTGCATCTCTCAGTTCTTCTATGGTATGCATGCGGTTTCTATAGATCCTATTTTTTAGATAGCCGAACATGAAGTAATCTAATGGGGTTAGATCAGGTGATCTTGGTGGCCATCTTTGTGCTCTAACGAACCTGTCAGCAAAAAACTGTTGAAGATATTGGCAGGTTTGTCGAGCAGTATGTGCTGGAGCATTATCGTGCTGAAAATAACCTGCTTCAAGCTCATTTTCTTGTAACTCTGCAATAAACAATTCCAACACCTGTTGGTAACGTTGAGCTGTTACAGTTTCCTCGAAGAAAATTGGCCCTATTATTCGTTGCCTGGACATAACTAATCAAACTCCAACTTTTACGGGATGCAATTGCGTTTCTCGAAATTCGTGTGGATTTTCCGCAGACCAGATACAATCGTTTTGTAAATTGATATAGTCTGTTAGATAAAACCAGGCTTCATCCGAGAAAAATGATTTCTTTAGCAAGTCATCGTCCCTTAAATTGTTATTAAACCATTGACAATATTCCAATCGCCTATCGTGATCTAATGGTAATAATTCCTGTACCGTAGAAACTTTATAGGGATGAAAATGTAACTTTCTTTTGACAGATCATTGCGCTGAAGTGTATGATAAGCCTATAAAATTATAAAATGTAATAAACTATTTCACTTAATGTTAATATTGATTTTTTACCTGTTTGTTGAGCTATTACCACAGATAAGTTCCCTTATTTTCTTACAGTATTCAGAAATACTATTGTTGGTGATATTAGATGTAAATATAAACGATTTGAAAAAAATTATAAGATAAATAATCGAAAGATACTACAACACGCACGCCAATGTCGCTAAATGTCAAGAAAATTCATTTAATGTATGAAATTTGTATGTAGCTAACTTCGCTCATTAAATTGGTAATAAGTATAGATAATTCTTACGACAATCATTTTGAATCACATGATACTTGCCAAGTGGCACCCATCATTAGTGCTCATTTCTAATATATTTTCTTTGTTCGCTTATTTTAATACGAAATATCATTCTAAAACAACCAAAAATACATTATAACAACAATTTTTATATCCCCATATATAAATTTATATAAATTATCTTCGGGTTAACAATAACTATATACATATTATATCTAATACATGTATATAGCTATAGAAAAACGAATTAATTGCCGGGTCCCAGCGTTCCGATATTTTAGAATGAAATTGTCCTACATTCGCAATGACGTCAGCGTGATGTCATATTCGAGATGCGTCGGTGGTGGGGGTAAGTAGGTTAAACAGGGTGCGATGCCCCGGATCGCAGGTTCGAGGACGCGGCGCGCTAGGATTCATTCTGAAACTCCGGGCTGCCCCGTCGACCCGACGACCGGGAACTCCATTCTCTCCATTCTGTTAAAACGTTGTTATTACATCTCGACCCGACCGGGGAGAGGAGGAGCGCGTATCGGGATATATTTAGCCGCAGCTGCAGAAGGGAGGTCTCAATTCAACTTTTCCATTTCTCTTTTCTTCTTTTTTTTTTTTTTACTTTTTTATTTTTGTATTTTTTTTTTCGTCCGAGGCGCTTATTCAGAACCAGATATGTCCAGGATATGAGGGTTAATTTGGAGGAAATTGATAAGAGAAGGACTGGATGCGACTTTGTTGCGGCTATCTGTATACATATAGGGTGATTCTCAATATATGCGACAAACTTTAAGCGCTGATTCCTGGGGTTATTTCGATCATAAAAGTTCATAAGAACGTATGTCCAAAATCGCTTAGTTCTAAAGTTGTACAATGTTTAATAGTAAGTTAACATAATTAATGTTTTATTATAAATTAACAAAATAATTAGTAAAACAAAATTAACTTATACTAACTATTGAAAATGACCGCCCCCAACTGCAATACAAGCTTCTATCCTCCGTCATATTAATAATAATAATAATTTATTTGTCATAAGTTGTAAACAACATAGACATTGTCAGCAAATAACACAATTCACATACGCTACCCTACATTTTACGGAGAAGGAGGAAATAATGGACATCAAGTAACCTCTATGAAATCGACATCGAACTGCACCTATAGTTCTAATTGTTGCGGTTTATAAATTCCTCAATAGTATAAAAACAATACTCATAGATAAATGATTTTAACATTTTTTTAAATGCATTTCGAGAACCGGCTGATCTCATACCATCAGCATTAAAACAAGTTACACACCTATAGTATGGGCTACGTTCATATAGTGATGTTTTATGAGCTGGTACACTTAGTTGATTTCTTGTCATAAGATTATAAATATCTTTATTTTTAACAAATTGGCTTTCGTGACGTTTATAAAAGAGTAAAAGCTCATATAAGTACAGTGACCCCAGAGGCATGATTTTTAATTGTTTAAATAATGGTCGACATGCTTCTCTAGTCGATGCTCCCGCCATGCATCTTATTAGATATTATAATTATTTTTGATGGATAAGCAATCTGTTTGCCCAAGGCGCCGATCCCCAGAAAACAATTGCATATCGTAATCGCGATTCAGCATATGAGAAGTAAAACATACGCAAGGCGCCCACACTGACTGTAGTCTTCAAGTTTCTGAGGCCATAGTACGCCGCGCCGCACAAAGTTTTTTTTCTATTGTGTAACAATGCTCTTCAAATGTTAGACGATTTTCAAATTATTGACTGGCGAGTCCGTTCTAAAATACCAGGAATATTTCGAATTGTTTGAAAAGCTGCGATAATACGATTTTTCAGTTCATCGGCATTTTCAATGGGAGTCGTATAAGCTAATGATTTAACGTGACCCCAGAGAAAAAGTCCAAAGAATTTAAGTCTGGAGACCGAGGAGGCCACGGTTGTGGACCTCCCCGTCCTATCCACCGATCTGGATACGTATTGTCCAAAAACTCGCGAGCAACTAAACTAAAATGCGCTGGAGCACCATCATGCATAAAATACATTTGTAATCTTAATTGCAACAGAACTTCTTCCAGCAGTAGGGGTAGCTCCTCTTCAAGAAAATTGCGGTATACCTCGCCATTTAACCGCATCGGTAAAAAATGTGGACGTATCAAGTGATCTCCAACAATTCCGGCCCACAGATTGACAGAGAATTGATGTTGATGACGGGCATTCACTAGTTCGTGCGGATTTTCTTCGGCCCATATGTGATTATTATGAAAATTAATAATCGCGTTTCTAGAGAAAGTAGCCTCGTCGGTGAAGAATATTTGAGTCAAATAGTCAGGATTTTGTGTGATTTTGTGTTGCATCCATTGACAAAAAGCCACTCTATGCGGAAAATCTGCCGGCAAAAGTGCCTGCACCCGTTGAATGTGATATGGATACAACAGTTGATCTTTCAATATTCTCCAAACTGTGGCCTGATTAATGGTTAAAGCAAACGCAATTTTTCTGGTGCTTATAATAGGATGTTCCTCAATTTCATTTAGTACCATTTCTTCAACTTGTGGAGTTCTCACTGTAGATGGGTGTCCGTTATCAGTCGTCCGTTTTTTTAAATTTCCCGTTTCACTATGACGTTGGTGAAGACGGCCAAATATTGAATGATGCGGGATGATACGGTTCGGGTATCGTTCTTCATAAACACGTCTAGCAGCACGCGAATTTCCATTGGCAAGACCGTAAACGAGATGCATATCACACATCTCAGCATTCGTGTAATTCATTTTAGAAAACAGAAACTGGCAATAAACTGAATGAATACTCTGACAACTATTGACAAATATTGGAATGACAAATAAAACAATCCCTCTCAACACAATAGTTTTTGAAGAAACCAACTGTATATTATATCGTGTTATCATGTTCATAATTTATTATTAAACATTCAATAACTTTAAAACCAAACCGTTTTGGACATATACTCATATGAACTTTTATGATCAAAATAACCTCAGGAATCAGCCCTTAAAGTTTGTCGCATATATTGAGAATCACCCTGTATATATATATAGATCGTGTGTGTAAATTGTCGCAAAAGCTACACGCATCAGCGACATTCTTCGTTCTGTTCTGAGTTGAAAAGCCTTCCTCTTCGATATCTGTTAATAGAGTTAGCTACAATTTAGTTCAAAGAAGCATTTTTATTAGTATTATTTCGTAAATGCTTTTGATTTAAAGTGAATTTAATTGTGAAACATTAATCTTAGGAACTTAAGGTACAATAGAAATAAAAATTGTCAATCAAGACATGTTTTAAATTGCAAGTTTCGTTGTTCTTTAACAACATCTTCAATGACATGAGTATAATAGTTCTATCTATAATAAAGCAAAACAGCAATTTTTAATTTTCAAAATGTTCATTGATAGAAATTATAATTTTTTTTACCTTTAACGAATTCTCAGGTGAATTTTTTAGTATTCAAAATATATAACATTTTGAAACGTCAAAAAAAACTTGGCCAAAATGAAATCACAAACATAAAACAAATAAATTAATATGACTTGTACACTTAGTGGCAAGTTTCACAAACAAAATCCAACACACATATGTGAAGACCAAACAGGCCACAACTTTTCGAACAGAAATAATGTTTTGTAAACTATGCCTTGTTTTCTTTTATAAATTTTAGGAAAACATAATGTGGTGAAATTTACTAAACTACTTTTAAACTTAAAACAAATTGAAATAATAATCTAAGGTACATTGATTGACATATCAAAATGTACAAACAAATCGTATTCTTTTGTATTAATATATTGACTAACGAAAAGTCATCAAAGTCATGAAAAAAATATATTTTATTGAGAAGAAATATAACTTGTTAATTGTTAGTGTAAGAAAATAAAGGCAAGTTTAAAAAAAAAATAGCTGTGTGAGTATCTTTTGGGATTTAACGATATATTCTTTGAATTAAAAAAGGACATATTTTCAGTCAAAGAAATAAAAAGTATATATATTGCTATGGAAATGGGTGAATTGAATATAATTTAAGTGTCATTTAAAACAGATTTGAAGACGTAATAAAGGGGCAATTGTAAGTTGAAGTGTATACTCGGTTGCCTACTCTACAGGCAAATTTTGAATTTGTTAAAAATGACTATGAAAATAGACCGTATTACCTGGAGGTGCTATTATTAAAATTAAATTCAAATAATAATGACAAGTACAAGTGGCCTCTGAAGAAAAATCTTTTTATTTATCTTTTCTTACATATTTACCTATAGACTTTTTGAATTATTAATTTTCATTCATTGAGAAATGTTTGTTGTTTTGTGTAAAATATTTTATCCGTTAATTGTTTTTAAATACATATTTACTTTTTATTTAACTATTATTATCATTACATACAAATTTTATCGTTTTCCAGATAACCATTTAAGGTTTTCACAAGGTTTGTTTAAGATTGTCGCGACAAGCAAAAAAGCTGGCGTGTAAGCTTGTCGTTGACAAGGGTATAAGCTTGTTACAAGATTCTATCAAGGTTTCTAGTTGACACAGGACAAGGTTTTCTTAACCTTGTCTGTAAAAGCATGTGACAAGCCTAGAATGACAATGTTGAGCCGAGCTTCAAAAAAAGCGTACACAAAACTTGATAAAAGCTTGCGACAACCAAAACAATACAGGAATTGGGTATATGAAGGCGCATTTGCTCTTTTAAACTAAAACTGAAATATCTCAAACACAACACAAACGCACACGACACAACAAACAAATCAAATAATGACAAAATAGCGGGACGGCGGTTAAACCAAAAACAAAATCAATACTCAATAAACGATTCACTCCGGAAATACATGAGGCTACTGCAAATAATAGAAAAACCTTGTCACAACGTTTTCATTGAGAAGGGTCTGTAAATCTTCGCCTGCCAGAATTTCATCATAGATGCCTGGCAACACCGGTTTAAATTATTCATTATGCCTGTGGCCACGTGGGACGATGATTGTTCGTGAGCTCCTATAAAAAAATTTGTGCCACATACTCAGAAATATAAAAGCTTCACAAAGTGTTTACTTAAACAAATATCAGTTTATCACGTCAATAATATAAATCCATATATTTACCTGAATCTTGAATGATTTTCCTGAGAAGAATCCTGGGTAAAATACCATTCCATGATTTGACCATTAGTGGAACCCCTTGAATCGAACCTCCAACTTGATCCAGAGAATTACCTGCCCATACCTGTATTTTGAGCGTCCATATTTGCTTCCAAGGTATCAAGTATAAACCACCCAAAAAAAAAAGAAAATAATTAATTAGTTTCAATTCAATTTTAACCAATAAATTAGATTCTTGTAATTTATGTTCACGATACGTTAATTTTGGGGTTAAGTTTTGTATGAACCGCCATTATTGTTAAGATGGTCTATTATTATAGGGATTCTTACATATTCACGGATAGATGACTCTGATCTAAATACACCTAACAATTTTGACCTTTCTTTAACCTCATTTATTTAAAGTGTCAGACAAGTTTGGATAGAGATTTTAGTTAAATAATTTGTTTTATATAGTATTTATGATTCCAACCTGTGATCCAAGAGTCTCAAAAATTGATGAAACACCATTATTTGGTATTTAAATAAAATGTTACGCTTGTATTGTTTTAAAACATTCTTTTATTGCACCTTTAGTGTGTTTGTACAACGATATATGATAATTACATTTTTCCAATTTTAAACAATCAGAGGAGGGGCTTTGGGAGCGCGCTCTTTATGTAAAAAGAACTGCCTATTCGTTAGCAAGCGCCTGGAAAGCTAAATTTAAGTTTAGTATCCCGTGCCACCTAGCAGATAGAAGATCACTGATCACAATATTCACTCGTTTATCAGAGAGGTCGTTAGGTGAATAAAAACCACTAAATTATCGTATTTATTTTTTTTATTAAAAAAAAATGTTTATACAAATAAAGAAACTATATGTTGATTGAAATTTTGAATATTGAATCGAGTTTGTTGAAATTAGTTATAATATTGTTTTAAGAAAAAATTAAAATTTTAAATCCTAGGCATTTGTTCTTAAAAAAAAACAGAGCAATATATTTGTTTGATTGAAATTACGTACTTTTAATTTAAACAATATGGTTTTCAAACAAAGAAATATACTTAAAAAATATCCTCGCTTTAAAGAATTCATCCAATCAGTATTTTTTCTTTTCTAATTTAACATAGTTACAGGAAGCCCAAATCCAGGTAATAACGGCATTTCTAAGGATGCTCACTAATAAACTCGACCTTACACACTCCAGTCTTCCGTATATGTATAAATTAGATTTACAATGTATTTATGTATTGATTTATTTAGCTATTTCGACATGTATGAACCATAACCTCGCATTTTAAACCCAATCGTCGGTGACTCCTTTTCCTCGGTAATTAGATACTAATAGGAAGGATTTGAGTTACCGCTACTTACCGAAGAAAGAAAGGGTGGCCATAACAACAGCCGGAAATTTCATTAAAATCCCCCCCACCGTCATTACCAGTTTTGTTTTTAACTTATAAAACGGGGTACCGCAGGAACCGAAGGTGTCAATTCAAACACTATATACCGTTAACCTGTTGCCATGGCGACAGCGATGACGTCATTCGAAGCAAGCAGAACGAACTGTGTAGTCACGGGCTCATAGGTATATAGGTCAGCTATTTCGGGTACAAGATCTGCACCGCCGGCCGACAGCGCAAAAACAGGGCCGAGAAAACGTTCATCAATGAACGGCGAAGCGCAACGCCAGCCCCCTAAAAATGTATATTAAATTCTATACTCGGAGCAAGCGACATCAAAGAAGTGACGGATGCGTTACGCAGAACACATTGTATATAAAAAAAAAATGTACGTGTATTCAGGAATCCTATATTTGTCTATTAGAAAAGTTTAAATTGTTTTATTGATCCAAACTGAAAATTAGGGACTGGTAATTGTAATAACTCTGTTGTTATTGAAGGTATCTATGAGTGAGGATTTCCAAGAAATTGCAAATGTTTAAATAACTAATACAGAAAAACATTATTTGGCAAATTAATGCAACTTTATTAAATATGATTGACATAGAAATCTTAAATTATATTGCACAATAGTGTTAATTTATCTTTACTAATTACAAAATATCCGTTTAAAGAGCTGGTATCATTTCATTATTGTATCTTGTTCGTACGTTTCAAATTTTGAAATAAATTTCATCTTAAAATTTAAAACATATTTTAATTCTAAGTTAAGCGCCCTCTCGTGTATAGTTTCTTTAAATAGAGTGTGCTGAGCAAACGGCGCCATCTTATAGAGCGATTACAGGTACTAACACAGCGAGGTTAGTTGTAGCAACCAAATTATAGATGTCGCTTTATTGAAGATTGTTACAGATCTCTACAGGTCGGTAATAACTTTTAATTTATAGTTTTTACATATTTTATAAAACAATTAATGGCCATTTATACCGTGATAAGTTCCAAGAAATATGATCATTTTAATATTGTATATTTATTTATACATTCTGTCTATTTTATGTTTTTACCTACGCTAAAAACTTAACAGAAGACTTAGAACAATTTTTTCTTGCAAAATATAGAAGGAAAGTGAAAAACGGGCCGGAAATAACTAATGATAAACCAAGCTTAGATGTGATAACTGACAGATGCTATAACGGAAATCGGAAACGGTGCACTATTCAGATAGTCTCTATATTAGTCATATGATACATCAAGGACGTTGATTAATAATAACAAATATTATACCAGTATACATATGGTCAAAGAAATGTTCCACTGGCGTACTATAGATGTCACCACAAGTATAGTGCGCTAGTGGAACATTCCTTTGACCATATATATACTGGTATAATATTTGATAATAATAATAATAATGAATTAATTAAAACATTAAATAGACAGAGTGATTTCAGCGCCATCTTTTGTGTAAAACACTTAAGCGAAGAATATAAAACTTGATAAAACAGAATTTCTCAAATAGCGCCATCTTGTAGATAATCCTAGTTATTCATCCTCCGATGTTAATTAGAATAACTGTGATAGATGCTACAAAACTATGAGCATTTTCGCAATAAATTTCAATGATTATATAAACTACATTCACTAATTCACTATTGCAAATTAATTCAACTTTTTGAGATATAATTACTAATCACGTTTAATAATGTGACTAACTCGTTACTACTACAAAGTACCCAAGCAGAAATAAATCCGACTTTATTATGTAAGCAAAGGTAATATTTGGTGGATTTTAGAATAAAATTTTAGACAATAATTCGAGATCAGGCGCCATCTCTTGAGAACTACTTGAAAATAAGGGCGATACTGCAGTTTGAGTAGTTGGACAATAGATGTCGCTTTATAATTATAAGAATGGTAGCTACGTTTCAAGGTATATATTTTTCATATTTTTTTTTTGTAAAAGCATTATCGCAACTGATTTTATCGGTTTATAGTATTTTTATTGGAATTATGTTATCATACTTACGTATGCGTATTACTTATTTATATTATAGCAAAGCCTTGTTTATATTATTTCTTTATAGTTTATCACTAGCAGTAATGCTTAACGTTTCTTAGATGATGTAAGGCACTATTGTAAATTTTAATGTAATTTTCGCCATAAGACGCTGTATAAGACATCCTCAAGTACTTCATAGAGATGAGTAACTATAAAACAATATTTAGGGATTATAATAATTCTGAAGCATTTGGTCATTTGAAATTTTTTATATCAGTGCATGCAATAAATAACTAATCAATACTATCAAATGATTGTAAAGAAATAAAATGAAACAAATACAATTTTACAAATGTTTTATTTATAATATTGATTCACTGACGTTTTGTGCAAACATATTTAACACACGATCTACTGACAGGAAACAGGGTCATAAAAAACATTTATTAGATCTATCTTTAGACACTTAACTGCCCACCTAAGTTGAAACGTCCCATCTTTACAGCATTCCAGCAGATATGTAACTTTTGTTTTTACTTAGAGATACATAGCAATAATTACCATAAATAGATAAATATAATAGGAAAAAATCGATTTGAAATACATTTTTTTTAAAAAACAAAAAAAAAAACTCGCCAGAAAATAATTGCTGATTCTTTAAATTATTTCAACCGTAGATTCCTAGTAGATATTTGCTGTCAACAATTCACATTTTAACAGTTATGCGATTCATCTGTACCCATATTTTTAATATTTCTGGACTATAATTTTTGAAGTGTTTGCTGTTTTCGATACTTCTTAGTGAAGACCTTCTTGCACAAACATTCTTTATTTAAATATTTGAAATGATTTTGTAATTTTGATACGGCCAGAATAAACATTAAATTTAAATTCCAACGCATACCTACCTATCTTCATTCTATTAATTATACGAAGATTGAAAAGTTGCTAGTATGATAAATGTTTGACGTTGATATGCGATATTTGCATACATTTTCTGGCAGCCATGCATACTTATTTTCGGCAGTTCATTGATATCAAAGTCCATGTGCACTAGAAGACATTTTTATTTTCAAAACAAATTCAAAACTTTTCTTATATTTGAAGTTTTTTTTTTTAAGCTGCTAGTAAAAATATTAATCGTGGTGTTATTTATAAACCTTAATGTAATGTTTAAACAATTAGTTAAGTTTTCTCACGTCATTGTCCTCTGTTATTAGGTTTTGTTTTGTCGGGCTAGTAAATCATTATTTATGTTTTATAATGTAATACAACATTCATAAGTCAACAGTTTGGATGATATTACAAGCTCTCTCTTTAGTTTGCTGTAACAATGTAAAATATTATTGATTGAAATTTAAACCGTTTAAGTCAACGTAATTTTGCTGTTTTAACATAACAAAGCAATTCTTCATTTTTTAAACCCTTTTTTAAAATTTCTTTAAGTGTATATTTCCTATTATTTGACGTTTTACCTTAGTCTTTGTTTAATTTTTTTTATTTTTTAAAATCTTTTCTAACATTTTTCCCCCAAAATTTTGACCTCTCATTAGCACTTTTCATTCTTTTCAAAGAATTTTCACACTATTTTTTTTCGCTTTTCGACATCTTTTTTTGTTAGTTTTTTTTTCCATTTTTTTAATTATGTTAAGCAATTCTTTTTTTAAACAACTTTTTCAGGTGCTTATTTTTTTATCAAATTTTATACCTTTTGTTATAATGATTTATTTTAATTTTTTTATAATTATTGAGGATTGTTTTTTCAATTGCTTCTAATTTTTACCCTTTTTTTCCATTGTATCATTTGTTAACATTTTTTCCCCAAAATTTTGACCTTTTATTAAAAGTTCCTATTTTTTAACTTTTTCAACAGTTTTTCACTTACTTTTCGCATTTTTCCACATCTTTTTTGTTTTTTTTTAAACTATTTTAACTACTGAAGTAATTCTTTTTTTGACCTTTTTTAGGTGTCTATTTTTTCTGTTACACAATTTTCAATGTTTTTTCTTACTACTTACACTTAAAAGTTTGCAATTGTTTCCAGGTTTTTACCCTTTTTACGTTGTTGAATTTAAAAAAAAAAATTTTTCAAAATTTTGGCCTTTTAGAAGTTTCTATTTTTCTTTCAACAGTTTTTCACGTTATTTTTTTTCTTCGTTTTTTCGACATGGACTTTTTTAGGTGTCTATTTTTTCCTGATTTTTACCAGTTTTTTACATTTTTTCAATTGTTTAAACTTTTTTTTCCAAAATTTGAACATTTTATTAGTAGTTTAAATTTTTTTTAAAACTTTTTAAGTTTATTTTTTTTCAATCTTTTCTACTTTTTTGTTACATTTTTTTTATTTTTTCTTCAAATTTTGAATCTAACATTTTTTTAAACTGTTTGACTATTTTATTTTTTTATGCCCTTTTAAGTCTCTTTTTTCCCATTTTTTTTACTGTTTCCATTTTTTAAACATTTTGTTTCCCCAAATTTCGATTTTTTATCAGAAGTTCCTACTTCTGTTTCAACGGTTTTTTCACATTTTTTTTTTGTTTTTCTAGGATGTTTTATTTTATTTTCTTTCAAACTTTTTAACTATTTTAAGTAATTCTATTTTTTTCAACTTTTTTTAAGTGTCTATTTTTTCTGTTACAGTTCTTTATTTTTAAAAATTTTGCAAGATTTTTTCCTTTTTTTCTTTTTTTAGCAGTTTTCATTTTTTCCGCATTGTTTTATTTTTTTTGTGATACTTTACTTCTTAATGTTTTTTTATATTTGTTTATTTTTTATTATTTTTTTTTAGTTTTTGACTTTTGTAATATGTACTGCAGGCAACTATAATGACAAATAAAATAGCAACACAAGTTTTGAAAAAGATTATTCTTAGAATACTTTTAGAGTATGTAGAAATATAATCTTAAACTGAATTCATTCTTTTCTTATGAAATGTATTATATTAAGGGCATCTGAAGGTTATCTTAAGGCATCTCTAAGAAGTGGGTTGTCAATTTACACCTTGTCTTACGTACAAATACATCACCTGTCATGTAATTCTTCACATATTAGAATTTTACAAATATGAAAAATACATTTTTATGGATATTTACACTTAACATATTGATAACTTACAAATGTTTGTGAAAAATTACATAATAACTTTAAAAATGCCTTATTATTTGTGAAATTACTGTTAATATCGTGAGAAAATACATTTTACAGTAATTTTACCATTTGTCTTGTATAAATATAATTGTGCCCTGAAAATACTTATTGTATAAAATGTAAAATTGTGTCCTGTATTTTATTTTTGTTTTTCATTATTGTAATATTTTTAAACTGAGCAAAATGGATAGAGTTGCACTGCAGAATATCATTACGACTAATAGTTAGGTATTTTGTTCTAACTTGAGAATTTAAATCAATTTGAAAATGATTTTATATAAACTTTCCATTTGGATTTTGAAATGCAATATTTTTAATGAAATAACTTTAAAGCTTAATGTGCATGTTTTTCGGTTTGGTAATATATTCTTCTACCCAGATAAATCCAATAGCATTCCATAGCATCACTTCCGTGTTTCTGGACATCTAAGACGTCATAATCATCCTTACACAGTTCCACCGTTTCGTCACCAAAATTCGACACTTAAAAGGCCGCATCGTCACTATATTCGCAGCAACGTCGAATTTCAGCAAAATAACTTACAACCGCGCACGTACATCTACGATTATGCTACTTAAGTCTATCTCCACGTCCATCCACCGACGCTTATTTTCCCACTCGAAATAGTCTTTAGAAAGGCGTGAGAAATCCGAGATTAGCCGGCATATCGAATCCTCTCTGGACGGCTATTTCTGAACGAGGTGAACCAGACGGTACGATTTTGAACGTCGCGACGCTGGGGAGGTAAGGGGACGGCCAGCACTAGAGGAGAGGTGGTCTAAAACCTCCGACTAGTCCACACCACAGTCAGCAGCCGGATTTCTTGTTGACTAGTCACCACAACATCAATTTCGTAGCAGGTACGTTATGTAACGAAAATATAGTTTTTTTTTTGCCTTTGCAGAAGAAAGAATTAGGGAGAACTTGGGGAGTAGTGATAGTGTGCTCGATCTTTCAAACGATGCTCATAGTGCTATTATTCTAAAGTGTAATCTATTATAGTGAATTAAAGTGTCGAATTAAAACCAGTGGAAAGAGAATCAAAAGAAAAAAAAACTTCTTTACTAATTTTTTGATTTAGATTAACAACACACTTTCGTCTGCTAATATAAGTGAAGCGTTTTTTACGGTTTCGTATAACAGAAACGCAAGCTTTTCCCACCCGGTACCAAATTAGGTGAGGGTCTCATGTAGAAGTCAACTTTGGCGCGCGGCCAAGTTCTAAAATTAAACTCCTATAGACTCCAATGGGAATAGCGTTGACGTGCCACTTATATTTTGCACTTTATTTGTCGTTTAAAACATTTTAATAACGTATTAATAATATATTTTTTTTTCCATTTTTTTCTGGGGTACCAACGATAGACTCACCTGATTAACTAACAACCAGCAAAATGGCGGACGATGAGGTTAGGTAGGTGCAAAAAAGATTTGAAGTTTTCCTGTGTGGATTAAATTATTTTTAATTTAATTATAATATATAGAAATACGTAATTTTTCATTTTGCATGTTGAATCATATCACAGCGTATCTCTCAGATTTTTATATTCGGTTGTTTGATAAATGAAGGATAATTTTGAAATTGTGATTTTGGTAGTTTAATTTAATTGATACCAATATAAATGTGATAACATATGATTTTTCCATAAAAATGCTATTTTATTAATGGTAAAGGCTAATAATGTCTTTGTTGTATAGATTTGTGTAGAATTTTTTAAAGTAGCTTTTGGGTTCGAGTAAATAATTTTTAAATAAAATTAAAAAAAATCCTAACCTACATAATATATGACTGTACGGTGTCCCAGAGGATTAGTGTGTGTAATTGAAAAATTAAAAAAAATATTTAATTTTTCAATTATTTTTATTTATTTTTTATATTTTTCAATTACATAATATATGTATTTTTTTTTAAATTTATAATGCGTTGTGTAGTTGTTGGTGGTGACTATATATGTCATTTTTTTAAAGAAATTATCGAAGGAGATCAAAAAAATAATTGATGAATAAGTCAGCCACCATGATTTTTTACCACATATATCTGATACATACAGAACACAATTTTAACTCAATACACGGAGTTATAACACCCTAAAAAAAATAAAATATTTTGTGCAATAATCAGTAGTATGTATGTACCATGGAAGACAAAAGTCTTGACTCAAAATATTGAACCATCGAAAGTGGTCTTCTGAAGTTTAAGGAGAAATTTATTTATTTTGAACCGGTTTTTTGACATTTACCAAACTAGTGCAGAAAAAAGTCGTTGGTTTGAGGTAGCAGCAATTTGATTTACCATCGTAAAAAAGTTTGAAACCCCTAACCATTAAAACACGACTGTCAAAATTCCCATCTCAAATCTTGAACGCCTCAAGTCGTGCAGCGTTAGATTTCAAACTTATTTATATTAAATTTATTTCCGAGTTTAACACCACATAGCGCCACACACAGAGAGAAATATTGAAATGCTGAAGAAGCTGCAATGATGCTGTCTTTATTTATGTTAAACTTGAGTCAAGACTTTTGTCTTTGATAGTACATAGTATAAAATATAATATTTTTATTTTGAATATCAATTATTATACATATTAATGGCTTATAGTTAGGCCTCAGTTTCTCATTTTCACTAATTGAATTGAACATGTGACCTAGAAAAATGTAAGTATTAAGTATTAAATAGATATAAGCACTTCTAAAACTTTGTTTAAAAATTTGAAATTTTGACCAAGTGCTTATCGGTATTAAATGCATACTCTAATCCGTCTATTATGGTTATTATATTTAATATATTAAAAAAAAAATAATTAAAAATAAGATGGAAAGTTTAATTTTTAATTTGCCTTTATCACATGAAACTGAATTACCAAATTCTCACATTTAGGTGACGATATGGATGGAAAAAAATAATGGATATACATAAGTCATGTATATCCATTATTTTTTTATTTTTATTCAACATTTTCGAAAATTAAAAACTTTATAAAGTCTACATATATACAGGGTCCCGCAGTTAAGTGACCAAACGTAAAGCTTTAAAGTAGATGAATCTGACGTCATTCTCGAGAAAATATCTTAGTGAATCCTTGGTTGGTAAATGACCCCTAAGAAATATTTATCTGGCAAGTAATGGATAAATATTTGATAACTATGTCTGCCAAGGAGAAAACTTATATCAAGTATGGAAAGTTAGTGTGTAGTGTAGTGAAATAAGAGAACCGCCATCTTCATTCATTCATTCATTCATTCATTCATTCATTCATTCATTCATTCGTTCATTCGTTCATTCATTCATTCATTCGTTCATTCATTCATTCATTCACTCATTAAGTTAGGGTGGGCACCTAAAGTCCGGGCACTTAAGCTAGGTGCTCATTGTACTACCCCTATTAAGTCTCTTATTTTCACTCGAGCAGCTTGGTGTTCTCTATAAAGCCCAGTATCTTGCCCAGTGAAAATATCTAAAAATATTTTTTTGCTGTTAAGGTAATTTACTTGAATAAAAGATATTATTTTTAACTGTAATTTTCCAAATTGTAAGAAATATTAAGTTTTTCCTGAGAGATATTAATATTTTTCATTAATATTCACGTAAAATATTTTGTACATTTATTACAATATACAAATTATCCAAAAAATATATTTTTACCAAGAAAGTTTCCTTATCACTTGAAAATTACTATATTTATGACTGTAATTTTCCAACTTATAAGAAATTTTAAGTTTCCTCTAAGAGATATTAATATTTCTTTTGGTAATGTTAGAGATCTTTTTTTCTAAGGAGCCCCAAATTTTTCTATAATATTCACGTAAAATACTTGAATCGTTTATTGTTGAAAGGAGGCAAGCGACATTCTGAGAAAAACCCAAAAAAGTATTCTGAGTTAAATTATATTATTTTTAGTTAGTTCCCTTGCTCAAACATGAATGAATATTATAAAATAAGGTACATTAGTGAGAAACAATGCATTTTTTCAACATCAAACGTACGCATAAGAGAGGAAAGCAGAATTCTTGCAATAACTCGAAATATTTTGAAAATGGCGCTTAACCCCTTTCAACTATATAGGATTCATTTGTATTATTCTTATTTTTACTTAACAATGCGTAAGCAAAAACTGGAAGATAGAGATATATTCTTTTTTTCTAATTGGCAAACAATCGAGCAGGGGGTACCACAAGGGTCAGTTTTAGGACCACCATTGTTTCTAATATACATAAATGAATTTTCGAAGGTATCAGATCACAAAAAATTGATTATTTGCTGACGGTCACTCATTTTGTACTAAGAACAACAGGATAACTGGAGGAAAATCTTAAAAAAATCGCTAGAAGGCCATGAAAACGCGCGTTTAAAAACTGTGATTTAAAGTTAAATATTGAAAAAAAAAAACGAATTTTATAAATGTCGTTATAAATGCTTCATTCAAAAATGAATAAAAAACGGCTTCTTTGAGCAAATTGTATTAATCACTGGTTATTTTTATCCATCTTTTTAACTCCTTTTAATAATTAACAGGAAATACCAATAAACTTCGGTCTCACAAATTCTTTAATCTTGAAAAACACAATGTACATTTCGTTAGCTAAGCTAACATCTTCAGGTGTACAAGTGTATTGTCAAATACTAAATGCGTAAATATAGTAAGTATATCCTAGGCTACAAAAATTAATCAACAGGACTACTATATTCAATAAATTCTAAATATTTGTAATTGAGGGGTGTAAATCAGTATTGAGCAAGCTATTAATAGTTTTTTCATATAAAATAGCTTCCCACATATTAAGATTCTTACAATTAACGACTTAATTAATTCTAAATCATCAATTGAAAAAGTATGTCCTGTATTAATAAAATGATACGCCAAAGCGGATTTATCGGCATTGTGATTCTTAATATGATATAAATGCTCTTTAAATCTAATCTCCGCATTTCCTCTTTGTTTGGCCTATTATATACTTTATTACAAACACCGCATTTGATCTTATAAATCCCAGAACATTTTTTTAAATCAATAATTTCAATATTAAATTTTAATTTATTTCTTAAAGTATTAGAATTTTGAAAAACCGACTAAGATTGTATTTTTTACACAAGTTTAATATCTGGTTAACCCATAATTTATTAAAGTTAAATCTGCAAAACTTTTTTTCTCCACTATTTTCACTGGAATAAGTGTTAGTTATATTTCTTAATAACCTCTTATTTTCTAACTTATTTTTAATTTTATCTATCACACTTTCTTGTAACCATTAATTTCTGCTGATGATCAGATATATATTTTAAATCCTTTTTTAAAATTATCTTCCGAAATAGTTAGAAATAAGAGCTATATTAAGAAATACTAACTACACTTATTCCAGTGAAAATAGTGGAGAAAAAGTTTTGCAGATTTAACTTTAATAAATTATGGGTTAACCAGATTATTAAAACTTGTGTAAAAAAAATACAATCTTAGTCCGGTTTTTCAAAAATCTAATAACTTAAGAAATAAATTAAAATTTAATATTGAAATTATTGATTTTAAAAAATGTTCTGGAATTTATAAGATCAAATGCGGTGTTTGTAATAAATATATATAGGCCAAACAAAGAGGAGATGCGGAGATTAGATTTTAAAAGAGCATTTATATCATATAAGAATCACAATGTCCGATTAAATCCGCTTTGGCGTATCATTTTATTAATACAGGACATACTTTTTCAATTGATGATTTAGAATTAATTAAGTCGTTAAACCTTGTAAGAATCTTAATATGTGGGAACCTATTTATATGAAAAAAACATATTAATGCTTGCTCAATACTGATTTAACACCCCTCCAATTACAAATATTTAGAATTTATTGAATATAGTAGTCCTGTTGATTAATTTTTGTAGCTAGGATATACTTACATAATTTACTGCATTTAGTATTTGACAATACACTTGTACACCTGAAGATGTTAGCTTAGCTAACGAAATGTACATTGTGTTTTTCAAGATTAAAGAATTTGTGAAGACCGAAGTTATATTGGTATTGCCTGTAATTATCAGTAATCTCACAAGTGCTCGATTTATCCTCTATTTTATTTCCTTTTTAATAAAAGTTTTATAATTATAATTTAAATGTTAAATTTAATGCATATAAATAATGATAGTTGCAATTTTAACTAATATGACGTTCACTGAATTTTTTTACGAAGCTTGAAAAAGACACATGGTTGTCGAAACGTCGTTTTAAGTAAAAGGATGTAAAACTAATACATAGCGATCCATCTCCATAATGTTTTATGAGAGTCACTGTTAACGCCTGGTGGTAGGCAATTTACATTTCTATCTTAAATTTGGCCACTTGACTGTGAAACAAGTATGTGTATATACAGCTAATTCACGTTATGTGACGGCTGATTTAAATCTACTATCAAAAATCAATTTAAAAATTAAATATGTCCTCATTAATTATTTAATAAAAAACATCACATCACATATGGTCTAATCCATTTTTTAATATTCCTTCTTCTTTCATGCTGTCTCTACAATCATCGTACGGAACGTGGAAAATCAACCCATCCAGCTATTAACAAAACACCGTAAAAAAATCATTTAAAAAAACAGGTAAATATGCATGCATCACGATGAGTGGAGAGTAGAAAAGCTATACATAACACGACATGCCTTCTGTATTACCACAAGATTTACCACCCATTTAAGGATAATCTGCCCTATTCCCGAGAAACGGAAGCAGTGTCCACTACATAAATATACCTATTATCTGTTCTACTTCATTTTCTATTGTATACGGAGAATCTCTACCTAATAATAATACACAAAACTCTGTTACACTTGTTTTTTCTTTAGTAGAATTTGTGCAAAAAACTATATACAAATTACTGAACACATGAATTATTAATACAGTAGTTTAACTACTTTGTGCTTAATGTAGAATTACATTTTGATATTTACTATTTAATTTTATATTCATATATCTATATAAAAAAAATGTAGATTGGTTGGAGTTGGACTTGTAAGTTTTCTGGAAGTTGGTTCAAGCTTCGCTGCCTTAATTGTTGGATATGCAGAAAATAAATGCACAAATACATAAGGCTACATATTTTAAGTGAAATGATGTGTTAAATTGATATAAGGATAAGCGTTGCTAGTGGAATTTAAAACAGGTTTCAAAGCCAAATAAAGAATTGTAAGGTGAAGCGTGTGATCGGTTGCATACTTTACAGGCGAATTTTAAATTTGTTAAGAATGACTTGAATCTTAGCAATAGATGCTAAGTATAGCCTTAATTGTCATCTAAACTTCATTTTCTATGTTAATTCAAGCTTACCTGGTATATTTTTTATGTTTATTGTAATTATATTTTGCTTGAAGAGATTTTTCATTCTTCGGGATGTCTATTATGGTAACTTCCCCTCAAACTAGAGTAAATAACGGTATCTTAATGTCAGTTACTGGTATCAATTCAAATTCAATGTTGGCTTGCCTGATAGCGATAACAATCGAAGACTGATTACTGGTGATTTTAGTTTAAATCCTCATTCTGCTTGTGGCTACGAAAGATGACGGTTGATATTGAATTCCTATAACAATTTTTACGCCACACTTTCAAAAAATATCAAAGTTCCACCAAGTGTTTACCTAAAAAAGTATCGATATTACTCCTGAATAATTAAATCCTTAAAATATACCTATAAAATTGTCAAGAATTTCCTATAAAATTTCCTACGAAGATTCCCGGCCAGTATACTATTCCATGCTATTGACCAAGATGGGGGCCAACCTATACCTAAAGAATTGCCAGGTGTACGTCGTTTAGTGTCAACTCAGTATTCCATTAAGTGTATCTCACCTAAAAAAAAGAAAATAATTATTTAGTTTCAGTTCAATAGTTATAACCAGAAATAAAATTTTTATAATTATTGTTCAATATACGTTAATTTGGGGTTATATTTATATCAACCGCCATTAGTTCAGTTATTTTAGGAATCTTTAATATTTAAGGGTTGTATTTAAAAAATCACTAAGTTTGTTCGCGTCGCATGAACTATTTGCACCTTTATGCACTTTTGTACACAAAAGTTCTAAAAAGTGCATAATAGTGCAAATAGTTCATGCGACGCGAACAAACTTACTGAGTTGGTCTGTGATAAAATAGTTATTCTTAACAAATATCCATAATGCAATAAATTTAGTTTTTGCTATTTACGGGTAGATGGCTCTGTATTTTAAATTTAAATTTGACATTTCCTTAACCTCATAATCATTTAAAGTGCCAGGAAAGTTCGAATAAGTATTTTTGTATTAAATAAATTGTTTTATATAGTATTTACTGATTCCAACATAAATACGTATCTGTGATCTAAGAGTCGCAAAGGTGATAAAACCTAGCATTTTGGCAACGAAATAAAGATTAAAGCTTGTTTCGTGTTAAAACATTCTTTTATTTGTACGTTTGGTGTTTTTACAACAACATTTGATAATTACAATTTCTCAAATTTTAATAATCCGAGAAAGGGTTTGTCGGCGCGGCCGTTAGGTAGAAATATTTTTTTTTTAAACAATTTTATATGTATAAAAATTATAGTATAGAAATTTTAACTAAAACAACACAAATGCCTGGTTAATCTACTTTTTATTATAATTATTTTAAGTCAAAGCTTCTTTTTAGTATCCGAGTTACCTTTTAATATCTAAAATACATTTTAGTATCTGATATTAACTGATATACTGTTCTAGTAACTTCGAAAAGAAAGTATCTTGGTATCTAATACCTTAATTTTTTTTTGACTAAGCATCTGTCATAAATATCGAAGATATTTTTAGGATGTACCTATTCCAGCTTTGAATATCCGGGTATTTTTGCTGAGGAAAATAAAGCAATATATTATCCCGTGTATTTGTGCAAATAATTTGCTACATCTGTCGTTAGGCTGCATATTAAATTATGTTTGTAAAAGTTCAGATTGCTGCTAATTCTGCAGCCTTCGACAAATTTGCGCATTTTTCTTGGCATGGTTGATTAACTGTTTTCTTCTGTTCTATAAAAAGAGGTTTTATTATTATCTACCTAGAGCTATGAAGAAACACATTTGGGAAACAAAAATGTAATATTTTGCTCCATCTAAATTGATGACCTATCTTTGCTAGAAATATTAATTACCCTGTCATAAATATTTTTGGAACCACTACCGTCCATAAAGAATTGGCAACACTTCTATATACTATTAGCGAAATTTCACTTGTTTTTTGTTTATTCATAAACCTCTATATACAAATAAATATAATATTAGATAAAAAAATTTGTATATGGACAAATTTTATTAATTTGCATGAAATACTATAACTGTTTGACAGCAAAATATTGCTTATTTTAATTTTCATAGCCATTTAGATAATAAAAAAATCAAATTGTATTATGTATATTAAATAAATATAATCGTCAATACGACTAATAATCCTTTCTACCCCTTGATTATATTATTCACATTAATTTATCATATTTGCTCCGGAATTAATTTTAAACGGACACTCTTCAATTCATGATTATCGCATTTTTGTAAATACGAAATACTGTAAATATACTAAACCCCATTTCACTTGTTTTTAATTTTGAAAATTTCGATAAATTAGATGGCAATATCCCTTATTTTTTTTTTTTTAATATAAACGATTTTTTTAATTAAACAACTCGATCTAAATTATCGAAATAAAAATATTATTATGCACTTTTTGATTTTTCTCACTGTTTGTCCGTCCAATGTCTTTTTTCTTTTATTTTGTTTTCCCCTTTCGGCAAATCACGATTTTTGTTGGAATATTTTAATAGCACCCCCTATTTTTCTTTTGAATGATTAAATTAAAACAATTTCTAATTTATTTTTTTTCTATTTGCAGAAAAAGAAGCTGGATGAGGCACGTAATTATAGAAATGACAGGTTTATTAGTATCGATTTATTTTTTTAATTTTATTTTTTTATTTTTATTTTAATTAAAATAAAAATGGTAAGAAAACTGACGGGTAAAAAAACTCAATCACAGTCTACATGTAATAATTGGCTGACATATTTCGGCTGACTAGCCATCTTCAGAGCCTTGTTAAAGCAGAGGCAAAAACAAGGCTCTGAAGATGACTACTAGTCACGCGAAAACATATACAGCCAATATTACATGGAGGAATTGATTGAGCTTTTTCAACCATTGGTTTTCTTATCATTAGACATCACTCAATTTGGACATAACCATATAAAATAAAAATATTGAAAAAAAAATAATGATTGGTGCCAATAGGAAAAGAAGAAGAAACAGGCGGAAATCGACCGCAAGAGGGCCGAAGTCAGAGCCCGTATGGAAGAGGCCTCCAAAGCCAAGAAGGCCAAGAAAGGTTTCATGACCCCTGAGAGAACGAAGAAGAAACTCAGGGTAAGCCCAAAAGAAGCAATAATCACCCTGCTTTACTGACAAAATCTCTTTCTGCAAATCTAAATAGCTACTGTTGAGGAAAAAGGCCGCCGAAGAATTGAAGAAGGAACAAGAACGCAAAGCAGCAGAACGTAGACGCATCATTGAAGAGCGTTGTGGCAAGCCAAAACTAGTCGACGAAGCCAATGAAGGTAGGATCAGACTTATTTATTTTTTTTACTAGAATTATTATGATTTTTTTCTATTGAAATATTTGGGATTCTATGTATTTCTCGTGATGATTAAAATAGGGTTTCTATTCTTACGGAATAATATTTGGCACTGTGCCTATTATCTAGTTCAGCAAATAAAAATCTACGATAGTACAGGCATATCCTTGTTCAAAAATATAAGAACAAGAATAGGGAACAACAATCCAAACACATATCTATCATTAGTTTCTCACAAATTCAATAATAGCTTGTGTTGTATCCTTATGGATGTACAGTAATCTTCAAATCAAAATCAGAATGTTTTTCGAACTAACTAATAATGAAGATTTTAATAATCTTGTCAGTTCTCTTGTCTTTAATTATTGTTTACTTGATTTTTTTTTTGGCATGCAGACTTTTTCCAATCAAAAATGTAGAAACTATTTTGACGTTTCGAAATAACTATATTATTCTTTCTTCAGAAATTATTTTGTGGGTATAATATTGTGATAATTTTTATTATTAAAATATACTAACTTTTTTTTTGGTGGATAAGTGCGATAAGTGCTAGGAACCTTAAAATTTATTTTGGGACACGTCACGTGACCACTAGTATGGCGGTAAACTTGCAGAAATTAAAAACGCAAAAAAAGTATAGCAGTTCATTTAAAAAAAATATATAAGTTAGTTCTGGCACGCCGTTGTGAAACACGCTGTATATGTGTGCCTGATTTTACAATAATAATTTCTTAATATTTTTTTTTGATAGCTAGCTTTTATAAAGTCAGATATATCGAGTTTCCACATACTAATACGCCACCCTGTATAGTGTAATTTGCTGTTTACGAAAATGTTTAAAATATGTATTAAATAATACTAAATAAATAATTTTCAATTACTATCTTTTTTAATTTGAATTAACTCTAAAATACAACCGGCTTTCTGCTTTTATAAAAATTTTAGTTTGATCGAAATTGAATGTATGATTGTTTTCAATTGTATGCTTTTTCAAAGATTAATTAAATCAATAATTATTAGAAAATTGTAAAAATTTAAATTTTAAATTAAATCATTTTTTTTTTTAATTTTATTGTTATTGAATATTGAAAATGGGCGAAATTGAAGAATTATCAAATTTATATTATTCAATATTTTAAGAAATTCCGTAAACATCGAGTTACAATATGTATTACTTACAAAAATTTCAAATTATAATTACTATACAAGGAACACTTTATAATAATTCCATTTTCATTATTATATACAGGGTATTCCACGTAAGTGGTTAATTAAAAGTTTATAATGTTGTATTATTTACTTATATTTGAGATTTCGGCACCATTATCTGTTCGATTGGAACTATAAACGTAAACTACTTTAACCAAAATATCACTTCCGGTTGACCGGAAATGGATGTCAAGTTTGTTATTTTAAATAGAATGTTATAATTTTTTATTCATTTTTCGATTCTATGAGCATAAATACGCCAGTATTCATTAGTTATTCCTATAGCTACATGTTGCCGTTTTTGAGTTATTTAAGTTTTCCTTTTTTTTTTTTAGTAATAATCAATGCATCATTGAGAAATTAATATCTCAGTTAATACTGTAAGTAGAGACTCCAAATTTGCTATGTTATGAATGTAGATAAAACCCTAAGAAACGGTACGCACACTTTACATTCTAACATACAGGGTGTTCTAAACTGAGGAACAAAGTGACATATTTTCAAATGCAAAAAACTCATTTTTTTCTAAATAGAACACCCTGAATTTTAATTCGAAATTAGAAAGTAAATATCATTTTATATCAGCATTCCCTATACCTATCTTTAATAGATTTTGAGATATGAGCGACTATTTGTTAAACAGACTAACTAACCCTTTCTTTAAATGTTTGCAGCTGGTTCTGAATGGGATTAATGTCAAATTCATGTATTATTCTTTGAATAACCATACAAGAATGTCGCTGTTCCAATAATCATTTCTATTAATATTGCGTTGTACACTAGTGTAATTACGATGATATACAGAAACACTAATGGTTAGCCAATGAATTTGACATTAATCCCATTCAGAGCCAGCTACAAACACGTAAAGATAGGGCTAATACTTAGTCTGTTTAGCAAAAAGTCGCTCATATCTCAAAATCTATTAAAGATAGGTATAGGGACTGCTGATATAAAGTGATAGGCGATGTTATTTACTTCCTAATTTCGAATTAAAATACAGGGTGTTCTATTTAAAAAAAAATGAGTTTCTGCATTTGAAAATATGTCACTTTGTTCCTCAGCTTAGAACACCCTGTATGTTAGAATGTAAAGTGTGTGTGTACCGTTTCTTAGGGTTATATCTACATTCATAACATAGCAAAGTTGGAGTCTCTACTTGCTGTATTAACCGAGATAATAATTTCTCAATGACGCAATGATTATGACTAAAAAAAAAAGAAAAACTTAAATAACTGAAAAATGACAACATGTAGCTATAGGAATAGCTAATGAAAACTGACGTATTTATGGTCGTAGAATCCAAAAATGAACAAAAAATTAGATCATTCTATTTAAAATAACAAAGTTGACGTCCATTTCCGGTCAACCGGAAGTGATATTTTGATTAAAGTATTTCACATTTACAGTTTCAATCGAACAGATAATGGTGCCGAAATCTCAAATATGAGTAAATAATAGAACATCATTAACTTTTAATGAACCACTTACGTGGAATATCCTGTATACTGTAATGTATGGTATATTTTATTACAGTTATTATACACACAAAATAATTTCTGAAGAAGAAATAATACAGTTGTTTCGAAACGTCAAAATAATTGCTACATTTTTGATTAGAAGAAAGTCGACACACCAACTAAATAAAAATTTCATTTATAAGTACTACAATGGAAGAAGAATGTTAAATTTGATATACATAACGTCTTAATAGAAACTTATTACATATTCCTTGCATTATAAACTACTTTACTATTAACCCTTTAAACAATCATGTTTTCTTTTGTATAAATGAGTCAAACTTGATACTTTCTTAGAACTTTATTCGTTGTGAAACCATGCAATGAAACTTGTATGTAAATTTTTGTACACTGAGAAAAATAGATAACAAAAATAGTGACAGCAAACTTTGTCATATTATAATTATATTAGACTGTATAATTTTTATAATAAACAGTAATACATTAATACATACTATTTATTAAATAATGTATTATTTCTTAGAACTCTATTCGTTGTGAAACCATGCAATGAAACTTGTATGCAAATTTTTGTACACTGAGAAAAATAGATAACAAAAATAGTGACAGCAAACTTTGTCATATTATAATTATATTAGACTTTCCTTTTTTTCCTTCGTGAGGGTTAAATAACTATACATAATTAACGGCTACGAACAAAAACATCATCAAATTATATTAGACTGCATAATTTTTATAATAAACAGTAATACATTAATGCATACTATTTATTAAATAATGTATTATTGTTCCCGAGTTAATACCATTGATTATATTTATAATACGTTGTAATATCTATTTTTCTCCGTGTAGGGAGTTGTGTTTTGCACGAATTGATTTCTTAGGTGATCGAGTTATTTGCTCCTCAGCATTTGATATATTTTCAACTGTCCGTTTTAATGGTCTACCACTTCCTGGTTTTCGGGAATTTTGGCAATGATTCTTGTACCAGTTGCTGCAAACTGTCATATATGTTGCTGGAAAATTTGGAAATTCTTTTATACACAATTTTACACCATTTCTAAAGTATGATTCGATAATAAAAACTTTATGATTTATTGTAAACATTTTTGACTGTCTATAAATCAATACAGCACGTACGACAGATGTATTTTATTTGTCACTACCGACATGATATTTTGAAGAAATAAAATCATGACTTGCATAAAATTAATTGATCATATTATATTTATTTTACATTATACAAGCTTAACAGGAAAAACTACGTTGAAGCTACCATTTCGTTAATTTTGTTTAGAAAAAAATCAAAATTTCTTTGCAATGTTTCATGTCGAATTTATTTTACATAGAAAAAGTTTTTAAAAATTGTGTTATCACTATCGACTTATTTTGATGCAAGAAATATGTAATGGGGATTTATAAAGACGTTTTACAGAGAGTTAATTTATATAACTGTAGTAACAGATTCGCTGTACGTTTTTTAAGGGTACATCAGGTGATACCGATTATTCCCAAAACTAAGCTAAAAACCCCTGGTTCACACTACTCTTTCTACAGAACGAAAGATATCCCTCAGCATTTTTTTAATCGATCTCTTTTCGATAAATCATCTGATTTTTTTTTATTGTACTGTATTTTGTATTTTTTTCCATTTTTGTGGGAATGTACCCCAAGTACCGAAGAACCTTTTTTTATCATCAACCTTTTTTCGTATTTTTTTACCAGAAACACTTAAATCCATTTGCAAGTCGTATCACGACAAAATCAACCATTTGGAGGACTCAAAGTACGATTTGGAGTATCTAGTACGACTCAAAGACATTGAGGTTAGAGGCGGCCAATATAAAGAGCATTTCGTTGCTGCACGATCACACAAGCCTATATAATTTTTATTTTATTTTTTATTTTTTTTTTGATAATAATTCTAAATTTTCTCAAACGACTACCCTGTTGTTGATGTGCATGATCATCTTTTTGCCTACGTAAGACGAGAGAGAAATGTATGCGCATTAACATGGAAATAAAGAAATATTATCCGAGGAAAGATCATCACCAAACCATTTTGCATTATTCTCGCGTGATTTCATTTCGATGGTACTTAAGGATATTTTTTTTCCTTTCTTGCAACTATGTGGTTATGAAACGAAGTTCTTCATTTAAGACGAGGAATTTTTTCGGTATACATGCGAGCATTTTTACTGGTTTTTCTGTCTCTTTATCTTTTCTACTTTTTTTTTGGGGCATGGAGACGCACGCCAGTGCTTTTGCATGCGGTAAGAGGCTTCAGAATGAAACGCTTTATTGGTGAATGAAGTCGAAATGAAATCAGAAATTTAGGAGTTATATATATATATGCACAAAAAGAAGAAGAGGTATCCCAATGTGAAAATTTGATTGATATATTTTACGTAAAAAAATAAAAAAAATATGTCAATTTGGAAAGTGATCTTGAAAATAATTTTTAGGTTTTTAGCTAAAGTCTATATATAAGTAAGCTACTTTTATATTTCTGTAAAAATTTATAAATGAGCACAAAGCCATGATTATGGCAAAGAAAAATAATAAAAAGTTCTTATTAAATAACCAATACTTTTCGAATTTTTTTTCTCAATATTTTTTTTCAATATTTATTTGATTCTTTTATGGATAATTGATAATTAAATATAGCATATATCCATATAAAAAAATATTTATATTAGGTAATCGTAATTGTGCTAGTTAAATAGGGTTTTGCTATAATTATAATAACTATTCTATTGGGAATTAAAAAAAAAAAAAAAGATTATTTTTCATATATTTTTTTTAAATTATTTTTAATCCCTTTTTCCATTCCCCGTGTTGTAAACAATGATTATTAATCAAAAAATTAATGCCACCATAGCACCCCCTTTACCTGGTGACAAAAATATGAATCATCATTTCAAATATTTTAAACTAGCCCCCTCTGCTAAATTTCTTTCCTGTATTGCAAAAAAAATACTCATTCCTTCTGGCGCTACTAAAAAAAATTAACATCTTTTAATTTCGTAAAAACATAATTTTATCATATATATAAAAAAATATTATTAGTTCCCCTCATCATTATTATTTATTCATTATTATTATCAAAATTAGTACATCCCCTTCTACCAATCTCTGCGTGACTAAAAAAATATTTCCACGATTTCAAAAATTTTGAATTTGTACCGCTTTATTGAACCCCCCCCCCCCCTGTTAAAAAAAAATAATTTAGCTCTCTCTTACTATCCTCAAATTTTTTTTGAATTATTCACAAAATGATAAGCACAACTCATTTTTTTTTCTTTTGCGGAAATATCCGATTTAGAGGTACAGCCCCTCCAAAGTTTGCTGATTTTTAAATTTTTTGGAATATCTCCGCAATTATAACAGATATTGAAAAACTTCTTTAACATAATTTACAGCAGATTACATGCCCCCAAAGATGACGTAATCTATTTTCGCAAAAATCTAATAATGGAGGACGAGATGCCCCATGCCCCGATTTTTTTAATAATTTCTTTTTTGTTTTATTTCACAAAAGAAAGGCACATTCAAATAGAAAACGATGGTGTACAACAAATTCAAAGAATTAATAATAATAATAATTAAAAAATAATAATATATAATAAATATAATAATAATAAACCTTTAAAATAACTAAATCTGTATATTGATATACATCAAATAATAAAATATTATCAGATGCTTTTACTAAATTAATTCGTTCGCATTTTATATATTTTTTAATAAAATGTCCTTATTTTTCTACAACTATATGTGCAAATTTAGCGCACAAGACGAAGAACTAAATATTTAACATACAATATATGTAGATTTACAGTTGACACTTGTTGACTTTTTGGCACGTAGACCATCAAGTACTTCAACGCATACTTCAAGTAGGACAATATTTTAAATAATTAATTACGTACAAATGGCTTCGAAAAGGCACGTAGACGTTTGGTATATATACAAGATGATGGTTTCAAATGATGTATTATTTCTCATGCTGCGTAAAATTATAGTTTAGTACAATGCCAGTTAATATAACTAATGTGCTGAACATGTTACTTGTGACGTTTCAAGTAGTCAGTATCACAGTAATTCCTTTGACACCAGAAGAAAGTGAGTTGCATAGTGCCTTGTAAAATATAATTGTAGCTGCTCAACAGAACAGAAAAAAATGTAGGGCATAGGGTATCCCGCACCCCATTATTAGTTTTTTGAGAAAATAGGTTACGTCATCTTTGGAGGCATGTAATCTGCTGCAAATTGTGTTAAAGAAGTTTATCAATATTTGTTATAATTTCGGAGCTATTCCAAAAAATTGAAAAACCGCGCAAACTTTTAAGGGGGCTGTACCCCCGAAATCGAAATTTGACACCTGCCGGTGTTCCCTTGTGAATATAATTGAAAAACTTCATAATGTTTTTAGTGGATATGAAAACAGATATTTTAGATATATGAATCAAAAATATTCCTTTCTTAATTCTATTAAATTTTCATTTTGGGATAACTCTTTTATTCGATCATATTTTATCGCAAAAGATTATATTGTATATGAAATAGAATGCAAAATGGTTATCTCCGTCTATGTATGTATATTGGTGTTGAAAAGTAAAAATTATCATTTCTGTATAAATTCTATTAGTATTTAGTAGTGAAATCCAACTGTTTCTTCTCATGTTACTTAAAAGAATTCTTTTCTATGGTCCTTTATAAAATATATGGCTATACACTTATTATTCATTATTTGGATACTACAGCAAAAGAATTGCCTACTTTAGAAGATGCGGTTTATGATGGAATGGTATATACGTAAAAAAAAACAGTTTCATGTACAGCTCCTCCCAGAAAAAGGTTAACAATCTAAATCGCGATTTTGATTATATATTCTCAGGTTAAACTATACATACAACTGTGTTTATTCGAGGTAATTTTATTCAAGCCAGCTCACATACGTAATGTTTACTCGTATTTGATAAATTTATATTTTATGTCCGCTATTCATTTGATAAATTGTCTATGAAAGTTGTTTTGACGACCTTGATTTATTATTATTTGTCTTCAAATAAGGGTATCCATTCAGTTTAAGGCGCAACAAGTTTGCGGCAAAAACCACAAAAGGAAGCATTTGTATTTATCTGATATTCGCCTCTTATAATATATGCACCAACGTATTTTTCATTGAAACCTGCATAACTGAAATACATGATTATGGCAAAGAAAAATAATAAAGTTATGGACAAATGTCATACGCATATTCTTCCATAATAAAATTAATAAAACATTTCAATTAAAATTTTGCATAACCTTAATTTTTTTTATTATCTCTCAATAGTTCCTAAATAGTTAGCTTTTCATTGCTTTTTTACAACATAATACTGAAAAATAAATTGGAATTAACTCTTGTCTACGATTATATGTATATTGTCTCGACACAATATTAGGTCTCTCTTATATTTTTAATAGTAAAAAAATTAGAACAATGAATAGTTGAAATGACAGCAGTAGGTGTTACAGAAATCAAGGCATCCTTATAAATCTGATGATGCCATCGATAAATATGGCGACAATTTTGTGTTTCAGTACGATAACTGTCCCGTGCAGAAATCGCAAATTGTGCAAGAATGGATACGTTCAGCAAACATTTACTTAACAAGTATTGACCTGGCCTCTAAATAGTCCGGACTTGAGTCCTATTGAAAATGTTTGAGCTGCATTAAAGCAGAATATATATTTATACATATATAAAGACTTCATTCCAGAAAATGCAGATGAACTATGAGAAACTTCTAGGAAGTAATCGAAAATAATGGGGATTGGAGACATTGGATGGTTCAAGATTGAAGAAATGAATTTATGCAAATGTTATAATTAGATAAATTTATAGTGAGAGCATTTTGTTATTACAGTATCACATGTGTATATGTACGATACGTTACTAGCAAAGTATGTCCTTGCATTTACTGTTAAAAACTATATATTTTATTTATATTCAAATTCACTTATTGCTAAAGGTTACAATTAAAAAAATAGGAAAATGAAAGAAAGAAGCTCGTCTATCCACTATATTCCATATTAGCTGTATACAGGGTTGGGATAAAGTATGGAACCAAGCAAATAACTTTAAAACGGAGCGGATGATGTTGACGAAACTTTGCAGATAAGTGTAAGAAAATATAATACATCTGATGTTGATTTTGTTGTTGTAACTGTACTTCCGGTTCAACCGGAAGTTACCTCTATTTTTTTTTTATTTAAATGGAACACCCTGTATATTTTTGCAGATTATAATAGACCTTATTTTTGCGAATTCGACCATACTGGTTTTAGCACCAATATTTGTAAATAATGGAGAGATAATTAGTTCGGCAAAATGTCAGCGGGGATGATACAATAAGTCTATAGATGTCGGTCACAACCCGAAGCTTTGCCCAGCAACAAACAAACAAAAGGTATTAGCATCTAGTAGGTAACTGTTGACAAACTGTCAAGTTTATTTAATTCACGTGCATCAAATTACTAATTGTACGAATGAAAATGGTGCATTTAAATGAAAGAGAGCGTATTGAAATTTTAATGATGATGGGGTTTGGCGATCGCGTTAGAACTCATGAAGAAGAGTGTCACCTTTTTAATGATTTGCATTCCGAAAGAACTCCTATAACACGTTCAGCTGTCAGAAAAACACTAAAACGTTTTAGTATGACTGGAACGGTTAAAAATTCACCAGAAACAGGCAGACCACAGACCGCAATTAACGCAGTTGTTAGAGAAAACATTGCTATTGAATTTAGAAGAATCACCTCAAACTTCTACTACAACTTTAGCACTAAACCATGGCATAAGTCGTCGTTCTGTAGGAAAAATTTTAAAGAGAGAAAAGTTCCATCCGTATAAAATACACCTACTTCAAGAACTGTCAGATGATGATTTTGATCGATGCCTGGAGTTTTGCAAAAGAATAATGGAAATTTCTAATGCAGACGAACATTTTGCAACTAATATGGTATTTTCTGACGAAGCAACTTTCTGTTTGAATGGAACAGTCAATCGTCATAATTCCAGGTACTGGTCCAATGAGAATCCTCACTGGATCCATGAAGCCCATACTCAACATCCTCAAAAGCTGAATGTCTGGATAGGAATTGTTGAAAACAGGCTTATAGGCCCATTTTTTATATAAGGAAACTTAAGTGGGGAAAAGTATTTGGATCTACTGAGAAACCACATTATTCCTGCACTTCAACATAATGGGGAATTGCCTCAAAGTTTTTGGTTTCAACAGGATGGAGCCCCTCCCCACTATGACAGGCGAGTTAGGAACTTTTTGGATGCTATTTTCCCAAATCGATGAATTGGACGTGGAGGATTCATAGAGTGGCCTGCACGTTCTCCAGACCTTAGTCCATTAGATTTTTATCTGTGGGGTTTTCTCAAATTTGAGTTGAGGCAAAGAATAGTCGACGAATGTGATTTAATCCGTAGAGAAGTTTTGGAAAAGGTAACTCAGGAATTTCGTAGAAGACTTGCATATTGTCAGGAAGTAAACGGCGAGCATTTTGAACATTTTAAATGAGTTCGTTTATAAGATGACTACCATTTTGTTAATAATTTAAGATAAATAAAATAATTGTTCAGTAAATGTGGAGTGTTCTATCTCTTCATTATTTACAGATAATGGTGCTAAAACCGGTATGGTCGAATTCGCAAAAACCAGGTCTATTATAATTTGCAAAAATATACAGGGTGTTTCATTTAAATAAAAAAAAAATTAAGAGAACTTCCGGTTGAACCGGAAGTACCGTCACAACAACAAAATCGAAATTAGATGTATTATATTTCGTGACACTTATATGCAAAGTTTCATTAACATCGTCCTCTCCGTTTTAAAGTTATTTGCTTGGTTCCATACTTTATCCCAACCCTGTATATGCGAAATAAGGTATTTTAATAAATCAATAAGAACATATCAGAAACAGAAAATCTATTTTACCAAGGAATACATAAAAATTTATTTCAACGCGTGGCCTTGTTTATGTCTTAATAAAAAAACTAAATTATAAAAACAAGAAATCCTGTGTCGGATAAATACACAACGAATCATACATAACATCTGTTTACACCGATAAGGCCGCATGTAGTAAAAGCTTATAGTCCATTCTAAATGCGCTCGTGTAGGTCGTTAACTTTTTTTTTTGTAGGAGCTGTACCTCAACTAATATAAAAATAAATACATATAAGAAATGAAGAATCAAAAACAGTTTTAACAATATTCCAGCATTGACAATAACGTCTACGTTTTAGCGAGCATAAAACAATACTGCGAACAGTATCACAAGCGCATTGAACAGTTGGAAATTCAGAAATACGATCTAGAGAAGGAAGTCGAGTTCAGAGATTTCCAGGTAGCATATTAAGATTTTATAATTAAACAGTCGATGCGCGGATTCATGGCATGAATTAAGAGAAAACTGCACACTAGCCTCAACATTGAGCACCTCGCGTAGAGCTTGTAGCACAGCCCACCTAGATCAGCTAAATATTTATATATTGTACACTTATTTTATGATTTTTTTCTTTTTTTAATTAATTTTTGTGGAGAATTATATTTTTTATTTTTTTTATTTTTGGTTTAAAGATATTTATAAATTTAAAGGTTAGATATATATAATATATATATAGATGCACTTATATCCTGTGAGAGTAAAAAAGAAAGTTTTTCTGAGGGAATAGTGCACTATTTTTTTATTTTTGGCTTTCTGCTTAGCTTATAAGGAATACACAAAGCCCTTTTGGATTCTCCTCTGTTTATAAGATCCCATCCTTCAGATACACGAAAGCTAAATAAAATCAACATGAAAAAGAAAAAAAGCAGAAAAACGGACGACGAATATACAACGAGAAAATGTGATTTTATTTAAGTGCTTCTCATCACCTCCTTTCTCTCATCTTTCTGTGTTAACATTCTTTCTGTTTATTCTAGCTGAACTACAGACTATTATTCAAACTTATTGGAGCAAAATTAATGATCTAGAGGGGGATAAATTTGACCTAGAAAGGATTGAAAAATTAAAAGAATTAGAGGTATCGACTATAATCTGAAAATTATATACACGATTTACACTACACTTAAAAATATAAATTAGATATGAAAATATATGAATTGCTATACAAAAATCGATGTAGGATGAGACAAACTTTTCGAGACGAAGTTGTATCTGACGATTTCGTTTGTTTGAATATTCTCCAATTCTAGACTTAGGAGAAACGACACACCTTTTCTGTAGGTAGTTTTGCATATAGACGATAAATATAGGAAAATATAAATACATATTTCAGCCATGGAAATCTATCTAAAATATCGGGATTTATAGGTTAATTCTTGAACATTAACGCGTTAATTATGGACTGAAATTCAATCGACACATCTTAGAAGATAAAAGGTGATATTCCTTGTAACATCTTTCCCAAATTAAATGCGAATATATGCTGCACAAATTTTCAATTTTTTTTTGTGCGACCGAAATTATAGGACACTAAAATATTAAGTAAAAATTATTTGTGAACACTTCTGAATAGGTGTGCAGTACGTGTAGTTTCAGTGGCGTGAACAATCGAAGATTTATGGAGTGTAGATTCGTATTTAATTTGAGAAACACGTATTAATATTTCTAAGTGTCCATAGTGCAAGATTAACGTGTTGATGCAAACAGGAAATTATGCGAGAAATGAAAACCAGACAGAATAATATACATATGTCAAAATTTAAAAAAAAAAACTTTTCTGTCGCAAAGATATTTAAGAAGAAACTCATTCTATGTCAAATTATTATCACTGTTACTACAAATCATCGTTCCAATTATGTACTAAATATCACTTGACAGTACGGTTTTTGTGCTAATCAAAATGTTAAAAATAAATGAATGTATTGAACAACATCAAAAACAAAGGTCTAGCCGCTTAACTGGCTAATAAAAACTATAAAAACTGCACTCCCATCTAATGAAGGGTTATTACCTTGTTTTTATTTTTCTTCATCTAAAATAGCCATACAATTAATCGCACATCCTGAACCCCTATTGTAAGGGAAAAATGGGGGTGACAAACATTATTTTTTCAGCGCCTATTGAAGATATCTTTATGAAATTTAAAATGTACTTCACTATCTATAAACTCATTATAGTATCATTTTTTCAGAATTTTTGTGACACTAGAAATTGTGGAAAACGAGAAGTATATTTTTTGGGAGTGATTTTTTTATACCAACCCCCAAAGTGACACCTACCAAAAAAAATATATCGTATTTGTTCATTGGTTAACTACTACATGTTAAAGTTACAAAAGGGTCGAATTGGTGGAACATAGTTAAAAAAAATAAAAACCAATTATATGGATATGTGCATGTGTCAATTATTTACCAAAAACTATTATTTAAACTGATCTCGTATACATCTTCATAAAATATTCTGTATAACAAAATTATACAACCTACAAATAAAACTATAAACAATCAATATTTCGTTGCTCATCAGATACGATGACGACTACTCTGTACTATACTCGATCAATATTAAAATTGGACCCGTCGAATATGCGATTTTACAACATGACGACTACTCTGTACTATACTCGATGAAATATTGAAATTGGACCCGTCGAATATGCGATTTTATAGCATTTGACCGCACGAATTTCGAACTTGTGATGTGTGATGTAGACTCGGTACAATGCTATCCTATAAAGTGCTATAATGAGTATGCAGTGACCTGTTTCCAGGATGATTCGATTTTCATACAAGTTTTTTCAATTTATAAGAAGCGAGTCAAAACATAGTTGGCAGGCCACGTATTCTTAGATTTAGGCAAAAGAAAATTGTGTTAATGAAAATGAAAGATTTGAAAAAAATTTAAGGGATATCAACAATGACTTCAATTCACATTAGAAAATGAAAATAATTCGGCCATAAATTTTCTTGACATAACAATTTGACATAAAAATGATAAGATTTACACAAATCGGTGTTTTAAAATTACACACTGCGGTGATATTTAAACTTTTATCACAAACACTTGTATATGAAACAAACCAGTGCATGGCCTTCTCAGAAAAAACCAATAATATAAAGAAAATAAAAGAAATGTTAATAAATGATAACCACCCAATTCAATTTATAAATTAGTATATAAAAACAAGATTTGCACAAAATTGTAATAAAACTAAAAAAACAATCAATAGAACAAAGACCAAAATAAACAGTACAGCAACAAATATAGATAGACTATAAAAAGGTCAAACACGAAGGAAAGAAAGAAAGAAAGACGGTATAATTCTGGCGAAATCATTTTGTACATCTGTTTAGTATTTGAAAGATTAATTTTACATCAATAATTTATATTTGTTTATAAACAATAAACATGTAAGTTAGATGGTGACGATTTTCGCTTGCTTTTTAAATAAGAGTTGACATATAAACATTGGAGCTAATGCGATGAATCAGTTTACTAAATTTAACTCTGTAAAAAGTATGCACTACGCATCAAAGAAATTCTTTGGCAACAATCGTCTAAGTTGCCAGTTGTCAACAATCTTGGATAGACTCGCTGTTCAAGTGTTATTTTTCATTTGGTATGTGTATTTTACACATTTGGCAAACAGTTAGTGGGATTGTTCAGATCAATGGCAGCTGGTGACAATATTACGTGGTGGAGCCAATCTCGTGGCTCCACTGGTTCAGATTCAAACATCACTGGATGGAATAATACTAATGTATTGTCGTGGAATGAGCATTTGATATTATTTAAGGGTAAAGTTACTAGTTTTACTTTTATATACATATTTTAAAAATAATATGATATAATAAAAAAAGGATATAAAATGCAGCAACAGGCAGCCAGACGATGTCCAGGTGACGTAGGAACTCTCTGCATTTGGCAAGTCCTTCAAGGCATTTTCCTTCAGAATGTTCCCTTCAAGAAGTAGAGATGATCAGTACTGATGTATCTACACATCGAAATCGAATATAGTATAGTATTGAATAGTATATTTTTATAATATATATTGACAGATCAAAGTTGGATCTATGTTCAATTCAAATGAACACTTTTATTTTTTTTACAGTGTACTTATTTTATTTAAACTTAGTCTAACAATGTTTTTATATGCATTGATATATCAACAGAAAGGCATGGAAAATTGCTGGAATTCGGTTTCGTCAAAATGTCATCTACATACATGGTTGCCTACTTATTGTACAGTAATTAATTTCTTTTACATTGTAAATTTTACATAGTAATAAGTGTTGAAAATTTTTAAATGTATTTTTTTCATGACTTAGAGACACCTACCTTTACTTTATATTAAATGTAAGGTGATTCCAGAATTTTGCAATAATTATTTATTTTAATTTCGTTTAAACATTCGACAGTCCATTTGGTCACATGAGCATTCTCATGTATTAAACAAAGAATATTCCCCTTACGTAGGTGAAATTAACGGACATTCTACGACAGCTTGTCCCCCTGTCGAAAGACAATCGCTATTAAAGTCTGATAGAAAATTCCAATTCAAAAGGATTCACTAGCCAACCTCCGTAAGAGACGGACGTGTTTCGATTAATTTTGTAAAATTTAACGGATATTTTGATAAAATCCAATTTTATTCCAAATTCTAACCTAAAAAAATGATTGTTAATTATTAAACAAAGTTTACCACATTAATTTTATGCAAATTTTACCTATAATCTTTCGAGTAATTTTCCCCAACGACGATTTTCCTGAGATATGTTCCTATCCCGAGCCATCCTCCTTGTTTAGAAGTACGATGTACCAAGGCTCCCATCAGATGCATTATCATACCAGCCCACTTTGATGTCTGGTGAATTCATCCCTTTCGAAGGTATTCCCCGTCCAAATCTATCTAAAAAATAAACGTATTATTTTAATCCTAATCTAAATTTAAATATAAGATATAATTATAAGAAATTTCATTTTATACGTTCAGCAAATTTTGGGGTTAGGAATTTTGTATAATCGCTGAACAATTTACAATCATTGGTGGAAAAATTTGTGTAAGTTGGTAGTTTTCCATGTTAATATTTGATATGTGTTTACGGCACGAACCGAAATCCAGTAATTTTACCATCAAGGTTGGACATTCTCATTCACACGTCTCTTAAGCATAGAAAAACTCAGATTGAATATTCCGAAGACGCGGGAATTTTGAAATTTAATTTTAAACGTATTTATGTTTTCTATGGTGAACTTATATTGTAAAAAAAGTGAAATTACTAACAAAACGTAATTGTTATTGAATAAGCGAACTCACGTAACTTACCTGAGATAAGGATATCCTTATATTTATGCTGTTTGTACACGGTTTCACATTTCGAACTTTTTCATTATATAAAACCACTTAAATGTTTTCTTTATCATACAAAATTGATTGATAATCGATGTACAAGAGTCTCGTGCGTACGATATCGTGGAAACTGGGCATTGTAAACACGCATATTGGAGTAGAGGACGTTTTGACGACATTCTCCCATAGCGTCTCCTCACGTACTGTAGTAATGAAGAAGTCATTCGTAATTTTTTTGATGCCAACGTGTTTCAATCGAAAATTCTCACTTTGCATGCCATCTGGCAGTTGGGAGGGCATACTTATGAATTAAAAAAATTGATTTTTACTAATTTAATTAATACCGGGCTGTATGCTAATCTGTAGCGTTACAGTATAGTAGTACAGATACAGAATTGATATTGAATGAGTTTCTTTCTAAAATCTTTGTTATTCCAGCACTTTGAAGCAAATTTTTGAAAAAAAATATCTCGTATTATACAATTTGCATTTTTGCAAAATCATTTAGGTTATGGAATTTTATAATATCACCACATTGTTATATACAAAAATTTAATGATTGCAGAATTTGCCATTTTGGTCAAAATTCCATATTAAATTATTTTTTTTATTTTACGTTAGTATCATACTAGTATTGAGGGGTCATTGCCAAACTGTTTCTTTACTCTCACATTATTCACGAGTAATGATTGATCAAAGAGCTTGCTGAACTACTATTCCTATATACTGCTATACTTCTTCGTGTTTCCGGTTTTAGCCACGCTAAAGAAGATACTGGAGGATTATTATAAGCGCATGTATATATGCGAGGAACAGAAGTGGGATTTGGAACGGGAAGTCCGTAAACGAGATTGGGAGGTACAAAAACAAAAAAAAAAATTATGTAACAAAACCAGAAATATTTATATATATTACCAACAATAATGAACACGAGAGTGATATGACACACATTTCAAACGTCACACAAGTACATACACTCATTCATAATATATGCATATTATGCATATCATAACATCGCATACACATCAATTTTTTTTTTAAATTGTGATTGACGAATGTAGGATTTATGTTATTTTACTTGATGAAACATCATTGTCGTGTCAGTATCGTCTTTTATAGATGTGGTGAAACAATGGTTTTTTTTTCTTTTAAGTATACGGATTAAAGTTTTTTTTTTGACACTTGATCTAAAGTTTATTGATCTGAATTCTTTGAATAGTATATTGAGTGTTATTGAGTTACTTTAACACTTTTTAAATGAGGTAAAATATCATTATTACAGCTTTGTTCAAACCATTACTTCTGATCGATTTTCTACAAGTAATCTTAGATAACTTGTTATACAGGGTCTGTTTAGAAATGAAACCTACGTGATGTATAAAGCAATAAGACGTAAATAATAATTTGGTAACGAATTAAATATTCCTAACATTTCTAACTGGAAAGTCGCAAAGCCAATATTTGACAATTGACTTTACCTAATACATATGATCTCACGTCGAAGCATTATAAGTCGTAAGATATAAAGTGTACAGGGACAAGCTATTTTTGTTAAATCCAAAAAAGAAAAATGCCTAGAGATAGTAGTACCGTGGCGCCCAAGGTTTATCTTGGGCGCTACGGTATTCTAACAATTCCCCGTGAAATCCGCGACAAACGTTGCAAAATACCGAAATAAATAAAATATAATGATGGCCAATCTCTGGCTAGCAAAATACGAGCAAAAACTCACTCACCAGAAATTCAAATTTTTATTTTTTTTATCTAGAGTGCCGCGAATACGCCAGAAATGTCCGTAACCATTAACATAATACCAAGAAAATGTCCTAATTCCTTGTTATATACGCCCACTAGGGATATAGAAAAAGTACACTTTGACAGTTTTTACATATTTTTTTTTTAAATCGAGCCTCATGGATCTCTCGCATTAATCTAAAATCTATTTAATATTCTAATTAAAAGTTGCTGTGTTGTATTTTTTTTTAGGTTATTAAAAGAAATAATTGTCTGTGTGTTTCTTATCCGCTGCTCCAATAATTGGAATTCTGAGTTCGTGATTGTAGCAGATGAATAATTAAAACAATACTCGAGTTGTCTTGAAGTATATAATGAGATTTCGTTCAAAAATTAGTAATTACACAATTTACTATCATTCAAAACATGTCACATAAATTTAAAGAAAAATATTACATATAAAACTTTAGTAATTTAGAAAACATGTTTATTTTTAACTAATTAAAACTAATTACTTAATTAATTTTTTCTAGACTGTGAAGTAGAAGTTTTGTAATTACTAATTTTTGAAAAAGTTGTGGTACACTACAATGAAACGTCATTATACAGGGTGATTCTCAATATATGCGACAAACTTTAAGCGTTGATTCCTGGGGTTATTTTGATCATAAACGTTCATAAGAACATATGTCCAAAATCGCTTAGTTCTAAAATTGTACAATGTTTAATAGTAAGTTAACATAATTAATGTTTTTATTATAAATTAACAAAATAATTAGTAAAACAAAATTAACTTATACTAACTGTTGAAAATGACCGCCCTCAACTGCAATAGAAGCTTCTATCCTCCGTCATATTGACGGGCGAGTCCGTTCTAAAATACCAGGGGTGTTTTGAATTGTTTGAAAAGCTGCGATAATACGATTTCTCAATTCATCAACATTTTCAATGGGAGTCGTATAAACTAATGATTTAAGGTGACCCCAGAGAAAAAAGTCCAAAGAATTTAAGTCTGGAGACCGAGGAGGCCACGGTTGTGGACCTCCCCGTCCTATCCACCGATCTGGATACGTATTGTCCAAAAACTCGCGAGCAACTAAACTAAAATGCGCTGGAGCACCGTCATGTATAAACTACATTTGTAATCTTAATTGCAACAGAACTTCTTCCAGCAGTAGTGGTAGCTCCTCTTCAAGAAAATTGCGGTATACCTCGCCATTTAACCGCATCGGTAAAAATGTGGACCTATCAAGTGCTCTCCAACAATTCCGGCCCACACATTGACAGAGAATTGATGTTGATGACGGGCATTCACTAGTTCGTGCGGATTTTCTTCGGCCAATATGTGATTATTATGAAAATTAATAATCGCGTTTCTAGAGAAAGTAGCCTCGTCGGTGAAGAATATTTGAGCCAAATAGTCAGGATTTTGTCAGATTTTGTGTTGCATCCATTGACAAAAAGCCACTCTTTGCGGAAAATCTGCCGGCAAAAGTACCTGCACCCGTTGAATGTGATATGGATACAACAGTTGATCTTTCAATATTCTCCAAACTGTGGCCTGACTAATGTTTAAAGCAAACGCAATTTTTCTGGCGCTTGTAGTAGGATGTTCCTCAATTTCATTTAGTACCATTTCTTCAACTTGTGGAGTTCTCACTGTAGATGGGTGCCCGTTATCAGTCGTCCGTTTTTTAAAATTTCCCGTTTCACTAAGACATTGGTGAAGACGGGCAAATATTGAATGATGTGGGATGATACGGTTCGGGTATCGTTCTTCATAAAGACGTCTAACAGCACGCGAATTTCCATTGGCAAGACCGTAAACGAAATGCATATCACACATCTCAACATTCGTGTAATTCATTTTAGAAAACAGAAACTGGCAATAAACTGAATGAATACTCTGACAAATATTGAATGACAAATAAACAATTCCCTCTCAACAAAATAGTTTTTGAAGAACCAACTGTGATATTATATCGTGTTAGTCATAGTTCATAATTTATTATTAAACATTCAATAACTTTAAAACCAAACCGTTTTGGACATATACTCATATGAACTTTTATGATCAAAATAACCTCAGAAATCAGCTCTTAAAGTTTGTCGCATATATTGATAATCACCCTGTATACTTGAACACAACTCGAGTATTGTTTTAATTATTCATCCGCTACAACTGCGAACTCACAATTCTAATTAAAAGAAATAATATCGTTAATAACTGAAAAATCTGTAAAGGAATTTCATTTTTGACTATCACCATACTGCTAAATAAGTTGCATTAGTAAAAAAAAATCACGTGGGTATCATTTCCTCTATATCTTTGACAAATATGATAAACTTATAAACCACTACTTGAAAATTGGAAGAGATATATGTAGTGCGTACAGGATTAATAGAGGGAAATTTACTTTGACGGTGTAAAACGTTCAATGTTATTGAATTTCCGGTTATAAACATATTTTCGTGAGTGTCATTTTATGAAATATGTATAAATTTAAAATAAAAACCTCAAACATCAGAAATATGTACATTAAAATATTTCGAATTTATTATTAGGATTTCGTTCGGGAACTGATAGTTAGAACAAACCTACTATATTGTCGATATTGTTTTTAGCTTCTTTACGCGGATATTGCATAAAGATCTAAATTACAAGTATTTATAAAAAAAAGAGTCATGTATAAAACCATTGTTTCGTCCCTATAAAAATAAAATAATTAATAAATCACTTTAGAGGTTCATTATGCAAAATGACCTCTTAACTGTGTTGTTTTTTTTTTAATTCGTACCAAAACCGAAATAAGATACTTTTTTTAGAGCAGAATATGTTGTTAGTTAATATGTAATGAATAATATTTTTTTTTGATAAGCACATGAAGTGTTAAGCCGTATTTTTCCCTACCCTTGCGTTATCTCATTTTTTTTTACTAACATCACCTAGCGCATCGTGGAGTTGTGATGGAAGATTAGATTGTTCACAAACTCATGCTCATCATCTATGATTATATAGTTTAAAAAAAAAAAGCACAATTTAATCTTTCACCGATTGTGATTAAAAAAAAATCCATGTTTGTGTCCATTTACATACATCAACCGTGTTTGTTATAAATTATAGCTTTGTTCCCTCACATAGTAAGCTTTGACATAACACACAAGGCTTTCTTAAATTATTGACAATCTCTGAAACAAATTTATTATTTATGTTATATGCCCAAATTCTCAATTTGCTTTTTGTTTTTTTTTTTTAATTTTTTTTTTGCAATACGACGAAAAATATATTTTTTTCTACTTTTTCAATTAACCCCACATTGTTCATTTTAACACAGAGGAAGAAAATATGTGAGAAAATTACTTTGGCACCAGCAGAAATGCGGACGCTTATTTTTGTATCGTTTAAAAATAAACCATCGACATATCTCTCTCTAGTGCGCTTGCAGCTGTGCCCCACCACCATCATCACCCCCCCACGCACTACGGCATGGCTCTTCATGCTTACGAGAATTAAGTTAAGACTTATCGGGTTTATCTGTTTTATTTTTCTTTCTATTTTTAATTATCTAGAAGAACTACGTTCCAAATCGCCTGGTTTAAAGCAGTCGAAGAGAATAGACTGTATTTTTTTATTGTGTGCGTTACTGGAATCGGAAACTGAAATAAGTTAGAAGCGCCATGCTATAATAAAACCCTCGCACACTACTTAAGACATCAGACCCGCTAAAACAAGCACACATTAATACTGAAACAAAAAAAAGTCATTTTTCCCTTACTTACTTTTGTAATAAATCGCCTCAACTAATAATGAATAACTCCATTCATGCCAGTTATATCATTAATAGATATTGCTGTGTTTCATAAGAGGAAAACTATCAACCATATTGAAATGTGATTATTATTTTATGTACGCACCTGTTTGTAAGTCCAGTATAATTTGGATTAGATCGTATTAGTAATCCTGGAAATTGAATATAATTTATCGTCTGGCAACTGTACGGTATCCTGGGTATCCTAGGTTTTCACTTTACCTGAATGGGGTAGTGACCCAATGTAATTCGTTGAGAGAAAATGATGAAAATCTTTGGTGACCAGGTTGTTGATAAAAACTCTTTGAAAAACCATTTTCTCATCAAGTGTAATGAATTAAACCATATTGCTGTTGTATATCTGGTATTGAAGGGGATAAATTCACAAATTTGGTGTTTGCTATACCTGGGTACCTGATCTACATAGAATCGTACATGTGTTTGCTGTTCCGATTCTTATCATACATCCTGAATGTAACGAAGGAGGTCTGTTTTCCTGAATTTTTGCGGTACCGATGTCATTCTCCTGATCTGAGCCTTTTATGTGAATATACGAGCTAATCTGGATTGTCACTACAAAGAAATCCCATTTGGAGGTACTCTCGGCGTCTGTGTAAACCGATAAACGAGGTATCTGGTCCAAGCATTGTTTACGTTTTTGTATGAGTGAATGTATCACTTTGATAATATTTTGAGGTTGCTGTTACTTCTTGTGAGATTGAAATTTTTAGTTTGTATAAGTTGATAGACGTGGTTGGTGGTTTTCTATTCTCTTATGACAGCATACAGATACCTTTCTATAATGATAGACACAATACAATTCCATTAATAAAACAGTGTAATCATTAATAACATGTATAATTCATTAACAAGTTTATATCGGAAACATTTAAAAAGTATGAGAACTCTCACTCAAGGTGGGTATAGTTATTTGAAATGTTCAAAACAAATATTATCAATTATCCAGTATAATTTTAGATTCTTTAATTCAAAAAGTAACTTTTAAAATATCCCGCGCTGTCATAAGAGAATAGAGAACCACCAACCACGTCTACCAACTTAATAAAAACTAAAAATTTCAATCTCGTAAGAAGTAACAGTAAACTCAAAATATTATAAAAGTTATACATTCATTATACAAAAATTTAAACAATGCTTTGACCAGATACCTCGTTTATCGGTTTACACAGACGCCAGAGTACCTCCCAATGGGATTTCCTTGTAGTGACAATCCAGGCTAGCTCGTATATTCACATAAAAGGCTCAGATCAGGAGAATAACACCGGCACCACAAAAATTCAGGGAAACAGACCTCCTTCGTTACATTCAGGATGTATGATTAGACTCGGAACAGCGGACACATGTATGATCCTATGTAGACAATGTACCCAGGTATAGTAAACACCAAATTTGGGAATTTATCCCCTTCGATACCAGATATACCCCAGCAATATGGTTTAATTCATTTATATTTGATGAGAAATGACACAGCTTTTTCTAAGACTTTTCATCAACAACCCACACGTAACCGAGGATTTTCATTCATTTTCTTTCGCAACGACTTACATTGAGTCACTACCCCATTCAATTAAAATAAAAACCTAGGATACCAGGCTATCGTACAGTTGTCAGACGATAAATTATATTCAACTTCCATGACTACTAATACGATACAATTTAATCCAAATTATACTGGACTTACACACATAAAATAGTAATTACATCTAATATGGTTGATAGCTTTCCTCTTATGAAATACAGTAATATATTCGAATAAAAAACGGGTTTAATTCAGTGTGTGTGGAATTTTATTTTTACAAAATCCTTCTTTGAAAAGGGGGTTAATAATATCTGGTTCATGGTCGTCAGATTTTTTAAATCGATATCATTAAAAGACCAATTTTGGTTTAATTTTTTAATTCAATACTTCCAACGAATTATTTTCAATTCTAGAAAAAAATATTTTTAGATTGCCCGCGATTAAATAAAATTTTGGTAGAACTCTTTTCTTCTAACCTAAAAGGTATAATCAAAGGTTAAGTTTTCGCTGGTAGGCAGTAAGTTGGAACCAAAATCAAATTCAATTAATCAATTTTGATTAAAATGAATTTTATTCTGTACGACTCTATAATGTTTTGAACAATACTGCTGAAGATCTTTTATCAATTCAATGCCAGGAGAATTACATTCTAATGGATACAAAAAGATGTTTTTTTTTTTTATTAAAGGAATCGAATTTATTTTATAGCGATAATATTAAATCCTTTGTCATAAGCTTAATTTTAAGTGGGAAATGCAATGAATTTATTTAGAAATTTCACAATACTGAAAGACCTATTTTTTATTTAGTGCCGTGTAAATCATAAACTCAATTTTTGAATTTTAATGAGTACTCTGGCCAACGTGCAAATGGACTCTCTTGTATTCGCTGATTTCGAAAACTTGGCACATTTGACTGTTCACTGATAAATCGCCACTCTGGGTTTGTAAAATCTTCAAAACTTCAGTGTTTAGTTTTTTTTGCGATTTATTACATAGTTTGCTAAACATATACAGGGTGTCTCACGAGGAACTGCATCTATCGATATATGAAAGAGTATACATTGGAAGATTCTGAAAATTTCGCAGCATAAAATATTACACCGGAAGTGGCTGTCAACTTTATTATTTTAAATTAAATGGAACACCCTATATATTATTACATTATTTTTTTAATTCCTCGTTCAATTTTAAAGTAAGTTTGTTAAAACAACTGTGTTGTTATGTTCAACCATGCATTTTTTTTTAAATTTTTGACAGATGGACGAGTGCATCTGAACTTTTATAACTGTAAAGGTATTTAACTTGCAAAATTGAAAATTTGTAGAGTTGTTAGCCGTAAAGGGTAGCATTTTTCGAAAACATTATACAGCGTATTGAAAAAAGTATCAAAACTTTTTTTTTAAAAAATACAATAACCTATTTTTCTCTTTCTAATCAAACTGCCCTTACAAAAGTACTTACAAAAAAAAAGTCGTATTCATTACGCATGTAAAATGGATTTAGCAATGATATTAATCGCGAAAAATTAAAAATCGTCAAAATTTTAAGGGTTAATTTGAAAGAAACGAAAAGTGGTTTTTTACGATACTCAATGAGTGCTTCAAATGCGCCAAGCTTCATTCAAGGCAATGTAGGAGATTTCCTCGAAAGCTAGCAATCGTGTTTGGCATTAAAATATTGTGAATATTCTTGTTTAAAAATGTTTTAAAAATGATGAGGTTTTGAATATTTTAGCTTGCTTTAATTAAAATAAAAAATATTTGGCATTCTCTCATTTCTTTCGCAAATATGCTCAATACGATGTTTCCTATAAATAATTTCAATTTAATTTAATAAAGAAATTGTTTAAACAGACACGATTTGTTGTCTTTAGATACGTAAGTGTTTATATTTATATCAGTTTTTAAAAAAAGAAAATCTGAATATCTTTTAATATATAAAATTAAAACTTTCATTTACCATGCATATTAAAAAAAGAGTACTTACGTTGGCCAGTTCTACCATAATTCAAATTCTGTAACTAACACTCATATTTGATAATCTTATCCTTTAGATACGTAAAACACATTCATTTTACATATAAAAAACACAGAATATTCAACAAAAAAAAGGTGTTCTATAGAAATTAATTCAATTGCGTGTAGTAAAACTAGAAATATTAAATTTTTTTATTATGTAACTTTAATTGAGAATGTACAAATATATATATAGATCGCCCATGTTGACAGCATAGGTGGAGCTTATACGTGAAGTATTATGGACATTTTTAGGATTTATAGAAATTATAAAGAATTGAAATATCGTCAGCTATTTTTGAAAGAGGTCCAAGTGCGTATTATAGATATTCAATTTTTTTTGATTTATATTAAAAGCTGGATTAGCTGTGGATTTCAAAATAAAACCAATTTGTTTTTAAATGTTTAAAAAACAATTATTCATGTATTTTAAAATATTTTTAATTTTTAATAATAAATGATTCTTATTAAATAACTTTAAAATAAACCTCACAGGCATGGGTAAAAAACGTTAGACATAGGGAAAAAATATTGAAAATTAACCAATATTAACATCTAAAACAACAATTATCAATTTTTCTTCTACACACTAAAAAAAAATTAGGTAATTTTTCTTGATAAATATCACTTTTTTTGATAATTTTCCGTATTCAATGGGGGTAAATGTACGGAATTTTAAAGAAAATTTCGAAACGTTAAATTAAATTTTCCGATAATACATGAATATTAATGGAAAAATTTCTGTTTCTTAGAAAAAAAAATCTCTAACACTAAGAAAAATATTAATATCTCACAGGAAAAACTTTAATTTTTTTTTATAATTTGGAAAATTACAGTTAAACATAAAGTAATTTAATATTACTGCTTTCTTTGAAGCGATCAAACTATTTCTTTAAAATAATATCTTTTATTCAAATAAATTACCTTAACAGCAATAAAATATTTAATAAAACGTAACTGTCCTTTCCAGTCACGTTTAATTTGAAATAATTACAACATGTTTCGGCGTGACGCCATCATCAGGTATCTACAAGATGAAATAATATGCATAAAATTTGGTGAATATTAAAATATATAGAAAATTTAAAAAAATTTTTTTAATCAACAATTAATTATGTTTACGAGATGTTATATAACATATTCATTCATTCATTATTAAGTTAGGGTGGGGCACCTAAATTATATATTTACTAAAACATTTAAATATAATTATAATATCAATTTATTGGCATCACATAGATTCATCTATATTATGCACAGAAATGCCAAAAAGACTAAATCACGTTGGTAAAGTGCTCTTTCTTTAGCCTTAGTTCAAATTTTCATGGATTTGGCCAGAAGTATATAACATATGAATTAATGCACGACCAATTTATCCTTTCTTTCCTATCAGTCAAGTTCTCTTCATTGGTAGGAATACTATACATCTTGAGAATTACTTTGAGATCTACACATATATAATTTCATTTCATTTTCTAAAATCCTGAGCCATTTAAACCAAAAATAAGACTTCTTTTAGCGGAAACCGTCACCAAAGAAGTTGGGTTGTTAGCATATTTATGGTCTCTTCTTCTTCTTTAAATTAGGTTGGGCACCTATAGTCCAGGCATTTGAGCTAGGTGCTCATTGTACTGTACTCCAGCAGCTTGGTGTTGTCTATAAAGCCCAGGATTATCTTGCCCAGTGGAAACTTGAAAACCTTCGAGGGCTCCAATAGATCTTTCTGGAAATACATATTTCTGCCTGACTACCTTCAATTCCTCACATGTGCAGATTACATGTAGACTCGTTTCCTCCTGTAGTTCGTATCTTCTGCACCACAGTTGGCTTACTCGGCCTGTGTTGTACAGATGCTTTTTCAGGGGACAGTGTCCAGTTACCAACCCAGCAACGGTTTTAGCTTATTATCAGATAATCTAGCATCCCCATCCCCTATTAGCACTTTGGTATGGAGTTGACCTTCAGTCGACCTCCATTTCTTTCTACTTTCTTTATCTAACCAGGTCCAGATCTCCATACAACATATTATTTCATCTTGTAGATATCTAATGATGGCATCTCACCGTAACATGTTGTGATTATATAAAGGACAGTTACATTTTATTAATTTCATTATCTACACCATTCAGGATTTATTAAACAGGAATATTTGTTTGAATATATGATGTTCAGTTACATCACACAAAGTAGATTTACATTACTTAAATCATCACGTCATGTTGTTCAAAACATATTAAATAGCAAAGTTTTCTGGACTATAATAGCAAATACGTTAAACATATTCTATACCAGTACAGAAATTGTCGTGAAGATGGCGGTATTCCTATTTCACTACACTAACTTTCCATACTGGATATAGGTTTCCTACATGGTAGACATAGTTATCAAACATTCATCTATTACTCGCCAGATAAACAATTTTTAGCAACTGTTTTCCCCTTTGCATACGAAGGGGCGGGCAATGGGCAACTGACGTGCAATAGTTTTTGGGGTTAGCATTAGAAAGATTCATATTTTGTTTGTCTTCCATTGCATTGAATTCCAATTAAATAAACTCCAGCAGAACATTTTCATTTCGACGATATTTCCCTTTTTCCACATTTCGAAATTTCACTATGAATAATCCAGGTTACATAAAAAAATACCTTGGAAAAATTACTACCTATAGTGAGAAGTATTACTTCTAAAAGTAAAATACCTGTACGGTTTTAGGGGCACAAAATGGTCCCCAATTCGTACAGGAATTTTACCATTTTTTTTAGTGTGTGGGATCTCCATTACTTTATTTATGAAAACTAAATTATTGCAAATCATCCCAACCCCGTGCTCCACTGATCAGGATAAAACTGAGAAAGCAATCACAAAACTATCCAACCTGAACGATCTATCTATCTATAGAAATATTTCGAGACTTCGAATATTCTGTATTCTTGTCTTTACTTATATGTATGCACATATTAGCTAAATTCAGATTAAACACACATATACACTAGCGCTTTAACCAACAAAGACAAAATCGAAAGCTGTGCTCGACCAGTAATTGTGCTATCAAACGACATAATAATAATGAACATATACTTCTATACAAAGCCAAAAAGAAGCTAAGTAACAGTAGTGACTCCAATCATCATTATGTAGCCAGTAGTTTTTCGTTTAACTCTTTTACACGTTATTTTTAGGATATTTTCTTCCTTCAAAGAGTTGTCATCATCAATCAGTAACAAAACGAAGGTTGACAAATGCTCAACAGTAATATTATGTGTTAATAAAGAAACATAAAAGTCTCTTCATGTGTCTTTTTGTACGTTTTTTTTGTTTTTGTATCCTGTTACACGTTTTTGTTCGTGAGAAATAAGAATACATTTTTGATATTTCTCCACGGCTGTATATTGTGTATATTGTAAACGTTTTTTTTTTTTGTAGACAATAATCTGTCAAGTAATATCCCCTGTAGTGTCTATATTTTTATGTATCGAAACTCACCGCAAACAATGTATCTTACACAAGAAGTAGTAGGCATATCTGTTTTTTAATAATTTGTTTTTTCACCATATTATACATATTTGTAAATATATACGTCTAATATATTGGCACCTAATATGCTGCTTAAACTTCCATATATTTTTTTTAAAACTAACTCTCAAATTCTGTAACCGTTTGTCACTAACCCATATCAACTAACAGTCACTTAAAAATACTTTCCGTTCTATAAATGTCTGTATTTTGTTTCGTGAATTGTTTTTTGTGTGTGTTCGTGTGTAGTTTGTTTCTCTTACTTTTGTATCTTTCCACTTAAATGCACCTTTTGTTCGTTTTCTATAAGCTTTTTCTTCTTGATAGGAGCGTAACTACTCTGTAAAAAGATTATATACTTTAAATCAACATAAATTGGTAAAAATGATATTACAAAGTGGTTACAGCTCCTTGAAAATATGACTAATTTTCCAAACATTAATCTGTTTTCTTACGATTTTATAGATTTCCGACCTCAACAGCCAAGTAAATGACCTCAGGGGCAAATTGTAAGTATTTAGATTTAGATATACAGGCTGTCTCTGAATTGCTTGTTCAAACATTACCCAAAATTCCTATAAACATACGAAATATACATACATATTGTAACGTTTTTCTATTCTTAAAACGTTGTAGGGGTTTAGAAAAATATACAGGCGATATATTTAAATTAACTTATTCTATTAACACAATTACGGTACTTAAAATTTATTAAAAATGCTTATTAATTAAATCACTTAATCACTAATGTCTTTATTTATGTAAACGATTTATTTGCACCGATATTTATATTACACGCACTAATTCGCTCGTATTTATTTTCACTCGCGATCCGCACTATCCAACTCGTATCGATTGACTGACCCCTGGCCGTTATTTATATCTGGCGCGAAACTTCCATATTGTTCGGGACACATCTAGAACGTCCTGCTAGATTCAGGAGAATATTCACGAATCTTCGACTCGGTACTGCCCTCTGTCATTCCTCGTAGGTAATTCTTTCTTCCGCTATTCTAGCGCCATCTAGGGGCGTCTATCGGAACCGCCAGTTTAAAAAGTTGGCGCTCGTTACAATATAATACAAAAAATTATTCCTGAAAAAGTTATATGCGATTTTCAAAATTTATGATATATACAGTGCGTTCATCGTGAAGTTTAGAGATACCCAAATAACAATGTAATTAATCTAATTAATATATCTAATATAGGTAAATGATAATTGGAATGTCTGGTCTTTATGCACTTAAATGTCAATATCGGCATTAAAGCAAAAAGTCCTGTTAATGTTTAAAATTATATAAGAATCATTTAAGTAATTATTATTAGAGATCAGTTTACTGGTGTAGTGTCAGGAGATTACGGCGTTCATCATGATCTCATGATTAGTGTTACGAAAAGTCATTTTCTCATAATATTTACTGATATTGTTTTTGCAAAAACTTCTGATAATATTCCTTTTTTTTTTTAAGTGCCAATGTAGCATTATTAATTCATTTTTCAGTTAGTAATTCTCTAAATTGCAGTTAAAATTGGTTATGTCTACCTTATACTCAAATTTTTTTTTGAAAAAGTTCAAGTTAAAATAGTTAAGACTCCCAGAAATATGCATGATCCGTTTTAAACAGGTTTTACTGTATATACATTTGCAAAAATATCACAAGAACTGTAGCATAGTCGTAATACTGTTACTTTTACATTACATTACAAACAATTACAAATGAAACAATTGAAGATACGAGTGGATGAAAGTGCTATGTCGCATTTTTATAAAAAAACTGTCTTTTTTGCATGAATGAAGGTGTTATGTACCCATCATTCACGTAGCACCACGAAAATTCCAGAAATTCAAGAACACTCGAGTTTTATGAGTGTATGAAGGGGTTATATTACACTACTTTTAAAAAAAAAATACATAAAAAAAAATTTATGCAAAACTTTGATTTTGAAACTTAACACCTTCATCTACTCGTGTCTTCAATTGTTTCCACGCACAGATGAGCGGTTTTTAATCTTGTGAGGCGTAAGGTACGTTATGTATGGCTAAGATCGTTTGTAGGAAATAAAAAGAGTTGTTGAAAATGTTGCATAAATATTTATGCATAGTCAAATCTATAAAACTGACGATTCAATAGTCTCTTGGACAAATCCAGATCATGTGTATTTTAGCTGCATTCGAATGAAACAAATTTGTATTACACTAATCAACAAATCGAATCGAGGGTTTACTGAAACGTTAATTGCAAATTATTCTCGTTTCATCAGAGATAGGAAATGTATTACCATATGCCTATATGACCAAAAAAGGCTGAAACATTAATATTTAAATCGTTAGAGTAAAGTAAAAACAGCAGAGGACACAATACAGAGCCTTGTGGGACACTGGACAGGATGATATCTCGACAGTTCGATTTACAGTGTGAAATATGTATTTTTTTCTTTATATATTATGCTAACAAATTTATATAGTATTTGAAAGTAACTGAATTCACTTTCAAGTTCCGTGTGTAGGTTAGCTTCTTTAAAGTTACATTTATTAGTGATTAGCCTCTATAGCGACGGCACAATACTAGTGCAACATGTTCAAATTTAATTCAAATTAAATAATATGATGCTATCTTAATATTAATTGGAAATCTTTTTTCTTAGAAAATCTTTCATCTAGCAGCTGACTATTTATAAACCTCTTACCTTCCGTTTTTCAGCGTTAAACCAACCTTGAAGAAGGTATCCAAATACGAAAACAAGTTCGCCAAGCTCCAGAAGAAGGCCGCTGAATTCAACTTCCGTAATCAACTCAAAGTTGTCAAGAAGAAGGAGTTCACCTTGGAAGAAGAAGACAAGGAGGTGAGGCATTCCATTTTGAGTTGTGACCTTTTGATAAGTTTCAATCGGGATTCGGCATTCCTGTTTTTCGAAGAGAAGTTTTTGAGCCGCTGTTTCTATCCCTCACGGTTTTTTGGTTATTTTTTTTTTTAGGAAAATGTATATAGTAGAATTATTCTTTTTTTGGTGACCCCCGCTTCAGTGTATATTTTGCATAAATAGTATTTTCTTTTGATTTGGATTATTACGCATCTATGTACACTCATAGAAAAAAATGTCAGTAGGAGGAACTACCTGTTTCTGCTACTTTTGGTTAGCAGTATCAAAAAACTGCTATTTTTTGTAGCAGTTTTAAATTAAGAAAAGAATAATTCTTATGTAAGTGTAAGAAATTTTGTCCTCTTTCAAAGTCTTTATGAAAGATTTTTCGTCAGAACGCATCAGAAAGGAGTCATAGCCGAAAAAGGGCCACGCGTTTTTGGACTATAAACTTTATAATAAAAGATTATCAAAACTGGCATATTGGTGCACATTCCTCTCAATTGAATAAATCTTTCTATTAGTGTACAATAGTTTGTATGTTATTGCAAATAGTCTAAATTAAAAAATTATATTTCCTACACAAAATTTTGTTTCTACAATTAATTAAAAAAAAAAAAAAATGTTGCTTCGACACGGAAAAACCGTTTTACAAACAGTACTTGCACTAAAAATAAATCTTTAGTTATTTTGTAATTTGATTTGATAAAATCGAAAACCTTTTTAATTATTGATAACATTTAAAATGATTTTCTCTGTGTGTTCCGCAATTTTTAATTTATTCTTGCAATAGCGTACATTTCATTCAAGTCTTGTACATAGGACTTAGAATAGTGGTTTATTTTCACAGCCCAAGAAATCCGAAAAGGCAGAGTGGCAGAAGAAGTAAAAGCATCATCGAATACAATATATAATAAATGTTAAACTTTATATATACATACGTCTATAAAAATGAGATTATTTTGGCTATTTTAATTTATTAAAACAAAAAAAAGATTACTATTTAAGCATTAATAATTATTATTTAATAATATTGTAAATAAATCTATTAAAAAACTACATGACAACACTATTTGTATCACACTTTTTTCACAAGCACATCTTTTTTTAAAATAATTTTTTCAGCTTTTTTTTATATGTTTCCTATGTACTTTTTACCCACCTTTTTTGTGTTTACTCTATGCATAATGTGGAAAACTTATTATACACGTGAAGGTGAGCTGAACCGCTTAGCTAATTTTGCTTCAGATAAATGCTTAATAAAAAAAAGAACTGCCAACTGCCTAATCTAATAAACTCTAAAATAACGTTTGTTCTGTACATTTCATCTGCAATAATTTTCTTCTAAATCGATATAGTGTATTAAAAATACTGTGACTAAACTGTGCTTTTTAAATAACTATTTTTCAGAACGCTGCAATGGCTGCTAAGGTAAAAAATAAAATCGCTGCATACTTAGCCTGTAATGTTGTAGGCACACTAGTTGTGAAGGGGTATACTTTTTCTAGGATTTTTTTGCGCATTTAAAAACTTATATTTTTTAAATGTGAAAAAATAGACAAAATGTTATTTTAAGTAGCCCTTTTTTCCAGTAGAGAACTTCACATCTGTTTGATTGGTTCTAAATATTATAAGTCACTTATGTTTAGAGCTACACCAATGCACAGCAAATTAATAATTATTCTTATATTTATTTCTACTACACCAGTGCACACTTTGTTGTTTTCTTTCCTTTTTCATTGCACCGTATTGATTATTTCTTTGAAATTAATGTGGTGATTATAAATAAATTCGATACCAACTCAATTTTTTTTTTCAAATACACTGCTCGCCGAATTTAACGCATAAATATTAAAAAGTGTTTAAGAAGAAATAGCTTCTTTAATTTTTTAAATGTCTTCATCTCATACCTCTTGTATTTTGCCGTTGTTTTATCTGAGAAATTTTTTTTTGCTTCTTTTTGCCAACAGTTCCAGAACGTGATAATAAAATAAGTGGTTTATTACAATCTCATAAATTTGATGTGAGTTCGTCTTGTGGTACACACCTTATGGCATTGTATTGAGTATTTTTCAGCAAAATGAACCCCCAGCGATTAGAAAATCGAAATTTAACTGAAGCTGATTGTATAAGAATCGTTATTCTTCGTGAAGAAGCTTACACTCAAGCTGAATTGGTTGAGCCATTAGAAAATCGAAATTTAAATGCAGCTGATTGCATAAGAATCGTTACTCTTCGTGAAGAAGCTTACACCCAATCTGAATTGGTTGAGCCATTAGGAAATCGAAATTTAAATGAAGCTGATTGCATAAGAATCGTTACTCTTCGTGAAGAAGCTTACACTCAAGCTGAATTGGTTCAGCCATTATATATATAATGGCTAAGAACCCCAACGGGGTATCGCCGCTCCAAGAGCTTTCTAGATCTTCAAAAAACGGGTAGATCAATCCCCATCCTCTCCTATATCCTCTCACACACATCCCTCCACCTGTCCCTGTCCTGTGTCCTCTCCTGCCATCGATGAATGCCGGCGTTGTGAAGGTCTTCTTTAACTTCTTGTAGCCATGTAGATCTAGGCCTGTCTCTTCCTCTTCTGCCTCCTGGTTGCCATTCCAAGATATCGCGGATTACTGCACCATTCCCGGCTCTCCACACGTGTCCCAACCATTTTATTCTCTGCCTCTTAATTTTTTTAACCACGTCACTTTCCATTAGCTCGTTTGTTAATTCATAATTGGTTCTTCTTCTATATTCACCGTTGTCCATTTTTATTGGGCCTAATATTGTTCTTAGTATTTTTCTTTCTTGTATCCTAAGCTCCTCTTCTTGTTTCTTGGTCATCGTTATTATCTCTGCAACGTATAGTACTATCGGTTGTATTATGGTCTTATAAATTCTCATTTTTGTTCTCTTTCCCAATATTTTACTTTTTAAGAGGTTTCTATTTGCTTGTTCATATTGGTTATTCTTTCTCTTATTTCTGCGTCCCTACTCCCGTCATTTGTTATTGTCACTCCTAAATACTTAAATCTGTTCACCTTTTCGAATGTGTTACCTATTTTGACTGAATTATTTTTACTTTCTCGTTTCGTGTCTAGTCTCATTAATTTCTCTTGGTTTATCTTCAGTCCCATTTTGTTCCCTTCTCTCACCATTTCATCTAGTATTGTTTTGATCAACTGTCGATTTTTTAATACAATTACGATATCATCTGCATACGCTACTATTGTGCTCCCTTTGTTCTTATGGTACCTTTATCTATTTTTCTTAATACATATTCTAATGCTAAGTTAAATAATGTTGTCGATAATGGTTGAGCCATTAGAAAATCGAAATTTATATGAAGTTGATTGCATAAGAATCGTTAGTCTTCGTGAAGAAGCTTACACTGAAGCTGCAGCTTACAGCATTACCAGTACCACAGTTTGGAGTATTTTTGTTACCGTTACTTACTGTAGAGCACAGAAGGCAACGACTAAACTTTGCTAGGGAACACATTAACTGGAGCATGGGAGATTGGAGACTAGAATATTATTCACACACATGAATCCAGATACTGTCTTTTCTCCGATGACAGGCGAAATAGGGTATAGAGAAGGCTGGGGGAACGATACCCTCAGTGTAACATTGTTCAAACTTTTAAAGCTTCAATTCTTGACCATGTATACCAACGGTATCTGCAAGAGATCAAAATTCCTACTATGATTTGGCCTCTCAGAAATCTTGACCTCAATCCAATTGAGCACATGTGGGATGCTACGGGAAGGCGTCTAAGACAATTACCCGAAAGCTCCAAACGTATTAAATGATCTGTTTTTGAGACTGATGGAAATTTGGGAGCAAATTGTGCAAGATGAAGTGTGAACGTTAGTTGACAGTATGAGGGATCGTTGTCAAATTGTTATTAACTCAAGAGGTGGAAAAACTGGCTTTTAAGTTTAGTTTTTGTGGAAATTAGCATTTCTTTATTTCGTCATCATTTTGCATAGTGAATAAAAAAATTATTTTGCACTAGTTTACGAAAATTCAGCATTTTTTCTATGAAATCTTTAAAAATTAACATTAAAAATAAAATTGCATTCCAAAAATTTATTTATAATGTGTAAAACGAGAATTTTTTGAATTGTGCGTTAAATTTGGCGAGCAGTGTATATAATTAACGATTGCGATTGAGTACAAATATGTATGTGGAGCCCGCATATACAGTGTGAGTCTGTAATCTGGAATAAATTCAGTAAAGCGAAGACAGTATTTTTCCGGAAATATGCTCGGACACATCGATTAGTATTTTAAATTGCCCACTTCTTCATTTGAGAAAATTGTATACAGCGTGTCCTAAATTTGAGATATGACGTCATCGACAATTTTTTTAAATGGTAAAAGTGGTAAATCAGGATAGTTTTCTCTGAATAAATGAGTAACTTCATTTTGTGTTCTTGTTCTATCATTTTATGTTCTCCTTGTCCTCCGTAGCCAATCATCATTAAAATTTCAATTTTGTAGGTTTCAGTTAAATACGGCATTATGGTCGATTTTTCAACAAACGGTGTTTCTCACTTCTGTTCTTCACTTCTTACTTATTTTTATTACCTTGTTTTTTGACATTGTGATAAGACGTCAACCTGGTTTGACAAAAAAAAAAAGATAAACAAAAGCCCTTTGACGTGAACTTCATAAAAATAAATTTGAATCAGATTTCTTCATTTTTCGAATTAATTATTGTTAAAAACCTTTTTAATGACGAGGAATAAAAACTTGAAATTTGGTACGCATGTGTAATTTAATATACCCTTTAAAAATAATTATAAAAAAATTAGGGCTATCATTTAAAAAAATTGTCGTTGACGTCATATCTTAAATTTGGGACACGCTGTATAAAATTTTCTCAGATGAAAAAATGAGCAATTTAAAATACTAATCGACGTGTCTGAGCATATTTCCGGAAAAAATACTGTTTTCGCTTTGCTGAATTTATTCCAGATTACAGACTCACACTGTAGAATCGTGTTACATCAAATTTGCATGCGATATCCGCATATATGAATCGAATTTATTTCATTTACATTCTGGACAAGTACTAATGCTATTTTTTCGATGTGTTACAGAAAAAACCTGACTGGACAAAGAAAGACGAGAAAAAGGTACAAGAGGCTGAGGCATGAACAGTTATTTAAGTCGAGAGATCACGTGACAAATACTACTTATATTCTTTTACTATAATTGTGTTAATTACCTATATAAAACTTCAACTCATTTATGTTTTTTTTTGTTCTTGTTTGTTTCGACTGTGTTTTATTTTTGCAACGTTGTTTTCTAAAATGTGAAACAAAGAACATAACGGGACTACAACAACTGTCCAATCCAGAATGTTACATTCAATAATAGATACTTAATATATGTATATGCTATGGTTAAGGGTGTGATATTTGAGTATACATGTATAATATAATAAAATGCACGTGACACCCCTTTGTTGTATCTTATACTGTCCTGTGAATGTCCCTTCTTTATTTATAAATACATAGTATTATATAAACTGTAATACGAAATATTTGTGTTTTTTTCTATGTACCTACCTCATTGTATTTTTTGTTTTTAAGTTTTTTTTTGTTTTTTTTTTTTCTTTATGTTGTTTTTCTATTATTTATTTTTGTCGAACAATAATAGTTTTTCATTTTATCACCTACCATTTTTAGAATTTTTTAAAAGATAGAATGAGTTTTCTGGTTCATTAAAATAGCAGCCGAAAAAATGGTAATTTTGTATTTTTTTATTGTCTGAAACTTCAAAGTTACTGAAATCATAGCAGTATGCAAACTGAAAAGTATATTGTCAACGAGTTTGGCTCGGAAGTAAGTTACAGTAAAGGAATTAAGTTAGTGAACATTGCTCTAATATACGGTGTTTTCTAGCTTCTCTGACAAAATGAATGAGGATACTTCTCACCAAGTTTTAAGACGAACATGTGGTATAATTTTTTTTTAGAATGTCGCTTCGTTTTCGAGATACAAGATGTTAATTTTTTTTTTATTTATTTTATTAATTTTATGCCAAACGATATTGTAATTATATTTGTTAAACATAATAAGGAGTTAAAGCATTTTATTTGGGGTCAATTTTAAACTTTACGATTACAGTAAATTTTTCGGATAAATAAAAGTTCGATTAATACGGAGTTTCAAGGAAAAAAAGCAAAAAAGCAAAAAAACGGCAGCGACGTCATGCATGTACAGCTCCTCCCACTAAAAGGTTAGCAATCTGAATCGCGATTTTAATTATATATTCTCAGGTTGAACTATACATACAACTGTGTTTATTGGAGATAATTTTATTCAAGCCAGCCGAAGAGTAGCCCACACATATACGTAATGTTTACTCGTATTTGATAAATTCATATTTTATGTCCGCTATTCATTTGGTAAATTGTTTATGAAATTTGTTTTGACGACCTTGATTTATTATTATTATTAGTTTTCAAATAAGGGTATCCATTCAGTTTAAGGTGCAACAAGTTTGCGGCAAAAACCACAAAGAGAAGCATTTGTATTTATCTGATATTAGCCTCTTATAACATACACAGAGATTCAAAATGATTGTCAATTCCGCTCCTATAGATAGTAACAGGGTGTAGGTATACGCCACGTGTTTGTAATGAAGGTTTGAACTAAGTCAGTGTTGGAACATAAGAAAGTAAACGGTTCTGTCATAAATAAGGAAAACGTAACCTATATTTGAACTCGCATTATATAAACGACTATGGATTGGTGTTTCTGCTTGTAAAAATGAAATGTAATTAATTTAACTTTACTAAATTATGATTTTACAATTCAGTACTAATTGGTGTTTAACTAAATTTATTTATTACTTTAAATTATAACATACAATTAGTATAATTATTAAGTGACAAAACTGCATCTCTCAGTTCTATGATATGCATGCGGTTTCTATAGATTCTATTTTTTAGATAGCCGAACATGAAGTAATTTAATGGGGTTAGATCAGGCGATCTTGGTGGCCATCTTTGTGCTCTAACGAACCTGTCAGCAAAAAACTGTTGAAGATATTGGCAGGTTTGTCGAGCAGTATGTGCTGGAGCATTATCGTGCTGAAAATAACCTGCTTCAAGCTCATTTTCTTGTAACTCTGCAATAACTCTGTTGGTAACGTTAGGCTGTTACAGTTTCCTCGAAGAAAATTGGCCCTATTATTCGTTGCCTCGGCATAGCTAACCAAACTCCAACTTTTACGGGATGCAATTGCGTTTCTCGAAAATCGTGTGGATTTTCTGCAGACCAGATACAATAGTTTTGTAAATTGATATAGTCTGTTAGATAAAACCAGGCTTCATCCGAGAAAAATGATTTGTTTAGCAAGTCATCGTCCCTTAAATGTTATTAACCAATGACAATATTCCAATCGCCTATCGTGATCTAATGGTAATAATTCCTGTACCGTAGAAACTTATAGGGATGAAAATGTAACTTCTTTTGACAGCTCATTGCGCTGAAGTGTATGATAAGCCTATAAAATATAGAATGTAATAAACTATTACTTAATGTTAATATTGATTTTCACCTGTTTTGTTGAGCTAATTACCACAGATAAATTCCTTATTTTCTTACAGTAATTCAGAAATACTATTGTTGGTGATATTAGATGTCAATATAAAACGATTTGAAAAAAAATATAAGATAAATAATCGAAAGATACTAAAACACACGTCAATGTCGCAATCAAGTCAGAAAATTCATTTAATGTATGAAATTTGTATGTAGCTAACTTCGCTCATTAAATTGGTAATAAGTATAGATAAATTTTTCCGGAAAACTAGTTTTTTTCTTAGCGACAATCATTGAAATCACATGGGTATGTATAAACATATTTTTCATTGAAACCTCGCATAACTAAAATACATACAAATACGGACAAATGTCATAACGCATATCTTTCATAATAAAATTAATAAAACATTTCAATTAAAATTTTGCATAACCTTAATCTTTTTTATTATCTCTCAATACTTCCTAAATAGTTAGCTTTTCATTGCTTTTTTACAACATAATACTGAAAAATAAATTGGAATTAACTCTTGTCTACGATTATATATATATTGTCTCGACACTAATATTAGGTCTCTCTTATATTTTTAATAGTAAAAAAATTAGAACACTGAATAGTTGAAATAAAAGTAGTAGGTGTTACAGAAATCAAGGTATCCTTATAAATCTGATGATGCCATCAGTAAATATGTGGACAATTTTTTGTTTCAGCACGATAACTGTCCCGTGCAGAAATCGCAAATTGTGCAAGAATGGATATGTTCCGCAAACATTTATTTAACAAGTATTGACCTGGCCTCTAAATAGGCCGGCTTAAGTCCTATTGAAAATGTTTGAGCTGCATTAAGCAGAAATATATATATATATCATAAACAAAGACTTCATTCCGGAAAATGCAGATAAACTATGAGAAACTTCTAGGAAGTAATTGAAAATAATGGGGACTGGAGACATTGGATGCTTCAAGATTGAAGAAATGAAATTATGCAAATGTTATAATTACATAAATTTATAGTGAGAACGTTTTGTTATTACAGTATCACATGTGTATATGTGTGATACGTTACTAGCAAAGTATGTCCTTGCATTTACTATTGAAAACTATATATTTTATTTATATTCAAATTCACTTATTGCTAAAGGTTACAATTAAAACAACATGAAAATGAAAGAAAGAAGCTTATCTATCCACTATATTCCATATTGGCCGTATATATGCGAAATAAGGTATTCTAATAAATCAATAAGAACATTCAGAAACAGAAAATCTATTTTACCAAGGAATACATAAAAATATTATTTCAACGCGTGCTTGTTTATGTCTTAATAACAAAAACTAAATTATAAAAACAAGAAATCCATGTGTCGGATAAATACACAACGAATCATACATAACATCTGTTTACACCGATAAGCCACGGTCGTAGTAAAAGCTATAGTCCATCCTAAATGCGCTCGCCACATACATTTTTGCGTAGGTTGTTAACTTTTTTTTGGTAGGAGCTGTACATCGGAAATAGTGCCCCGGAACATAGTTTTGAGCTTTCACATATGCGCTAGCGTCTGTGGTGCGGAAGGAAACTTTGATACCATCGTTATAAAAATATGTAAAAATAATAAAATAAAATAATGCACTGAATTACATGAGAATTTCTTTCTGTGTTTATCTTGGTGGTTGGGTGGGCACGTGCCCTGGTGCCCTTTAGTACCAGCCGCCACTGATATTAAGCAATAAACAACGTTAAATGGCCACATGAAGGCAGAAAAAAAGTTAACCTGAATACTTATAAAATTAAAATGACATTTTAAGTGTAAATTTAAAATTAAAACGCATTGCTTATTTAATCCATTAATGGCCGGGCACAAAATAATTAAAATTTTGTTAAAAAAATTCTATGCATGCTTTATTTACGATAAAACTAATAGAAAAATGCAGAATGATAATAATAATTTTCATTGTTTACATGAAAAATAATTGTTCATTAGTAATAACGTGACAGAATATATGAATTAAAACTAATTGGTCGTACAACTTCGCTTCACAATTTTTGTTTTAAAAGGAAGTAATAAGAAAAATATTCTGTTAATGTAAAAAGTTTTTCCGCGCTGTTGAGCCGTGATTTTGTGGAATTACTTCGGAAGTAGTTATTTTAATTAAATTACGTGACGTAAGTAATTCCACGAGACCACGGCTCAACAGCCCGGAAACACTTTTTATGGTAGATTCCGGCCGTGAAAGCCTACGCAACATTTTGTTAATAATGGTTCTGATTTCTGATACTTTGGCCATTAATGGGTTAAAATGAAACAGAGGTTCAGTTAATTGGTCCATTTCTTTCTCTCACTACAAGTTAATTTAAATATAAGCTGTCAGAAGGTGAGTTAGAATGTTTGTAGTTAACTGAAAACAACGAAAAAATACACAGAATATTTAACCGAATAGTTTCCCTTAATATTGCTTATTCTCATTTCAGCCTGAAGCAGAAGAAGCTCCAGCGGAAGGTAAGCATCCACTCTATTATATCTGCATCCTTACAGCATTCCTTTTACTGTCTGTCTCAACTCAGTTCACGAATTACCTGTTACAAACGGTAAAATCGGCCGAGTAAATGAGTAGCGCATAATTTACCTCACTAAAGTGAAATGAAATGAAAACCTACTGTATACCAGCTAAACCAGAAGAAGGTGCCCCACCTGCAGAAGGGCAGCTTCCGGGTGAAGGACAGCCACCTGCTGAAGGAGCCCCACCTGCAGAAGGAGCACCACCTGTTGAAGGGGCCCCACCAACGGAAGGAGCACCACCTGCAGAAGGTCAACCGCCAGCAGAAGGACAACCACCCGCAGAAGGAGCCCCACCAGCGGAAGGAGCACCACCCGCTGAAGGCCAACCTCCAGCGGAAGGACAGCCACCAGCAGAAGGAGCCCCACCAGCAGAAGGAGCCCCACCAGCAGAAGGAGCGCCACCAGCAGAAGGTGCCCCACCAGCAGAAGGAGCACCACCAGCAGAAGGAGCTCCACCAGCAGAGGGAGCACCACCTGCTGAAGGACAACCTCCCGCGGAGGGACAGCCACCAGCAGAAGGAGCCCCACCAGCTGCTGCACCGACGGAAGGTACTAGAATGACCATAGTTGTAACAAAAAGCTCATAAAGAATTTCCAAGAAAGTCAATGCAAGCCATATATTTCCATATCTTCCAGGTGCCCCGCCTGCTGAAGGTGCTGCACCAACGGAAGGTAGGTTATTGAAGTTTGTATATATCCTCCTATACGAATAACTATACAGTGTGTTCACGGGAACATTCTACAATAGCTAACTTTCTTATTTTTAGAGATACAGAGTCGGTTAAATGGAGAAAGTTCATGTACTTTTCAATCTGCATTTCGTGCTATGGCGTAAATAACAAAAGAGCGCTTGGTTGCTAAGATACGACTAAAGCATGTATTTTTTAAATGGGACACCCGGTATATTTTTACATTTTTGAGTTTCTCTAATCATTGGCTATAACAAAGTATAAAACGACTTTTCTATAAAATCACGATTACGAGAGTTATAAAGAAAATCAAATAAAAATTTGTTTTTTATGCCATAGCACGAAATGCAGATGGAAAAGTACATGAACTTTCTCCATTTAACCGACTCTGTATCTCTACAAATAAAAAAGTTAGCTATTGTAGAATGTTCCCGTGAACACACTGTATACAATTATGCTAACCACTCATAGAGCTATCGAAACATTTACCCGTCACCGCATGTGGTTGTTCTTTGTATTAATTGGAGAATCATTAACTATAGCACCAGCAGCTCCCGCTGCAGAAGGAACCGCTCCAGCTGAAGGAGCACCAGCTCCAGCCGAATCTGCACCAGCAGAAACAGCACCTCCAGCAGAAGCGACAACTGAAGCTCCACCGACAGAAGCAGCGCCCGCGGCTGAAGCGCCACCAGCTGAACCTGCACCGGCTGTACCACCACCAGAAACACCACCAGTTGAAGGTATGTCTCAAGATAAATACAGTAAGAGAAAATAGGGGAAAGTAGCCGTGTAAACACAATTTTATGATAAAACTGGGGAGGACTTCTCCATATGTCTGCCCTTTCAATCCTCTTACTGTTATCTCCACAAGGCTTGTTGGTAGCAGTAGACGAATCATCGTTTTCCATGAGCTGTGTTCTTGCTAGTCGAATCTAAAACTATTTCAAGATCAATATCAGCAATTAAATGATTTTACTTCAGGGTCTTTTGATATCTGGTTCATAGTGGTAAATGGTTCAACATTTTTCTGCTCTGATCTTAGATAAAGGTTTTCTCATCCTTCATAACGAATCAAGTCATGTGGGGCAAAAACTTAGCATTTCTCCAAGACCACTCTCTACACTTTTATGATTTATTTTCAACAGATTTTGCCTAATAAACAGAAAACTTTTCTTTGGTATTCGTAATTGACCAACGCCCATTTTGGTATTGTTATAATTAACTAAAACTTTCTACAACGATGTTTTAAGGTAATCAAATACACCAATTTTATCAATAGGCTATACTTTATTTTTGAAAAGGTAAATAATTACAATTCATCATAAACTCCGTGCTCTACCTAACGGTACTACACGAATAGTATAATGGCCTAAGACTACTTCTCAGGCCTTGTTACTGATAGCCAGCAAATTAGTATTATCCTCTTTTGGTTTGGGAGGGGTAGCCTGCACGTTTCCTCAATTACGACCCCCAGGCAGGCTGGTAATTGAGACAGACTTCAGACAGCTGCTTCATTCTTCACATGATGAATTTGAAATTGAAACAAGAAAAGAATGGACCAGTAATGATCTAAAAAAACAAACTGAACAACAGCAGTACCTATTCTAACATTTAACCATAACTTATTGCTAATTATTCTAACTAATAGTAATTAAATTAGAGATCTATTTCTTAAATATTTATTTATAAACTATGCTAATTTAGACCACTAAAGAGTATAAATAATAAAACAATAAAACAAGCCCGCTGTATCTATCTCACCACATTCATAATACGAATCATTAACCCTCCCAATTCTACATAAATATCATTCAAAATTACAGTGACCCATTATTAACCAGGGCTAGCTTGATGGTTCGACCACTAAAGTGACTGATATTCCTACCATGATACATCATTTGGTGTTATTTATGAAATCATAAGAGTCATGGTAGAACAAACACGATCGTATCTTCATATGTAGATCTATTTCTTAAATGTTTAATTATAAACTATACTAATTCAGACCACTAAAGAGTATAAATAATAAAACAATGAAACAAGCCCGCTGTATCTATCCCACCACATTCATAATACGAATCATTAACCCTCCCAATTCTACATAAATATCATTCAAAATTACAGTGACCCATTATTAACTAGGACTAGCTTGATGGTTCGAACACTAAAGTGACTGATATTCCCACCATGATACATCATTTGGTGTTATTTATTAAATCATAAGAGTCATGGTAGAACAAACACGATCGTATCTTCATATGTAGATATATTTCTTAAATGTTTATTTATAAACTATACTAATTCAGACCACTAAAGAGTATAAATAATAAAACAATAAAACAAGCCCGCTGTATCTATCCCACCACATTCATAATACGAATCATTAACCCTCCCAATTCTACATAAATATCATTCAAAATTACAGTGACCCATTATTAACTAGGGCTAGCTTGATGGTTCGACCACTAAAGTGACTGATATTCCCACCATGATACATCATTTGGTGTTATTTATGAAATCTTAACAGTCATATGTACTTAGCTCTCCTCTTTTCTGTTGTATTAAAATAAAATTGTCAAAAATATGATATAGATATGTAGGTTTTATTTCGAGATTTGTCGATTTTAACACAATAAATAATGAATAAGTATTCACTAATTCTAACCTAAAATATCTGTATCTTTTTCAGCCGCTGCATAATGAAAACGATCATCATTTAACATATACCACGGTATCGGAAACAGAAATATCAGAATCTATTTTTAACAAGTGTATGTATTGTATAATGTACGTAATTCTATGTTATATACAGACTTTTGTGTATTATAGATTTAGTACAGCATTATATTATTGCAGACACATGTTTATTATTTAATCCGTTAATATTTATTTTAATGTCCGTTTGACTGTGTTAAATAAATAAACGCAGAGTATTTTGTAACAAAAAATTAAAAAAAAAAAAATACTGTGTTTTCTTTTCACACAACCGACTTGAGTACGATTCCAAGAATTTGCTATCGTTTTCAGTGTTAATCAGCGTGTTGGCAAATGCTGATTGCGTGTTGTTGTAAAAGATATTCTTGCTAGTTATTTTTTTTTTTGTAAAAGCCTGCATTGTAGAATTTGCGATTATATTTGTTACGGTGATAACCGCACATGTGTTGCTATGGGAAAATCCTTCGGTCATGTAGTATGCAATATACATGTTGTTTCGTTAGAAGGGCATTTCTCTATACTTCTTAAACAGTGCTAAAGAGAATTGTTTAAAAAGGGAAAAACAGAAAATAACAATAAAACTAAAAAATCTAGAAGAAGTGAAAGAAACAACATGTTTAGGTTTGAAAATCCAAAATAGGATAGACACATACACAAGATAATAGAACAAAATTCCAAAACTATTGCTGCACTGAATAAAATAAAACACATTATCCCAAACACATATAAAAAATCTATATAATCACGCCCTTTTCACATCAAGAAACAGCTACCTAATCAACATCTGAGGAAACACAACAACAAAAAATATAGCGCAAGTATAACAACAAAACAAAGTAAAAAAAATATATAACATGCAATACAAAACGCCGACATCAGAGATATACGAAGAGCATACACCAGTTATTAGACCTCAATAATATACTTACTCTCCACAAAATAGAAAAGAATGCAATTAAAATAAGAATACAATTAGTGACAAACACAATTACAAAACCAGAAGAATATCACATATAAGAACCGAATAAAATATAACGAGATAAAATCCCAAAAAAAAAAAATTAAGAAAATGCTCATATAAACCTGTTAAAATAAAAATGAAACAGTTAGTAAGACAAAAATAATCTTCCGATAAATATAATCACAAATAATGTAATCGAAGTCGACAAAATAAAATCAAATAAGAGGCCCTCAATGCCATTAGCCTGAGACGCAGACGGTCCCAAGGTGAGGATGAGGGATGAATACTTAGAATATGTATAGTATCATGGTATTTTTTGTTGTTTTAATAAGGTATTTTAATTTTTTGTTTTTGTCCATATTCTGTTCAAATTTATTAAATAAATAAAAAATTTTCGTCTGACATCATTTATAAACATGTAGTAGTACCTAAATGCAATTATTAAATTTGAATGGAAAGGACATTTTTATTTTATTTTCGTTTTAATTAACCTCATTGGATTGATTGATTATACTTATTAAAACATCTTATAAAACCCCCAACACTCTAAAATCTTGTTTTACAAGGTTAAAATTTGTAACGCCTTTCGTGAAAAGTTCTCATTTAATTTATTAAATTCTACTTTTTTTCACAACACCAACAACCAGGAAGAGAGGAAGCTAGGAAGGATTCAAAATGCTTCAAACTGTGTTTAATCCTCTTTTGTACCGTAGAAGGATTATCGTTTAAAAAAAGATTAAAAGAAAACATTGTTCCAGATGTCATGTCACCTTGACTGATCCTTTCTATGAACATAGAAATGTCTTAAAATTGTATGAATATATACTAAATATATGTGCCCGTCGTCAGCATTTATAAATTTTAGTTTAATTAACGACAACTAAATACTAATAGTACTCACCTAATGGGCTTCCAATATAAAAGTGAGTCACAATCGTCCATAGCAATAATAATAATAAGTAAAAGCAACCGCTAAATATTTTTTCGCAACTTCACAATACTATATGCAGTAAAATACACATTTAAGCACACAAATTGAGAAATCACTGTAAACTATTTATACGCCTTTCATATCAATGTTTGGAGCCTTAATGGCGGTTTGTCCCATGTCACACAGGAGTGTCAATAAAGAATGAACCACTTTATCATATATAGAGTCACTGTATTCTCTTCTACGCTTGCAATGCACTATATAATTCAATGGATTAATATTCAATTTATAGCATAAGCATACAGTAGAACATAACCTCAAAGTGTCAAACCACTTTTTGTATCATTTATATTTCGTAACACTCAACACTTTTACGTATAATTTTATACGAGCTAAAACGAGGCAAGTAATTTATGGTGATTACCACTATACCATAAAAGGTACACCTCTTTGACTCCTCTCATAATCGCTTGATCCCCGATTATACGGAACACCAAGTGCTGTGGCCTCTCATAAAAGCAACCGCTACATACGGCATCTTCACATCAATCTTTACCAACGTATAACGGACCCGAAAAACCAATCTATAAATGACGAAGCTTTTTTCTTTTATCGGCGTTTGCGGTTCCTGTTAATTTTATGCATTGCTTGCCGCTTACATTTTCTTTGATGCGCTTACCGGCGGCGGCGAATTGCGCAACCCCACGATCCCACGCGCAAAAATAAACACATCTCGAACTGCATCCGCGAAATCTTAGACTTTTACCGAGCGCGATTTATCGAATTTTATGAATGAAACGATGAAACCGGCGTTTCGCATCCGCGAAAAGCCTGGATGGGACCGTCAGAAACTTGCTCGAACATTCAGAGACGCACACCACGATCATTCATCAACAACATTCGGAGTAGGCTCTGCGTCAAAGCGGTGGAACGAACGAGACAAATCAGACAAACGACAATCGGACGCTTATTGGTGCAGTTCGCGGGCGAACGAAGTGTTTTGTGTTTTTTCGTGGAGAAATAGTTTTCGTTTAGAATTAAACCCGGTAGAAATTTATCGATTTGCTGTTTATCCGCTTATCGGTAAATGACGTAACGAAGTGTCAGGAGATAATTAAACGCGAATTCAGGTAGGATAAATTTTAAGGTTAACTATTTTGTTTGTTTGTGTAGCTTATTGTGTCAACTTGAGGTGTTTTATCAAGTATTATGTTGAACGTTATTGCGCGCAAAGTCCACACAATTCAGACATGAATTTCCGTACGTATAATATGAATTGATTCGTGATAGAAGTGCGCTTATCTGTATTTTGTGTTATCCCCCTGTTAAATACGAGATAATCCAAGTTGATTTCTTGTATCGATCACTCCACTACAATCGATTTCTTTTCGTCAGCTTTCAGTTTAACTTACCTATTTTATTGAATAATAAACGTTGTAAGATGATACAAATTTAATCAATAATAACACTGCTTGATCTTTTCGCATGTCCTTGCTGAATTTAAAAGTTTATCTAATCTACAGGGTATTATCGTCGTAAAATTATAAGCGCAACTGTAAAATAAAAAGTAAAATTACATAATATAATCATTAAGATATTTCTGCAATTATTTTTTTGCCTTTTGCTAACATTTCAGACCTTGAACATTTAGAGTTATTCATTGTAGGTTACATTAGAGATGGGATGTGTATTCATTTACAAGAACAACAAATTCTTATTATATTAGCACACTGACAAATACGACTCAAGGCTATCTTTAAAATAAGTTTGTAATATTACGTTACATAAACTGATAAAGTATATGATTACGTCACAAAGAATAATATTATTCCGATTAATATATAAAATGACACACCTTATCATAAGATTTTATCCAGATATTCTATGTAAATGTTCCTAATTCCCATTTCTAACCCACGTGGATAACTATAACAATATAAAATTACACTTTTTTCCAAGATTATAGTTTGTAGATAGATATATGTAAAGCGTTTAATTTCTAGTGGATAAAATATCTGCTTATAACAGTATTTCAGTATTTGAATTAGCATCGATTTTATTCGTTTTATCGTATTTATTTTCGTAAAAAAATACCCGTATAAAAGATAAGGATTTTAAGCATATGTATTTATGTAAATTAAAAACATGACCTGAATTGTAATGAATATAACCAATCTACATAATGTATGTAGTGTTGTAGTGGGAGATAAGCTATTTATTAATGAAAAGAAAATAAGTATATGTAATCAAATTTGCATATATTATTATTTAATATAGCATAACATAGCTGTAGAAGTTTAGACCATAACTGTTCTAGTAGGAATCTATTTTAGGTTTCTTTATTTTTGTACGATTTCAAAAATATAAAATGTAAAAGTGTCTATGTTTATATCGTAATTTTGACGTTTTTATACAGTGAAAATAAATAAGAATTTACATATGGTTTATATTCTTACACATGTATGCTGCTGATGCACATGTTTTCATTATCGGTGTATATTTTTGGATGGTTGTTTACTCATGTTAAACATTTAATGTAATAAATATCGTTGAAAGATATTTTAATCAATTTCTTTCACAGTTCTTCTTATATATCAGAAGTGTTTTATTTTGGTGAAATATTCAAATCGTCTTTAGAGAAATGGTAAAAAAAAACATGGGTAAATAGTGAAATAAATGTTTTTAAATTATTATTATACCTGTAAGAATATGATAAATATATAATATAAGAAAAATGAAGAATAATACTAACATTTTCTGAAAAATACCTACCTAATATCAATTTAATATCATCTATTTTACCCTCTGTTAGAAATCAGGTTTGTTTTGGGTCTTATTTGTGTATTTGAACATAGAATTTCCATTCTTACATCAAAATCTCTTTCCTTTTAATGTACCTATACCTACTTTTGAATTTAAACTTTAAACGATAGTAATTACTTTTATGAGAATTCTAATCACTGTTGTCCTTGTGGTATTTGATACTGTTGACTCAGTAACATCAGTAATTTAATTCAGGGGGTGCCTCAGTGGTCAGTTTTGGGGCCACTTTTGTTTGTCATTTGCATTAAGGACCTTTCCTAATTTTTGTGACTACGCTTTTTCCTTTTTTTTTGTTTTTGTAAACATGTATTAGTTATATGTAATTTTTTCATATAAACATATATAATATTTTTTGACGACATTTGTATGTTGACGTGTTTATACGTTATTATTATTTTTTTGTACATTGGCAATACAAATATATTCATTATCTATCTATCTATCAACATCAAGCAAAACATAGTGTCAGTTTTTTACTTTTTTTTACTATGTTATTGTCTAGGATTAAGGTTTTTAATATTAGTTTTGTGGTAAAAGATTAGAATAATTCTTGTATTTTGGGAATTGAAATACCTTCAAAAAAGTTACTGTCTTTTGATAGTTTCAATATTCGTTAAAAATAGTTCCACTATCAAATATTATGAACAAAAAATTGCTATGTGCCGAATTGTTATGTTTACACTTCTTTAATACCTATTTAATGGTTTTAAAGTAGTTACTTACAGAGGCATTTAAAGAAAAAAGTGAGGTAGAAACATTATTTCATATTTGAACAAATGATGACATATTCTGCTTTCCTTTTTTTCTAATTGCGAATTTGCCACCTGCCAATTTTGACAGACCACCTTTCAAGTATTTTTCGAAGCAGAAGAGATGATGGAATCATGAGAGTTTATTTCCAATCACAACACTAAAAAGCATCCCAAACGGATGCAACATTTTAAAGCGCATTGTACACATCCAAATAAGATAAGACAAAATCACTATAAATTGCCATAACAGGCAGTATTTCTATTAATTATCCTTTGAGACATAAAACCCAATTAACGAATACCTTTCTGCGAAACGTCCATATAAGCCCCAGTACATAAGCTCGTTACAATAAAGCGGTATTCCATAAAGGAGCAACAACCAGTCGTTGAAGTTGAGACGAAGAAAAAGATGTGCACAGATTCATTTGATCCGTCCAAGGCATACGTAGAAAAAGATAAACAAAGAAACGGATAATTTTAAAGGTGAAGTACCCTTGGGGCACTAGAAAATTGGTGGCGGTTAATTGACAACTCTAACGGCCAATACCATATTAGGATGTGCCTTTACGGTTCCCGTAAGTGTAAAGCGAAGAATGGATAGCCAAGCATCACGTCTATTTTTTTTTTTTCTTTTTAATCTCGTCAGGTTTGTTATTATTTTGTCTATGATATGTATGTGCGCACATGTTCAAAGAATGGAATGCATGTGCTTTGATATTACATCGTGAATAATGAATCTGCTGATAAAGCTGATGGAGGCTAAAGCGTTTTAGTTCTCAGGTAGGTGCTATAAACTGCTATAAATATGACAAAATGGCTATGGATTAAAAAACATAATAATATTTTAATCAACTTACGTCATTGCACTACTTTAAAATTCTTTTTAAAAAGTAATTAATATGCAATATTAAACAGAATAAGTTATTTATTGTGAATATTAACTGGTACACCGACAGTGAAAAAAATATTTCTTTCTTTAATCAATAACCCTTAATCCAAGTAACTTATTCATTTCATTAACGACAAATAAATGTTTATTAGGTAGCACTAACAGCCAAATTTAAATTTCCCGCAATTATTTTTAGTAACTTCAATATTGAAACACGGAATTACCAATAATTTTGTATTAGATTACTGGTCACGTTGATGTCTTTCTGTTGAAGTTACTAAGAATAATTGTGGGAAATTTAAATTTTGCTACTAGGGAGTAAGGAAAAAAAAATAGATATCAACTAAAATCCACCCTAATTTCTTTATTATTCATTTTAAGGCAATATTGTATTAAAACTTTTGTATCATAAATTAAAATATCTTTCATTTCTTTTAACAATATATAATAAGGTGTTCAATTTAAAAAATATAATTTCAAAATTTCTCGGAAATGCGTTATGCAATTGTTTTTTTTTCTTCATTTTTCATATACCATGTGGTTCAAAATGATTGTCGTAAGAAAAAAACTGTTTTCCGGAAAAATTTATCTATACTTATTACCAATTTAATGAGCGAAGTTAGCTACATACAAATTTCATACATTAAATGAATTTTCTTGACATTTAGCGACATTGGCGTGCGTGTTGTAGTATCTTTCGATTATTTATCTTATAATTTTTTTTCAAATCGTTTATATTTACATCTAATATCACCAACAATAGTATTTCTGAATACTGTAAGAAAATAAGGGAATTTACCTGTGGTGATAGCTCAACAAACAGGTAAAAAATCAATATTAACATTAAGTTATTACATTTTATAATTTTATAGGCTTATCATACACTTCAGCGCAATGAGCTGTCAAAAGAAAGTTACATTTTCATCCCTATAAAGTTTCTACGGTACAGGAATTATTACCATTAGATCACGATAGGCGATTGGAATATTGTCATTGTCATTGGTTTAATAACAATTTAAGGGACGATGACTTGCTAAACAAATCATTTTTCTCGGATGAAGCCTGGTTTTATCTAACAGACTATATCAATTTACAAAATTATTGTATCTGGTCTGCAGAAAATTCACACGAATTTCGAGAAACACAATTGCATCCCGTAAAAGTTGGAGTTTGGTTAGCTATGTCCAGGCAACGAATAATAGGGCCAATATTCTTCGCGGAAACTGTAACAGTCCAACGTTACCAACAGATGTTGGAATTTTTTATTGCGGAGTTACAAATAAATGAGCTTGAAGCAGGTTATTTTCAGCACGATAATGCTCCAGCACATACTGCTCGACTAACCTGTCAATATCTTCAACAGTTTTTTGCTGACAGGGTCGTTAGAGCACAAAGATGGCCACCAAGATCGCCTGATCTAACCCCATTAGATTACTTCATGTTTGGCTATCTAAAGAATAGGATCTATAGAAACCGCATGCATACCATAGAAGAACTGAGAGATGCAGTTTTGTCACTTAATAATTATACTAATTGTATGTTATAATTTAAAGTAATAAATAAATTTAGTTAAACACCAGTTAGTACTGAATTGTAAAATCATAATTTAGTAAAGTTAAATTAATTACATTTCATTTTTACAAGCAGAAACACCAATCCATAGTCGTTTATATAATGCGAGTTCAAATATAGGTTACGTTTTCCTTATTTATGACAGATCCGTTTACTTTCTTATGTTCCAACACTGACTTAGTTCAAACCTTCATTACAAACACGCGGCATATACCTACACCCTGTTACTATCTATAGGAGCGGAATTGACAATCATTTTGAATCTCGGTGTATTTAACACACCACTAAAATAAAAGCATTTTTAGAAATACCCTCTTTATTAGGTTTGTTAGTTCATTTTGACATTTTATTACGATAAAAAAGAAACATCTATGTTGCATAGATAGTGCCACAAAATAAACATGAACTGTTTCTTACAATAAAATGTTTCCTGAATTTATAATACCAAATAAATATAGCCTTTATGTATTTATCTTTGTTGCTTGTATTATTATCACCAACCAAATTCATATAAATAACAACTTTTCACAAATTATTGTTAGTCTTTCAGTTACAAGTTTAATTTTATTACTAGAATAAAATACAACATATATTGCAATATTTGGACACCCTATATAATTATCTAAATCACAGCTGTATTTAATGACAAAACGAGCGAGTATAAAAAATTTCTGAAATTCGATCAAATAAGCGCAACATAAGTCGTTCCGTAATTATTGTAACATCCTGTATATAAATCGCTTGTATCATTCGAAAGGGCTACATAAACGGTGCAAGTCCGTCATTGAAATTTTCTTTCTATCTTTTATCGTTTAAAAGTTATTTTAGGTAAAAGAAATTTGAGTCGAATTTCAAAGTCAAATTGCACACCTTAATGTTGAAGTTCCGCCATAACAGAGAGTGTCCTTGAGTAGCACTCCACGGAATCCACAAACTGACAAAGTTTCATCTGCAATTTATTGTTAAATGCACATTTTTTTATAATAATATCCTACCCATGCATGTTAGAAAAGATTCCTTTTTGCTACCGTAATAGTTCCGCAAATTCATTGCTTATTCAGGGTCGAGGAATGTCCAACAGTTGCACGGTTAGTAAAAATTATGTCGACCACGCAATATATACCGTCATAACAACATAACGTAAGTGAAAAATCCCGAATATATCAACATCGTCTAATTTTAACAACTATATTTAAAGTCTTTCATAGCAAGTTACATTTGAATAGGTTCGTGAATTGATATATATCTTTAGTGCATCTATGCCAAAAAAAAAACCTAGTTTTACTATATGTATACCATTTACATATTACTTTATTAGATATTATAATTTATGGTGCCTGTATGCATAAATTCTGTGTATAATTATGATTTTAACTTCAATGCGTTTGCCAAGAACATCCGCATAAATTTCTAACGGGCAATATTTCTCCGGCTTGCGTTTTGTGTACCATTCATAATGGGACCAATTTCCAGTGTGACATTTAATATAACGTATATAGGGCAGGACAAACGGTCGATGCTATAATAAAATGACGATGCTCTGCCTTGAAAATATCGATCAAAGCCGGACAACAAATTGCGAGCAGAATTATTCGTTGAAATGTCTTAACTAAGAGCGCCGTACAATATAAATACAATGGCCTAAAGTTTGGATGGTATTGATGCAGGTGCGCCGTATAAATAATTATACTTTAATTTTGCGCAATTTCGCTTTATTGTGGATGTAACTAACACGATGATGCTCTGTCATGTTATTCAAGGTTTCTTTCGGTCAAGTTAATTATAATTTTTCTTTGAGTACATGTATGTCGTCATTAAAATAGTATTTGCTATAATACAGCCTTGAGTAACATTCCAACATACCTTAATATCTGTAATTTGCAAATAAATTCCTCTTCCACAAACTTCATAAAAAAAAATGTCACTCGCTACAGCACATTCTTTACATTTATTGTAATTTTTTTAACTGAATCCGGCACACAATTAACTATTAACTGTCAGTTAAACTACTATATAACATTAAAAATTGTTTTCATTCCTATGGCAATCAAATTATTGCGCTGCTGTGGAACTTGAAGAAAAAACCGTACTAGTACTCGCAAAACTGTAGTTTCTGGCCTAGTGATACAAATAACTATTTTTTATTTTAATATTCGATGGATCAGTTCGGTCAAGTTTTTAATCGGTGTGTCAATTTATTAGAAGAAACTAAGCTATTTTTGAGTAGAAAGAAACAATAGTTTCGATTAATTTTCAAATAGACATTGGTTAAATGAGTTCATCTTTTTATGCGATATCACTCAATATTTTAATAAACTAAATAAAAAACTACAAGGTAATGGACAAATTGTTTTTTTTTAATGATGTTTGTAAATATATTAAAACATTTGTGAATAATTTTGACATCTTTACTAAGGAATTGAAAATGAAAATCATAAAATATTTCCCTCAATTACAAAAACATTTTTTTTCATTTATTTTATATCCACACCCAACGGAATTTGAAGTACTGAAGTCAATCGAATTTATGTGGCTATAGGTATCCAAGATTTAGAAATGGAATTAGTTGATTTTCAAAGCAGTTTGGAAAAATAAATTTGAAATCTTAATTTCTGAATTAGCAAATAATAATGATCCCTCACCACAAATTCAAAGTACATATATTAAATGTATGGAATACTTTACCAAATTCTAAATTCTTTACGACGTAGTACAAAAAATTTTGACTCACTTCTCAGAAAGGTTCCCCATCACTGAAATACTTGATCATAACGTTTTATGTGACGTTTTTTGTGCGACTATACAACGTGTGTATAAATTGTCGCAAAAGCTATACGCAGCGACATTCTTCCTTCGTTTCTGCATCCAAAATCTAAATGGTAAAATATGGTACTATGCTTCATGCGTCTTCAGGAGCCACTTGAAAGTAACATACATTTGGCAACACTGTAGTCGCATACTACCGTAATGGTAGTTACAATACTTGTCAAAATTGACAGACCAGAATTACAAATGACAAATTGGATAACACAAATGATACATAGGGAAAAGCAATAAGAAAGCTTTATTAAAACAGAATTAGTAGTTTTGATTTTTCGAACGCATCTCTTGTAATAAATTAGCGACACTATTACCTACGCATATGTTCAAATTGATATCCGTCTGTTTGTAAACACATTTGCAATCTACGATGTATTGTCTGTATTACTTGTTCAAGCCTTTCCGGTGTAATTTCTAATGCCTTAATTCTGCCGCGTTAATTCGTCCTATAACTTCGTCAGCGTCTTGTGGAGGTGTTGCATAAACTTTCACCTTTATGAAACCCCAAACAAAAAAGTCTAAAGGATTTAGGTCGGGAGACCTTGCAGGCCATAAGATAGGACCACCGCGACCAATCCACCTGTTAGGGAAGTGTTCATCCAACCACTCTCTCACATTACGAGAAAAATGTGCCGGAGCTCCATCATGCATGTAAAACATGTTACGCGTATATTCAATGGCATCTCGTCAATAACTTGTTCTAATACATTTAAATACCCGTTGGCATCAAGTCGATTTGGCAGATAGATTGGCCCAACGACACGGTGATTTATTATACCCAGCCAAACATTAACTGAACACTTTCTTTGGTTACCGTATTCCCGAAACACATGAGGATTTTCATCTGCCCAATGGTGAAAATTATGGGTATTGAGTACATCATCTCTGGTAAACATAGACTCGTCGGTCCAAAGAACAACTCTTAAAAAGTCGCCATCTTCTCGAATCCTATTTAAGATAGTATAACAAAAGTTTAAACGGCGTATGTTATCGTTTTCATAGAGCGGCTGCACCTTAGTTATATGGTATGGATAAAGAAGGTTTTCACGTAGAACCAAATGAACGGTCTTATTACTGCGGATATTGAATGTGGACGCCAACTGTCGAGTACTGACGGAGGGATCTTCATGTACTGATTGTGACTCTAGAATTTCCTCTTCCAGTTGTAATGTACGCCGTTGTCTAGGTCGACCAGCGTTGGCATTTCTTTTCTTAAACGAACCAGTTTCACGTAGACGTTGGTCCAGCCGTCGAAATATGTTTCCAGTAGGATGTTTCCGGTTTGGAAAACGTACGCGATATTCCTGTTCTGCCATGTTATCATTTCCATTACAAAAACCGTATACTATATACATATCGGCATATTCATTAAATGTAAAAACCATTGTAAATAAACAAAACAATAATACGAGAACGATAAAAACACTGAAACAGAAAAACTAATCAAGAGAATACGAGTAATCACGAAAACGAGCAGAGCTTGCATAAAATTGAACACTTCAGATTGTCAAAATTTGACAGTAATGGTTTTGATTGAAATCAAATTAGAATACAAAATCATTGTCCTACAATGTTGCCAAATGTGTTTTTCATGAGAGGATGCTTATGAAGAAATGTTGAAACCAGGCTCTAAAATCAAAAAGAAACTGTTTACGAAAAAACAGGAATAAGAAATCGTCAAAATTCAAAATTGCAGCTATCTATACCGACAAATAACGAACACAAACGCTTATTAAGGAACTAAAAAAACCGAACTTCAAGAACCTCGTGAAGACTTGTGAAGCATAGTACAATATTTTACCATTTAGATTTTCGATTCAGAAACGAACGAAGTATGTCGCTACGTGTAGCTTTTGCTACAATTTATACACACGTTGTATAAAACCTATTTTTATACCTACCTATACATTATATAATGCATTTCGTATACTATATTTTATACAGACATGAACTTGAATGCTCCAGTTATTAGCCCACTGTTAATGTAGGCGTTTGGAATATGTCTGACCTTATTAAGAGTTTAAAAACGAAATGTGTAGGTAAGCCTTCGATACGAAGCAGCAACGGTTTTCCAGTCTAAATAATTCAAAATTCCTAATCTACGATCAAATTTAACTTAGCAGCCGATGCCCACAGTTATCCCAAATGCAATGTATTTTCTGTCATCAATTATAGAGATTATGGCGCGGAGCACTTATTCGTGAACCCCATACCACTGCCCACGAAATATCTACCTACGTTTCACGCGTGGGCACTTGCAGGTATAATATGTAAAATAGCCGTGAGAATATCTATTATAGTAAAGATAAAGAGCAATCTGAAAGATACATACCTACTTACTAATCCTGCTATTGTACTTAGGTAAGATTGTTTCTGACAGGTAGTTGGGGTCACGAATAATAGGTTAGGTCTATAGAAAATTAGATTAAACCTGTGTAGGTTAAGAAGTTACCATCTTCTTAAGGATATGTTAAAATCTAAACACTTACAAAAAAAAAAGGAATGAAGGGAAAATCCACTGATGTAAGTAAAGAACACTTCTATTAATTCCTAAGTATAGCTACGATCACTTAGAACGATACCGTTATAGTTTTTGAATTTGTAATGATATCTCGATTTTAAAATATTGGGGTTACGAATAGCTAGCTATGATCTATTTTTTTTTTGATGTTTGTAATAAAAAAAAAAGGTAAAAAAAATATGTGCGCATGACAGCTAAAAAAGTAAAAGGTGGAGAATTTTTATGTTGACTGTGGAGGGTGTGAGTCCTCTGCTATTTAACTTAGAAATAAAAAGTAAACAAAATCATACAGAAGTCCCATAATCTAGGATTGATTTCGGGTAATTTAGCAACAACCGGCCCGCTGGCCGGATCCGGCACGTTGTAAGATTTTATCCGGCCCGTGAGACATTTTGAAAAACCCAATTAAAAAAATATATTACACTACTTACTCATACTCACTCCAAATGAGGAGTGATATGGGGTTTGTCGCTTGCTCCTGCGGAATCGAGTGAGCGAGCAAGCCGAGTGGCGGCGATCATCAAAGAGTGAGGCGGCAAACATCAAAGCCTTTGATGTTTGCCGCCTCACTGGCGGCGCAACAAAAGATTATAACTTCTCAAATGTTCTACACTAGACGATTCTAGATCATTCCTTCATTTTGCCTATATAAGCGTGTGGATGGCCCGAACTTTAGTTCAGCTCTGTTTGAGCTACCGAGGTGATAACTTCGATAAGTGATATCCTAGCGAACTGCTAGTGCCATCAATTTGCTTTGTGACTTTGTGTGCATCTTGAGTGCTTACTAATTATATTTTGTTATTAAGTTTATCGAACGAAAAGTGAACGAAAATGATGTCTGGTGGAAAGAAACGACAAGTAGATGCAGAGGGTCGCCAGTTTCAAGAAAAATGGACTGAAGAATTCTTTTTTATCTTGCACAATGGTAAGCCTATTTGTTTGCTGGGTAATGAATCCATTTCAGTGATGAAAGAATTTAATATAAAGAGGCATTACTCAACTAAACATCTTATGCTGCACTCACTGACAGGACAAATAAGAAAAGACAAAATCCAGAAGCTTACCGCAAATTTGGAAAAAACAGCAGCAAATGTTTCATAAACAAAGAACACAACTTCATAATGTTGTGAAAGCTAGTTTTATAGTTAGTTCAAAATTGGCAAAGTCATTAAAACCATTTGCCGAAGGAGGATTTATCAAGGAATGTATGTTAGAAGTTTGCAGTGTTTTGTGTCCTGAAAAGAAAAATGAATTTGAAAAAATTAGCTTGTCAAGACGAACTGTTACCCGACGTATAGAAATGATGGTTAATGATATAAAAACAACTTTGACTGACCGTATGGCTGGTTTTGAATCATTTTCCATAGCATTAGACGAGAGCACCGATTTGTCAGACACAGCTCAACTGGCTATATTTATTCGAGGTGTTGATAAAGAGTTCACTGTTACTGAGGAATTGCTTGCTTTACAGCCGCTAAAAGGAACCATTACAGGAGAGGACATTTTTAATAAAGTTGAAAAGGTATTCACAAGTTTTGGTTTGCCATGGTCAAAATTAGTTGGTGTATGCACAGATGGTGCACCTTCTATGGTCGGCTTACGTAAAGGTTTCATCGGAATTTTGTATGAAAAAGCAACTGAATTAAATGTGCAAAAAGATGATTTTTGATAGTCCTTCATTGCATTATCCACCAACAGAACTTGTATTCTAAGTCCATTCGACTCCATAATGTTATGAATGTTGTAGTAAAAACCATCAATTTATTCGATCCCGAGGGCTTAACCATCGTCAGTTCAAGGCGTTTTTGGATGAAATATCAGCCGAATATGACGACGTAACATATTATTGTGAAGTCAGATGGTTAAGCAAAGGAAAAATGCTGAAACGGTTTTACGAGCTTAGAAATTAGATAGCAGATTTTATGCAAATAAAAGATAAACCACTATCTGAATTTGGTGACCCAAAATGGATATGTGACTTAGCATTTCTGGTCGATCTTACAGGCCATTTGAATGATTTAAATTTGAAACTTCAAAAACAAGGACAGTTAGTAAATGATTTGTACAGCCGTTTGAAAGCGTTTCAAAACAAAATCCGCTTGTGGGAGGCACAGCTGATGTCTGGTAACAGTTACCATTTCACCACGCTCTCTGCGTATGAAAATACTGTTTATGCTCAATATGCTGAAGAACTCAAGTTACTGTCGGAGCAATTTTCGAACAGATTTAGCGATTTTAAAAACATGGAAGACAGTTTCAATTTATTAGCTACTCCAACAAAAAGTAATGTACAAAATGCTCCAATACACTTGCAAATGGTGAGTTGATCGAGCTTCAAGAAAACTCACTCCTAAAATCTAAATTTGAAGACGTGGAGTTGTGCGATTTCTACAAAAAATACCTCGAAGAAGACCATTTTCCGGAGCTTAGAAAATTCGCAAGAAGATTGATTTATGCGTTTGGCAGTACTTGTAAATGCGAACAGTTCTTTTCAATGATGAAAGTTAATAAATCAAAACATCATACAAGGCTGACTCACGATAATTTGGAAAATTCTTTACGTCTTTGTATCAGTGGAATTCATCCAAACATCGATGGATTAGTTTCCCAAATTCAAGCACAAGGGTCTCATTGATTTCGTTGTCGCTATTTAACTTTCGCAGTTTGTAATAATTCCAAATTTCACGATTTAATTATAATGTTGTACCTATTTTTTTTCATTTCATTTTCTTATTTTAATGAATTGCATTATAATAACATTGTCGTAATATTTCATGTCTGATATCTATCGCTAAAAATTATGAACACTACTTTAAAATGCACTACTTTTAAACGCGGCCCGCGAACGTATTTGCACACTAAAGTTTGGCCCACAACATGTCAAAGGTTGCCCATATTTGCTTTAAATGATCGTAGCTGTACCTACATACATCGTTTATGAATGTGTAGGTTTCTGCAGCTGTTTATTATTATTTCTAGATACAACCCAGTCGTTTGACGGCGCTTCTTCCCTATCGAGGTTTAGTATAAGAATGATTAATACACAAGCAACTAAAAAAAGAACATTCACAAACACAGATATATATATGTAGATACAACATGATTCCGCTCCTTCAAATAGCGCACACCTTGAACTTTGTAACGAACTGTATGTTTACCTTCAATTGTTAAATAAAATTTATTTATTCACGGCCTTCCGCGATTATTATGCATACCAACTCGCACAATACGATAGAGAGTTTACGCATACGGTAATGCGTTGTGCTCGTGTGGCACAGCAAATAATAGTATGCACATTTTGTGTAGTTATGTGTTTACATATACATAAATGAATATTTCAACTTGTAATAATTCTTTTACATATTTATTTTGTATGCTGTATGATTTTCACGAGTAGTGGGTTGGTTTTGGTTATTGTCAGGATGCGTGTAAAATTAGAGCAATTAGTTGAAGGAGTTTTGGCATCTGTTTAGCCGGAACGATACGAGTGCAGTAAAAATTTAAATACCAATTTCAAGTGGCCTCAGAGGCCTTTTTTTATGTGAATGTGAATTGAATATTTTTATGAATCGTAAACGACGCCATAATCTTTTATTGTAGATCGTTAATTTGTTACATATTCTCGGGTAGAATAAATGGATGTTTAAAATGAACTGTTGTGATAAAAGTACATAAATATATAGCACAGTTCTGCGGTTGCATATGCATACCAAAAGTGTATTTTTTTTTCTGAAGACATGAAATCCTACACTGTTTGTATTTGTATTTAATTTGCTTGCGTAAATGTGTTCCAAGAATTTCTAAATATATTTTGTAAGAACGTTTTCTAAATAGACCCACATACGAATGTATGTAAATACGTTGCGTTTGTACACTGCCCAACAGATATTATGTCACAGTTTTTTAAGAGTGATTCACTATTGATAAATATTATACTAGTATATATTTACAGTGAAATTCCCCTTCGCGGACACCCCTCTTACACGGACACCTCCCTTAAACGGACAGTTTCTCATGGTCCCGACCGGCTCTCATATAATTTCCATTCTTCCATTCACTCTTTCTTGGACGGACATTCTCTTGAACGGACGCGGACACGAGAAAATGTTCTCTTAACCGGACAAAAAATAAAATAAAAAGAAACGCCTTATCTTATTTTTTTATCGAGAGTATTGCTATTGCATTTCTCAATCGCGCCGCGCGCCAATTTCGCTGGGACTTCCCCGAGTAAACCGTAGATTTACCGACTTTAATCTTTCGGTACAAACGCAGCCTATGTCGCGCATTTCTGCCTGGCGTGAATTAAGGACTTCCCCAAGTTGGTCGGGGGATTTACCGTTCTTATTCTTTGGGTGCACGCTTTCGATTGAATCTGCATTCAATATTAGTCTGACGTCTATGCGGAAAAGACACAGTGGGCGACACATTCATTGTAAAATTGGCTCCAAATAGAAAAATTCTCACGCTTAAACAAAAAATTGTGATTGTTGAAGTTTACAATAAAGAGAAATTAAGTGTAAGGAACTTATCCAAGCGTTTTAATATTGGAAAAACACAAGCTGCAGATATAATAAAACATAAGGAAATCCTTCTAAACAAATGGATGTCGAACAGCAATTTGAATGAAAAGATAGATAAAAAGAGTGAGATTACCAATAGGTTTGTCGTGAAAAAAACTTATTTTTTTTTTAGGTCCGCTAATACGATGTAAAGCAAGAGAAATAGCCGCTTCTTTGGGACATTCTACATTCAGTGCATCTTCTGGTTGGCTCAATAAATTTAGAATCCGTCACAATATAAGTTTTAAAGCGATTTCGGGAGAAGGAGCTTCGGTTAATACTGAAGATGTTTCATCGTTTTTAAAAAAATGTCCTTTGATTAAGGGATATTCACCGAGAGACATCTATAATGCCGACGAGACAGGCCTGTATTTTAGGGCTCTACCCGACAAAACGCTCACATTAAAGAAGGAAAAATGTATTGGGGGTAAGTATCCCAAAGAGAGGTTTACAATTTTGCATTGTGCAAATATGGCGGGTGAAAAAGAAAAACTCCTAATCATTGGTAAGGCAGCTAAACTCAACAGAGCTTTTAAAAACATTAACATAAATAACCTGCCTGTAACTTGGAAATACAATAAGAAAGCTTGGATGACAGGACAAATTATGACAGAGTGGTTGCAAGATCTAGATTGGAAAATGGCTAAAGAAAAAAGAAACATTTTGTTATTTTTAGACAATGCGAGATCTCATCCGAAAGACGTTCGCTTAAATAATATAAAAATATTATTTTACCCCCTAATTGTACATCAGCTTGTCAACCACTTGACCAGGGGATTATAAAGAATTTTAAAACTTATTACCGAAGTCTAATACTCAAACATCTGCTAGTAAACATTGAAACTACTGGTACAGCTTTTAAGTTAATAAAGAACATTACACCACTGGATGCAGTTTATTTGGCAAAAACCGCTTGGGACCAAGTAACCAAAGAGACAGTTCAAAATGGCTTCCGCAAAGCAGGATTTAATCATGCAAATATGCAAAGTGAAGACCAGTTAACTGAGGCTGATATATCTGGCCTAGAAGATGATTTGCCTCTCAGTGTACTTTCAGATATCCTCAAAAAATAAGAATTTATTGAAATTGACGGATAATGAAAACCTCAATGATTTTTTGAACGTAGATGAAGATTTGTATGTTGAAGATCCAGATTCAGAACAAAAAATTACAAATCCAGTTGAAATACAAGAACTTTCGGAAGATTCTGATGTCGATGAGGTTCCAGTGCCAACAGAAGCTATCCCAAATTATGATAAAGCTATTACCCTGACCAAGCAGCTCAAAAGTTTTGTCGAAAATCACGGAGATACAGAGTCTTTGGAGCTTCTTTCTAAATTAGAAATACGATTTCAAGACGCCATTTTAAAGAAAAAGAGAAGACAAACAACAATATATGAATTTTTGCGTCCTTAAAGTGACTATTCATTTCACTGTTTTGTATTACATACTACATCTATATATCTATGTACATATTATATTATACTTTGTATATATCTAAAGGAAATAAACTTTTTTTTCTTAAGTTTAAAGTTTCTTATTTATTTTAAAAACATTTATATACATATACGATTTAAATGTCCCAGTTTCTTTAATATATTCATTTTTCGTTAAAACACGATTTTTGTTGTATCTACTACATATTTCTTTTCTGCGGACACCCCTCCTGAACGGACATCTTCAGTTGGTCCCGTTGGTGTCCGTTCAAGGGAGATTTCACTGTATATTGTATTTGGTATTGATAATCTTTTATAATAGTGAATTCGTTTTGATTATCTTAGGAAATTCATTTTCGTCTATAAAAATGACATAATAATTAAAGAAAAAACGATATTTAATACAAAGCAAATTAATTTGTATTGGCAAACTTCTAGCAATATTTACAAAAAAAAATCAAGGATAAGGCTTTTACATTCACATTAATATCGGTAAATTGATCTACAGGTATAGTAATACGCTAACTTATAAACCATACTTCTTCATTGTTTGTTATCTTGTAATAAATCACAACTGGTACAAATTTCAATAAATAAATGGTTTGCGTCATTCCTCCGATATGAGTTTTTGTATTTCATTGAACAAAAGTAAAATTAATAACAAGAGTTCATATTACGGACCTTAACTGGTGTCAGCAAACTTATTTGCAGTAAAATTGAATATTAAACAAAACTACTTACTTTGTTGTCTAAAAACTGATTGTTTTTGAAGAATGACCCACAAGCCGAACGAGCTTGGATCAAAATGATGACAAGTTTTCATAATCACTGAGCCATAGGCCGCGACATAAAATCTGTAGGTCAGTGTACATACATCGATTCCTCGTATACTATACATATCTGATGTGTAAACGGTAAATCGTCGTGGAAGCATTCGTGTTTCTGTAAAAGGATGTAAAATAGGATCCAGCAACGACATGTTAAACAATGAACAAACGTGTATAATACGTAAACAAACGTTTTCTCAAAATAGGTTTGCGTTATGTAAACAGATCAGTTTCCCGATTCAAATACGTAATTCAAACGTGTAATGTATTAATAGCGCCATCTTGTGGTAATCGTAAGTATGTATGTATTATTATAGTTTAGATTCGAATCAAAATATTTTTATATTCAAATATGTATATTATATTAAGACAAAATATATTATTGGACAGAAAATTTAATCTTATGTTAACAATTTATTTTAAAAAGGGTTAGGGAATTTTCGAAATTAGGGGTTGGTATGAGTAGTAGGGGAGTAGTGGAGGAAAGATGAAAAAGGGTGACGCGTAGAGTCGTGATAGAGACGTTATGCGAGAACATTACATGAAATATCAAGTTAAATTGTATTTGTACTGTAACAATATATTTCCAAACACAGATTATTAAACCATTAAATACAAGCAGTGCCTATATTTTTTGAAAGAGACGAGTGACGACAACACTTAATATTTAATTTTACCTGCAATAAACATTCCGTTAGGTATTGCAATAAATTTACTAAATTTTCAATTTTTGTTACTGATATTATACAATTACACTACCAACTTTGTAAATCAAGTTGCCTAATTTGAAATTAGTGCAATTCTTGTCCGGTTTTTTATTAGTAGTTAATTAAAGGCGGATCTCGGTGAACCCCGTTATTATGACTGCTATTTTAAAATCATATTCTCAAATTGGTACCTAAAAATATGGGGCCATTTTTTTTTTTAGAGGCCCATTTTAAATATAGATACAATTGCGTTAACACCTACCTAGAGGTGTATTGATTAATATTAAATCTGATTTTTAAAAATGATTTAATTATTGTATATTATACATAATGTTTTTTTTTTTTGTAGTATAACAAACATTTTAGAAAGAATTGCTTTAAAATGTTTGATTGAGGCTGGAAGAATTATAGCGTTTTTAGCCGACCAAGAAATGGAGATTTCTTTAACCCAGGTAGCAGAGTGACGTAAAATGACGTTTAATAGACGTACCTAGATTACGTCATATTGACATAATCTGTTAAACGCCACTCTGCTATCTGGGAAATTTATAAAAAATTAGGCTGTTATAAATGCTGTAATTAATTATAATTCAAAAAGAAAAGAATTTTGGATTTTTTGGGCTTACATGCTGTTTTCCTCAGAAATTAGTATACATCCTCAACCAAGTCTGGCTTATTTTTTTTTAAATATGTATAGGGTAACTTGTATACTATTATTTATCATACGTTTTGTCCATTAATTTGTTAAATTATCTTTTTTTATTTATTATAAGATATTTTTGTAATCAATTTGCCTAAAAAAAGAGAAATTTGTTGTGAATAAAAAATATTATTATCTGATTAATTATTATTTAATTAAAAATGTAACAAAAACTATTGTATCTGTATTAAAATACTGTTATTTTTGGTTGCTATTTTACATTTAGTCTAAAACAGCTATGCTGACTACTATTTAATTGTATTTAGTTGATAAAAATTAGTAGTAGCAACCCAGTTCTATTAGTACTGCACCATTTAATTTACAGTTTTTTTCAGAAAAATGCTACAACACTGTTTTGGTTATAAACGAAAAAAAAAATGGAAATATGTTCAATTCAATTAAACAATATGTATTTGGAAAAATTATGATTTTTATTTTTTTTTAATATATTTACAAAAATTTGCATGCAGCATCAAAATTGAATTCTAAGCAATTTTTCCAAATAACTTTTTTGGATATTATGTCATATAACCTAACTTTTTCCAATTTTATGGCATGGCTTTTTTTTTAAATTTATTAGTGGTCACGTGACGTATGTCGAAATAATTTTTTGGGTTCCTGGACATGCACAACCTATCCCCTCAAAAAAAAAACCATTGGTAGGTACATCAATTTTCACAGCTTTGTTTTTTTTTACTTTTTGCACAATTTTAATCATGGCAACCGAAGAATAGTCCATGGACGTAACGTTCACTTATTTACTGCCCTCCGCAGATTCCGTAAAAAAAAATGAAGTCAGAGAAAAAACCGTGCCCTGAAAAAAATCATGTTTTTCAGTTTGTCATAAAAAATGAATAGATTCCATGTTAAAAAGAAAAAAAAATTCTGGAGAACCTTTCATTCAATTATTTTTAATAAAGACAGTAACAATAGTTGCAAACTCTTCTGAATTATCGGTACCCTTAATTATTTATTTTGTTAAAAATTATTTAGGCATATTTGCATCTTTTTATATGTACATATTTTACGAAATGCTTTGTCCTATTTATACCTATGTACTCAAAATAAAGGATCAGTATTATTTTATCTGCAGGAATAGATAAAAATGATAAAACACTTTAATTTTCTTATAAAATAAGCAAATATTGAGTTTTCTGACTGATTTGCTGCTGGCGAATGTATGGAAGCATTGCTCGGATTTTAAAACAAATACGTTTCGATATAGCAATTTTATTTATGCAGATTCTTTTATGTATTCCTGTACCTAAAAACGTATATTATATGTATATTTGTATCATAAGTTTTTTCCGTGAATTTAGCTATAGAAAAAAATTGAATTTTACACACGAACATAAAAATTTATTATCGACTGGCGGAATTAATTAACAATTTCCTCTCTTCGATAAAATACAATTTTATCGTCTTGTATAAGTTATTTATATATCTGTGGATTGCTAGATTTTTGTTTTTAGCACTAATCTTAATAACTGTTTTACGAATAAGTTTCAATTTTTGTAATCAACATCAGCAACATTTTGAATACAGCCAACCAGTTGTGAAAAAGTGAAATTTAAATTAATAACACTTAAAAATAATTTTCGCTATTATTTTTTTTTTATAAAGGTTTGTTCGTTGGTGCTACACTTTCTACACTGGCTTGTGATTAAAATAAGATAGAAGATTTACTCTGTAGGTACCTAAGAAAGATAAAATATGCACCAGTGTTATTGGTGTAGCACCAACGAACAAACCTTAAGTGAAAGTGACAACACACAGAGTCGATCCAAACGCCGCCTTGCGTCACGTTCGTCAACCAAAGTGATTAGAGTGAGCGATGATTGTATCGTTCGACATTTTATTTATTCCTCGTCCACAACATTTAATCATATAAGCGCGTTGTTTAATTCGATTGTCCTTATAATTGATTGTGTGAGTACCGCCAGTACTGTTTACATCGAGCCAAAGGGCAAAGTTTAAACGGGGAATGAACTGTGCGCGACGGGATACGATTTTGAGGTTAAGTAATTAAAACTTTTTATCACACGTCTGTCCAACTCAACACAGCTGATAATAAATGTGATTTAATTACTCCGGGAAGGTGACCACGCGAAAATGATTCCATTTCAAGTTCAAGTGCTTTACGATTTCTCTGGTGAACCGAACACTTCGGAACTTACAATAAATGCTGGTGAAGTATTAACTGTCACGAGGGATGATGTGGGTGAGGGTTGGTGGGAGGGTAAGAATAGCCGGGGCGATTGTGGATTATTTCCTGAATCGTACGTGGAGAGAATTGCGGCCCCACCACCTGCTTTGCCTCCGATGAATCCTTTACCGCCTGTTCCGGCTTATCAATCGGTACCACCTGTTTATGATAATGATTTTGTGAGCGGTGCCCCTTCGGATGATGATGATTGGGATGATTACCCGGAAGCCACAACTAATCAGAAGAAAGTTTTGCCGTACAATCAACAGGTAAATTACGATAATACTAGATACGCGAATGATGACAATGTCTCGGAGAGCAATTTTGGCGATGGGAAAGGAACGGTGCACACAAAAAAGAGTTTAAATCGCTTCTCCACGTTTGTGAAATCCGGGGGCGAGTCCTACATCTTGGGTTCGGTTAAAGTTAACATTTCTGCCGATCAACGTGTCGTTATCACTAAATTAGACGAAACCACATATAGTTGGCCGCAAATTACGAATCCTTACACCGTTCATATCACTTCGCCTAAGAAAGAATCGAAGTTAAAAGGCCTTAAAAGTTTCATCGCATATCAATTAACCCTTTCCTTTGATTCTCCGAAAGTTTCGCGACGTTACAAACATTTCGATTGGTTGCACGAACGGTTGATGGAGAAATTCAGTATAATGGCTGTGCCTCCTTTGCCAGATAAGCAAATTTCTGGTCGGTACGAAGATCAATTCATCGAACATCGCCGCCAACAATTGCAAGAATTTATAAATTACGTGTGTAAACATCCGATATTTTCATCCAGCGAAGTTTGGCAGCATTTCTTAATGTGTAGCGATGAAAAACTGTGGAAACAGGGGAAAAGGCAAGCAGAACGTGATCCTTTAGTAGGAGCTAATTTTTGTTTAGCGATCCAAGCCCCCGAGAAAGAACTAATGGCATCGATTGTTGATAGTAAAATCGATGCTAACCTTGCGTTTGTGCAAAGTTTAGATTCGGCAATTAAGAATTTGATGCTGGTTGCTAGCGATCAGATAAAGAAACATCAAGGTCCTTACAAACGGGAGTTCCAGAAGATTGGAGAGAGTTTCCACAGGTTGGGTTTTGCTTTGAGTTCGGAGGAGAAAACTGGTATGTTAAGTTTACCTTCTGCAATTACGAATATTGGGGCGGCTTATAATGATATCGCGCAATATTTTGACGAACAGCCGAAGTATGACTGGGAAGCTCTTAGTAACACCTTATATTTATACAGAGGCCTTACCAGCTCTTTCCCGGAGATCTTTGCTTTACAGAAAGGGGCACAACAGAAGCGCAAGGAATGCGAACGCAATAACATGCCCCAAATCGAACTCAATGAAATTCGCAGGAGAAACGATGTATTAACTTATGCCATATTTGCCGAAATGAACCATTTCAAAGTACAAAGAACGATAGATTTCAAGGCAGCTATGAAATTGTACCTGACCGAGCAGATAAATTTCTATAAGAAGATTGTAGGACGTCTCGAGCAGAGTTTGATTCAAATAGACGATTGTTAAAAGTGCTGTGAGTGATTTTCATGAGAGAGGGAAATTATTTTTATAATTATTGTGATGTGCAAGTGTATGGGATACCAAAAATATGTTTATGTTTGTTGAAAGTGATCATTTGGGAACTGTAACACAAGGAACATGTAACTCTTGCGCTTATAATGTACTGTGTTGCTATATAAGAAGGTATGATATTGTATAAAAAGCTTTAATAATAACTTTTCCAGGAAATGTTCCAATAGGAATTACTATTAGGATATTCACGTTAACTTGGATCAGCTGTGCTGATTACAATGTTGCCAAATTTGCATAAAGCTGTCAAATATCAAATAATTGTCAAAATTGACATATGAAATTGTGACAACAAAATAACTTAAATGTCAAACTAGTGTACGTACAGAAACTGTGTTTTAATTCATATTACGTTATAAAAATGCCATAAATTTACGGTTATTAGGATCAATGCATATTTCACTCGCTCTGTATTAATTTGTATCTAACTTGAATATCCTAAATTATTAATTTAAATCATTTAAAGTATTATTGCTTTATAAATATAAATGTATATTACAATAATATATTAATGTGTATAATTGTACTTCAAATAATGTTATTTAGGAAATGTGCTTTATCACATGTAATTTATAGACATTTTTATCAACTGTCTTCGATAAGTAAGTGAGTCATTATTTTATAATTTTTATACCAATTATAAATGTCGTAATATTAAATATTTTTAAAGTGTAGCTAATTCAAATATAATTACATTTTACAAAAGAACATATTTTATATCTATAAAAGTATTATTAATTTTGTATTAATATTTTTTGTAATAATATATATTTCGTGTTTGATTACACCCATTTTTATGTAAAATTTTAAGAATTTTTTTCGGGTATAATATAATTATTTTTTGAGAACTTGCTATTTACTAACGTTATTTTTATGTAACTACTGCTTAGCTGTGTTATGTTACATATTATACTCGTATAATATCTGTAATGGTCTTTCTCATGTAAAGCTTTTTGTTTTTGAAAAAAAAAAAAAGCTGAAACCATCAGACGGTATATTATACAGTGTGGACCATTTCGACTTATACCTATAAGTGATCTTGCAACTTGGAGAATGATATAAAATGTATGATGATATGTAAAATAGCTAAATATTTTCCTAGATGTATATTATTTTTAAATATATATTATTATTATATTTCGTTAAGAAGCGTTTTATTTTTTGTTGTTACTTGCCAAATAATGTGGCGATTTCTAATTATTGAATGATAGATCCCTAATCATTGTATTTTGAAGTGGATAATTTATACAGTAACGATATAGTATAGATAAGTTTCATAAGACACATTTTTTATTTTTAATATTTCAATAAAAAAAAAAGTTAGTGTCAGGGACCCTAGTAGCAAAATTTAAATTTTCTTCTCAATTATTTATAGTCACCTCAACATTTATCACATTTGAAACACAAAATTACCATTTTTTTGTGTTGTGTTAGATTACTAGTTACTTTGATGTCTTTCTGTTGAAGTTACACTGAAAAGCATATACCATGTGATTCAAAATGATTGTCGTAAGAAAAAAAACTGTTTTCCGGAAAAAAATTATCTATACTTATTACCAATTTAATGAGCGAAGTTAGCTACATACAAATTTCATACATTAAATGAATTTTCTTGACATTTAGCGACATTGGCGTGCATGTTGTAGTATCTTTCGATTATTTATCTTATATTTTTTTTTCAAATCGCTTATATTTACATTTAATATCACCAACAATAGTATTTCTGAATACCGTAAGAAAATAAGGGAATTAGCTGTGGTAATAGCTCAACAAACAAGTAAAAAATCAATATTAACATTAAGTGAAATAGTTTATTACATTTTATAATTTTATAGACTTATCATACACTTCAGCGCAATGAGCTGTCAAAAGAAAGTTACATTTTCATCTCTATAAAGTTTCTACGGTACAGGAATTATTACCATTAGATCACGATAGGCGTTTGGAATATTGTCATTGGTTTAATAACAATTTAAGGGACAATGACTTGCTAAACAAATCATTTTTCTCGGATGAAGCCTGGTTTTATCTAACAGACTATATCAATTTACAAAACTATTGTATCTGGTCTGCAGAAAATCCACACGAATTTCGAGAAACACAATTGCATCCGGTAAAAGTTGGAGTTTGGTTAGCTATGTCCAGGCAACGAATAATAGGGCGAATTTTTTTCGAGGAAACTGTAACAGCCCAACGTTACCAACAGATGTTGGAATTGTTTATTGCAGAGTTACAAGAAAATGAGCTTGAAGCAAGTTATTTTCAGCACGATAGTGCCTCAGCACATACTGCTCGACAATCCTTCCAATATCTTCAACAGTTTTTTGCTGACAGGTTCGTTAGAGCACAAAGATGGCCACCAAGATCGCCTGATCTAACCCCATTACATTACTTCATGTTCGGCTATCTAAAAAATAGGATCTATAGAAACCGGATGCGTACCATAGAAGAACTGAGAGATGCAGTTTTGTCACTTAATAATTATACTAATTGTATGTTATAATTTAAAGTAATAAATAAATTTAGTTAAACATCCGTTAGTACTGAATTGTAAAATCATAATTTAGTAAAGTTAAATTAATTACATTTCATTTTTACAAGCAGAAACACCAATCCATATTCGTTTATATAATGCGAGTTCAAATATAGGTTACGTTTTCCTTATTTATGACAGATCCGTTTACTTTCTTATGTTCCAACACTGACTTAGTTCAAACCTTCATTACAAACACGCGGCATATACCTACACCTTGTTACTATCTATAGGAGCGGAATTGACAATCATTTTGAATCTCTGCGTACAATATTTTTCCGGTAAATGCACCAAATCAACTTTTTATAACCGTGTTTGAGTGATATAGGAGAGGCGCCATCTTTACAACAATGGCTGTATCACATAAATAATGGTTGTAAATATCTACCCTACCATATTCACAATGCGAATCATTAACCCTCCCAATTTTACATAAATTCTACCCTGCCCATCATTAGCGAGTTTTTCTCTAAACGCTTTTTTACCTATGCTAGTTGAAATTATAACCCATACCCTAATTAGTAATTGCATAAAATGCAGCACGTAGGTAGCTAGCTGTTAATACAACTGCCAGTAATAACATTACATAATCAAATTATCCTTTCCAAAACACCACATTAACATTCATAGTATAGTAAAAGTATAAAATTACATTATGTGTTTTAAATTGCACCATGATTAGATTAAAAGTGTAAACAAGAGATCTAGTAATACGAACAGTAGTTATTTTACATGTATACAAGCTTTGATATCAACTTTAAATATCATATTAAATATGTAGTAGGAAGCATTTCATGACAATTTTTTAGTAACTTCAACTTGGAAATAATCAAATATTTCTTAATAGAATAGGAAATCTTAAGGGAATTAATTAATGTCTGAATAATGACGGAAATATTTTCTGTAAGCGTATAAAAAAATTATACCGTTATTTAATTCAAAATTCCCGCGCTATTGAACAGCGCTATGCACGGATGGCTGGCAAATTACAGAGAGTAGATGTCTCCCGGCGCATGTTGAAAAACGAGTTTCATGGTGTGCTAATCAGCAAGATCTGCAAGGTTAAATCGTATAGTTAAAGTTTTTGTCAACCTTTTTTTTTATTTTGATTCTCTTGAGTAAAATATTTTAAACACCACTACGTTATCTTTCTCTTTTAAGTTCGTATAATATGCTTGGACGATTAGCTCGTGTTAAGTTATTGTTTGCGAGTTCAATTACCGAATTATCCTCGACTATGTTACAACATATTATCCGAGTTAGTCATTTAAAAAGTGGAGCTTAGTCAGTAACGGAATGAATCAATTTCATCAACTTCTGGTCTGAAATTTGTATTATGCGTCAAATGAGGTTTTGTTACAGGTCAAGAATTTCCGGGAAAGTATGTTATTCATTCATAATTATGTTTCACAGAGATAAGATACTAAAATATATATCGCAATTATGATAAAGTGCTACGATGATTCAGAACATCAGGGTGATTTAAAAGATTACAGTCGAAAATGTTATTTATAAATACAGTCGAGAGAAAATGTTGTAGATGCATCCTAGATTTTGTGCGGATAATCACAGTAGGATGAGTAAAAAGTAAAGCTTGTAGTCTAAATACATTATAAATAGTATTTTATTAAAAGATCTCATTAATTTCTTTCACTTTTAGTACAGCTCTGTAATACTTTTTTCATGGCGATGAAAAAACATCTCTAAAACTTGAAAATACGTACAAAAGTATCTCTACAAAATGTAATCATTCGTGGCATCCTTTAAATATACGTAGGACTGTAGGATATAAGTGAAGAGGAAGTAATGCATTATGGGAAGACAAGGATGAACGTTGGTCGCTATGTTTTTATATTCTATCATTAAACTTTAAATATATATCATTAAAACATAGTGTGCGCCTTCTTTGAATTACGAGTGTGCTTACTACAAAAAAGTATGTACAAAGACTATTGCAAAACCATAAACACGATTAACATTTAAAATATCTCCCACAAAATAATACAAAAAAAGGAGGAAGGCAGGAAATTCATTAATTTTATCAAGGTGCCTCTAGCATTTGCTCGCAACTGTATAAAAAATTGCTGCCATCCTCAATTTCGTTTTTTCAGTGTATGACCCTTGTTTATATAGTATTCCTTACACTTATTCAACCGTGTTGAGCTACAACAGGATGATTGACAGATGGCGTCATGTGACAAAGTAAAATTCGATTTACATCGTGCACCATCTGTCAATCATTCCGTTGCAGCTCAACACGGTTGAATAATTGTAAGAAATATATAAACAAGGGTATGATATACTTGATCATTGCTTATATATTTTTGTCACAGTTATAGCACAGTATAAACCTTATCGAGTAGTCTCACTAAGTGTCGGCGCCTTTGATGTTTTGTCTATCAATTTAAGGAAATTCGCGATGGCGTTTGGCGGCTATATTTGCAACTAATAATTGCAAAGTGGGTACGAAAATAACCTATATACTCAAACAATTGACAGAAAATCGCATAACATCAATGTCAAAATGACAGAATGGAACGGCTTTCTAGGTTAGATATTTGCTTGTAAACAGATTCAAATAGTTTTAGTTACAATTTCACCCACTTATGCGACACCGCGAATTTCCTTGGGCGCCATGTTTGAAACCCATGTTACCGGCGATGTGAAACTACTCGATATACATATATACTGTGGTTATAGGTTATAAATAGATAGAGTAGCGTCTTTATACATAGTTTTTTGAAACTTTAAATCTATGACCTTGGGTTTACTTTTGGCGGTAAATTCAAATAGGTGTTATGAAATGCCTGTGGATTTTCTTATGAATGATATGTAAATGAAACAAATGAAAGTAAAGTATTTTATTCTAAATAATTATACGAGAATTAATGCCAATGTCACATAATATCATTCCACGATGAAACATAAATTTAAAAAAAAAGATTTTTATTAAATAATTTAAGAAAAAAAGTGAATTTTAATTAATTTAAATAATTTTAACGTTCAGAAAAAAAGTTATTTTAAGTTTGAAAAATGAGAAAATAATTATGAATTATGAAAATAATAAAATTTTTGTTTTTTCACTCATTCTCTCCTAAATTTTAAGATTAATTGTCTTTATTTATATTTATTTTTGTTTTGAAAAACAAGCAACGTCAGTAACAATAATAAACTTGGAAATTATTTAGTTTTTATTCCATTTCCGACAATAGCAAAACAACCAAAAACTAAATTGATAATCCAAAACGGGAAATAAAAAACTTCAAAGAATTTAAAAATATATTTTTGTATTTTAAACTATAAACTAAATTTGTTCTTCCTTGTACATGAAGGAAATTCTTATCTATTTAGGTATCTTAAAAAGTCCATATTAATGTATCCATAATGGTATATTAAAAAACTAGTTCCATTAAGGCATCTACAATTTTGACGACAGCAGAAATTCAATGCTACTTTAATCACGGTAACTCTTCTTTGTCTTTTACACTAATTTGCACTTACTTACCTAATATAATATCAAATTGATATGAGAATATGCAAAACGAACTAAAAAAAAAATAAATAAGCGAAATGAATGAAATAAAACAATAAAAATTCTATTCTAAAATTTGCAAATGACAAGTATTAGTGACAAATCTGACAACTGATCATATGGAAACCAAAAACATGGAACTCCCTGCCATTTAATTAGATTACTGCCCAGTAAATCAAATTCAAATTTCCCTCAATTATATTCACTAACTTCAACTTAAAGGTATTCTAATAACTATTAATCTAATACAAAATCGTAGGTAATTTCATGCTTTAATGTTGAAGTTACTAAAAATAATTGCCGGAAATTTGAATTTGGTTCACTGAGTGAGTACTGGATACAGTATTTTCTTCCTTTAATTCTCATATTTAATAACAATACATAAGAGGTTTGTTCGCTGGTGTTGTTACACCAATTACACTGGTGCATATTGTCTCTTTCTCAGATACATAAAGAGTAAATCTTTTATCCTGTTTTAAGTAGGAGTCAGTGTGGAAAGTGTAGCACCAGCGAACAAACCTAAGGTAAGAAATATATAAATACTCTCAAATGTATTGATATAATAGATACTTATTTGTTTCACAATTAAAATAACACATGTTGTTTTGTGGAGTAAACATTTTAATTACTTCCATATGTTTGTTTCTAGAAACTAATGATTGATGTTGCATAAGTATAAACAGTAAAGATGTTATGAAAGCGGCATTCATTGAGAAATCGGGAAACGAGTAGCGTACACAAATGTGACATATCATTTTCTGGATCTGGAATACTGGATACTCAGCTGACACAGGGGCTTTATTTCCTGTGTGTAATAAATAGATATATTGCACCATTCCCGTCTAGATACATGTATTTAGATAGTTTATTTAGTTGGCGTTGATTGTATTAATAAATATTACAAAATGTAGTAAGTATTTCAATAAATGATAGTATATTTACACGTTCCACTGTTTCTGTTATAATTATGCATTAGAAGAAAAAGATTTTTTAGACTTACTGAAAATGGAAACGAATTTCATCGTTTTAACCTAAAACCCATGAACATATTTAAACTGGCACGAATAAATACGAATCACTTCATTGTCTGATTGTGACGCCTTTTTTTCTCTGCTATTTTAAATCTATAAAGCTGACCTCTAAAAACTATGATGTTATGTTATAAAAGCTTTTAGCGGTTTATGTCAGTTTATGTAATAATAACTTTACCGTAAACGTTAACAGATGGCGCGTGGGTGTTGGACAGTCGCTGTCTTAACATCCCGTAGTTTCTTTTTTTTATTAACCTGTTGGCATCCCACATATTCTCCATTTTAAATGTATTCGTAAATCAAATAAGTATCGATTCTCAATAAATACATTTTAAGTACGTAATAAAATAATTATATTATAGATTTTTCTTACACGATGTGTTTTCAGTTGTATATACAATTAAAAGTTTGCGTCAGCAATCTGGCTTAATCATCTGTGAATTAAAATAAAGATTATATTTATAAGGAAATATTAATTTTATTTGGTTATTACATACTATGAGATTCAAAAAGATTTTCAATTCGATTTGAACTAAGGCAGTATTACTATACTATTGTTGGTGATATTAAAAGTAAACATAAACGGTTTGAAGAAAATTATAAGATAAATAAACGAAGGAAAATAACAACACGAACGCCAATGTCATTAAATGTCAAGAAAATTGATTTATTGTATGAAATTTGTATGTAGCTAACTTCACTGATTAAATCAGTAATAAGTATAGATAATTTTTTTCCGGAAAACAATCTTTTTTTAACAACATTTTTTTCTTACAACAATTTTGAATCTCATAGCATATTTGATTCTTGCAATCTTGAGAAAGTGTTTTATCAATAATATGTTGGCTTTTCAATCAATGATATTGCTTTCATCATAATATGTATTTATTTTATGCCCTGAACTTCTTTTATTTTTAAAACCTGCCAAAATAATTTCATTGTACGACAAATTTTATTGGTCGATCAATCGTTTTTGCAGTTCTAGAAACAGATGTCTTTGAATGAGTCATACGGCAAGTTTATCTTTGCTCGAAAAGAAATCGATGAAAATTATATGTAGGAGGGGAGAATATAGGAAACCTTGAGGGTGGACTCTGGATGCATCCATTTGTTTTACGCGTGTAAAGTTTGCAAATCTCACTAAACGTTTTTTTTTTTTTAACAAATGAACGGTATAAGGATATCTTTTTAAATATTTTTTAATCTTTGTTTTTAGCGATCCATGTGATGGTCTCTGGTGAAACATAATGGCAAAAGTACGGCGGCATGACGATGGCTGTTGCAGTGTTGAATTCGTAAAATACGTTTTCCACGTTTTCAACGTTCTATTTATGGTAAATTAAATTTTATGTTTTTAAGATTGTTAAGTTGGCAATACTGTGATGTTAGCGTATAAAGAGTTTTAAAATAACACCAACCTAAGAGAACTAGTATAACCAGTGTTCATATATGAGGGACATTCCCTTTTTAGAGGGAATTTTGAACGTTAGAGGGAAAAAGTTTTGTTTTAGAGGGCATTATTGGGTAAAATATTACTATTGCATCAATAAAAATAAATTTAAATTTTTATTATTTTTGCATTTTGTTTTTCATTTGCTTTAGTTAAAATGAATCTGTCATTATATCGGTAAATTTATTTTAATTTAGTAAGTACTTTATTAAAAAAAGTTAATAAGTTTGTATTTGCCGCCAAAAAAAGGGAATTGCAGTGTCAAAACGGGGATTTTTCGTGTCGGCGCCGGGAATTGCCGATCAAGGTATACAGGGTATTCCACGTAACTTCATTAAAAGTTTATGATGAGTCTGTTTAACAAAAAGTCGCTCATATCTCAAAATCTATTAAAGATAGGTATAGGGAATGCTCATATAAAGCGATAGGGGATGATATTTGCTTCCTAATTCCGAATTAAAATACAGGGTGCTCTATTTAAAAAAAATGAGTTTTCTGCATTTGAAAATATGTCACTTTGTTCCCTCAGTTTTGAACACCCTGTATGTTAGAATGTAAAGTGTGCTTACCGTTTCTTAGAGTAATATCTACATTCATAACATAGCAAATTTGGAGTCTCTACTTGCAGTATTAACCGAGATACTAATTTCTCAATGATGCAATGATTATGACTAAAAAAAAAAGAAAAACTTAAATAACTCAAAAACGGCAACATGTAGCTATAGCAATAACTAATGAAAACTGACGTATTTATAGTTGTAGAATCCAAAAATGAATAAAAAATTGTATCATTCTATTTAAAATAAGAAAGTTCCGGTCCATCCATTTCCGGTCAACCGGAAGTGATATTTTGGTTAAGCTATTTTACATTTATAGTTCCAATCGAACAGATACTGGTGCCAAAATCTCAAATATAAGTAAATAATAGAACATCATAAACTTTTAATGAACCAGTTACGTGGAATACCTGTATACGAACACTGAGTATAACTGCCATCTTTGCTTGTCAAAACTAAAACATTATTTTTGTTTTTATTTAGGTGACAGGATTAGCCGTCTTGGCTATAGCAGTGTGGACAATTTTGGACAAATACCAGTATTTCACATTATTAACGACTTTCATTTATCCCCTGTTAACTTATTTTCTATTGGCTGCGGGAGGTTTGGTGGTGTTGGTAGCAATTTTGGGATTTTGCGCGGGATGCTGGGAGCACCGACCTCTGCTATTATGCGTAAATATTTAAATCACTCCTCAGAAGAATTAAAAAAAAAATATTAATTTAAATATTTTCATTCCAGTATGTTTTCCTTCTGATATTGATATTCCTGATCGAAGCAATGGTGGGGGTGCTAGGATTCTTTTATCAGGACAGGGTCCACATAGAACTTGAAGATAATTTGAATAAAACCTTCTTGACCACGTATAAAATCGAGGAAGACAAAACCCTGGCCATAGATAATCTACAAGAAAAGGTTATAAAAAGATTTCTGCTCTTATTTAGAGACTAATTAAAATCACCTTATTCTTTCACAGTTCCAATGTTGCGGTGCTGTTAGTTTTTCAGAATGGCAATACAGCAGGTGGAAAGTAGAAAATCCAGACGACTTAAATATTGTACCTGACTCATGTTGCAAGACGGTCAAGAGATTTTGCGGAAAGCGGGACCATCCTTCCAACATCAATTATAGCGTAAGTATTTCAGGCATCTCTTAAGATTAATTTAAACGATTTTTACATCCAGGGTTGTCTGAGGAAGATGGAAGATCATCTACGGAATCATCTGTCGATATTAAGTGCTGTAGGTTTGGGTATTTGTGTCATACAGATATTCGGGGTGGTGTACGCTTGTATGCTGTTTGTAAAATTCAGAAGTATAGAGGAGGAATCAGACGGGCTTATGCCTATAGATTTTCAAAAAGATTGATATGTTATAATGTTGTCGTAATAATGTGTCGTACTTTCTGTTGTGTTGCGTATGAAAGTCAGCTAGTCAACGAATTTATTACTTTGTAGAATTCTATATGTACCTAATTTATACTTATATAAAATGTGATGTAATATTAATTTAATGTTTGTAGTTTTAGTTTTTATATAGATTCTTTAAATATGTATTCGTAAGGAATAAGAGATATTTAAATATTTGTTTTAAATAAATAGTATTTATAAGTTTTATGTTAAAATATCTGGAATAATAAATATTTGAATTCTACTTTTATAAATTTCAAGTTGTTTTAATTAATACATACATACTTAAGCAGCATTTTCCAGTTTTTTAAGAAAGAAAAATTGTAAAAGAGGCGAGATTGTGTGCTTAGTTAGAGATTTTGGTTTGACAGTGTTTCCAAAGAGTATAAAATTGTGGTCATTTTTTTAAATTTAAATATCGCGCCAATGTTAGTAGCTTGTTTTAGTACTCAGTAGTTGGTAACAGTGAAATAGAGAACGAAGAAGATGGCGGAAAAAAGAATAAACAGCGTTACGTTTTAAGATGTGTTTTATTTGGTTTTATTAAATAATAAAATCAGTGTGGCCCTCGACGGAGAGCTATCTTTCACTAAAAAATAAAGAAAAGTTGTTATGTTTTTTAAAAGTTGACATTTTTTTCCGAAAAGATTAAATTAAAATAATCGGCTTACAATATAAAAAGCGGATATCTAAGCGGTTTTAACTGTGATGAAGCGATTTACTTACAAATGCACCGGATAAAATGTCTTCTCACTTAATTTTGCAAACAAAAAATATGTATTATTATATATACATCATGACGTAGTACATGATTATTGTTTTTCAGTATTTTATTAGACAAACCCCCGAATATTACAACAGATAAATATCACTTACGGAAAACTTGTAAAAAATGATTGTAAATTCTTTGATTAAGCTTGAAATATTTAATACTGATGTCATTGTTAATGTTATTTCAAAAATTTTGAAAAAATGTAGCTTAAAAATGAAAGACTTAAAAGGAATTAGGGACTGACAACATTTTGGTATTGCCAGAATGCTAAAGGTATAGAAAAAGACTGTGTTGCCCAAATTCTTTATGAGATTTATAATAGCTACACTAATCACGCATATTTGTTTTATTTTAACCAACTCTTGTTCTTCAACCCGCGCGTCACGGTAATAAAGTTTTTGAGATAATGTCAGTTCTGGGATTAGTAAATTATGCAACCTATGTTGCACTTAGGCTTGTAGGTAGAATCTTATTAAATTTTACTTCATTTATTTCAAAATTCGTTCATTTGTACGCTTTTCGTTATATTAATTAATAGAGCTCTCCAAGTTGTATTTTTTAATATTTATTTATTATTGAGGAACTGTAAAATATTTCTATTTTTCGTATTCACTGTGGAATTTTAAATGTACAAATTGAATATATAATGTATAAGAACCTTTCAGTTTTTTGTAAATCTTATGTTTGATTTACCAGAAACACGAAGCTTACGGATAAGCTCCACTTGCTTTACACTTTACCTTGTCCAGACAAACTTAACAGTAAAAGGTTAATGCTGGGGTTAATGCAAGGTTGCGGCAAAGTTATTATATCAAGGTACGGTGACTTCGTGTATTTCCGGAGTGATTCGGCGTCAATCGTTTATCGAAGTATTGATTTTTTTTTGATTTAACCGCCATTCCGCTATTTTTTTTCTTTTCGACCCCATTATTTGTTGTGTCCAGTTGTGTTGTACGCGTTTGAGCTGTTTCAGTGTAAATAGTTAATTAAAACATCATTCATGCAAAGTACATGTAGTATTACCTAATTTTATATCTTTTACTAGATATGCGTTGTTGCTTCAAGAATATCAATAGTTTATAATTCTAAACCGATGATTAACTGTGTCTGCCCCAATTGCCCCAACTATTGCATATAATTCTAACCTAATTTTCTACACCATAGGCGACATAGCCAATGCACTTAGTTTAAAAAGTTATATGTTTATATTTGCTATTTAATAGCTTGTAGTATAATTTGATTTTGTTATAATTCAGAAATTATGAATAATTAAAATGTTTGAGGTTTTTTTTCAGTTTTAATGACAGTGTAATAGAATTTTTTTTTAATAAATTCAAAATACACATATAAATTTAGTGTTATAATTACATAAAATATTATATATATGTATTTGATCTCTTATTTCAAGAAATCATTCTAATTTACAAATATTATTTTTAGAACTTTAACGATTACAGTAATGAGCGTCACCAAATTAAATTAAACCCAGGTCGTAATGTGGAAGTCTTAGAAGATTTCTTTCATAGCAGAGTGTTTAGAAACTAAAATAATACGGTTAAGGTTTGCGCACAACAGACTGCCACAATACATACAGGCATATATATGTAACTAATAAGGATTAAGAGGAGAATCAATTTCATAACTTATGAAATTCTTTTTCAGCGAATATAGAAGCTTCTATGACATTAGTTAAACCATCAAATAGTTGAAAACTCTTCTTGGAGAAAAAAAAGTTGGCTGAGTAATTGATATTATTTAATTATTACCTTTTTTTTAAGTCCGAAACCATGTTCATTTATTGAATTAATTCCAACAAAAATTTACAGATTCGATATTTGATATCAACCCATGGAAGGAACGTTAAGAGTTTGACATCAAACATCCTAAAAAAGCCCACTAGAGGACAATATTGCGGCAAATCATTCTCTAACAGGGAAAAGCTTAAAAAACCCTTTCCAGAAGACTGAAATGCTTAAAATTATTTTGGTGATATTTTATTTAATAACCACTAAGTATAGTAAAAATAAGATAGTTTGTATTTTGTCAGTAACGAGGGAAACAGTTACTTTTCATAATATCCACGCACGCTTGGTCGACTCTTGGAAAACTGATAGCCGTTTCCTTTGTTCCCATCTCTGGTATTGTTTAATTTTTTAATAGTTGTCGTTTTTTTATTACAGAGAATCGCGGCAACACGTGGCAACGGAAAATAGATTATAGTGTTGTTCTATATAAATATAAAAACAGCAATACTAAATATGTATATATAAATATGTAGAAGTTTTTTTTTTTTATTATTAAATACTGAAATTCTAATTTTATTTAAATGAATTTTACTTGATGCATAACAGATGTGATTTGGAAAACAATAAAATATTTTAGGAGACGATGGACGGCATCCGAAAAAATAAAAAGAACGCAAATTATCTAATTTACTTAAATTCTCTCTAAGTTTTGTTTAGCGAATAATTTTGTAAAAAACATTGTTGGAAACACTTGGAAGTTACATAAAGTTTATTTGGTATCGAAATTTATTTTGTTTCAGCTTGCTGGTTATATTTTTCCTTAAATATTTTTAGTCATTTCAAAGTCACATGAGAAGAGGTCATATACCCAATCCTTTCTCTGACTATAGCCAAGGTTTAGAGAAAGCTTATACAAACCTGATAAAAGCTTACAACCATTCAAAACAAAATAGGAATTGGGTTATTAATTTCTTCATTTTCTTGGTTTTTAGGTCAAAAATATGGAAATGTACATTAATAAGGACGTTTACTTTGATTTTAAAGCTTTTTCAAGTATACATATAAAAATATAAATTGTAAATGGTGTAACTATAAGTAAATTGTTTAATAAATGATAATATATAATTCAAAATTCATAGTAATAACAATGTTTGTTTATTAAATAAAAAAAATGTATACCATTTATAATTTATATTTTTACATATATCTTGAAAAAGCTTCTTGAAATTAAAACGAAACGTCCTTAATGTACATTTACTATATTTATGACCTATGAACCAAGAAAAAGAAGAAATTAATATCCAATTCCTATTTTGTTTTGATTGTTACAAACTTTTATCAAGGTTGTACAGGCTTTCTCTAAAGCTTGGCTCAACATTACTCTTCCAAACTTGTCATATCGTTTTACAGACAAGCTTATGGGAACTTGCCATGGTAACCTTATCACAGGCTTTTACAACAAGCCTTAACCTGTAACCTCCTTGGGAAAAACCTTGTCTGTGTCAACTATGCAAGCTTTCATAACCTTGCAGTAAAGCTTACACCCTTCCTTTATAACAAGCTTGCTGCACAACCTTTTTCCCTTGTCGGAATAACGTTTAAAAGGCTTGTATTAACCTTAAATTGTTATCTGGGTACTTTTATTATAAAAGATAATTTAACAAATGGATTTTGGTCATCAGTAAAATTCAAATTTTCTTCTTATTATTATTATTTTTAATTATTTAAGCCTGTATGACACGATCAAAATACTTAAATTTTTGATGTCAAAGTGGTTCAAATTAACTTCAAACTCGTCGTGTAAATGGCAAAACTTTGATAGACTTTGATGACGTCACATCAAATTTTACTTTGACATAAAAACTTTGTTCGCGTCGCATGAACTATTTGCACTATTATGCACTTTTGCACACAAAAGTTCTAAAAAGTGCATAATAGTTCATGCGACGCGAACAAACTTAAAAAATAATGCAACAAATTTTATTATCAAAGCCGGTCAAAGTTATGGTGTGCGCAAGCATTGCGGTCAACGAAAATTATTTTGTAAAAGGTTTAAATTCAATTAAAATAGAAGAATTAAGACTAGCTGTGTCTGCAATTGATACAAACCCTTCGCTACTCCACAACTCCTTCTCTAAAACAATCTTAATTCTTAACCTCAAACTCAAAAATAAACAACCGTGAAGCTAGTATGTTGGAGGCCTTGAATTATCTCTTTAAATCTTTGGCTGTCAAAGTTAAACTTTGTAATGTAACTTTGATACATTTTGATCGTGTCATTTAAAGATGACATCTACGGTATACACTAAAATCATTTATACTGAACACGTACATGCGAAATGGGTGGTATAATTTGTTAGGTAAAAGAAATGGTAGACTAAATATAAAAAAGCTAAGAGGCTCCAGTGTTTCCGGACACTCCAAGTCAGATTACTATTACAGCAAAAAATGAAAACGTACGTACCTGTCTTTCAAAATAAAATTCGATGTTAACCAAAATATTCAATCACTATACTTACATACATAATACAATATTCTATTTTGCGTATACCGTATAATATAAGCATACCGTGTAATTTGTCGAAAAACAGTGTCTCAAAGTTCTACTTTGATGGTCTTATGCATGTATTAATACACCTCATGTTTTGACATTTCACAATTGACTTTTTTCATGGAACAAATGGGCAATAATTCTGTCTCGATTTAAAAATATTGAAATTCCCTAACATGTTTAACAATACCCAGTTAATTTAATAATAAATAAAAGTAAATTAATGCGAAATAGAAAAAATAGTATAAAAACCCGTTGTGTGCAACAATACTCGTATATTATTGAATTCAAACTTGTACTCGTATCTCGTATTACAATAAACGTCATTTATGTAGGTAGCACACTTTTTTTATCTCCGAAGGTTTGCTAGAATGTAGGTGGAGTCGTGGGTGAAATTTAGTTTCGTTACTATCATGCTACCATTTACATAGTACATATTCATTTTATTCGTCTATATTTACAGAATTTAGAATTATTTATTACCAATCTACTGATTTCTATTAAATTTTTAAATGCAACTATAAACTGGCAACACTGGTGTTCTCTTGTGATTACAACATGGACGCACTAAATGTAAACTGTTTTCGAACAGAACGTTTAAGTGAATATTTCGTGGTATATTTACTTAATATTTGTTTAGTGTTTTTTGTAACTACTAAAAAAGGTGGTGTATATCTAAAAGTATCGCATCATCAATATAGCTTGTAGCATTTTACTTGGTGGTAACTTTTTACGTAGACTACCTTAAACGTTGAGAAACATGAACAAATTACGTTTTTAGATGATATTGTGGTGAATAAAACAGGTTTTTCATTTTGTTTTCTCATGTAATACCTAATAGGATGTACTGAACATTGGCAGCCATTGAATTATTATGTAGTAGTATATCTGTAACTATCTGTTTAAAATATTTGTGCCTGATGTTTACAATTGTGTCGTTTTATTAATATTATGGCGTGGAGCTAAAACGGCCAATGTCAATATTTTGCTGTTTTCAGTAAACAATTCGATTTTATTTAAGCCGAACTACTAACTAATGTTTGCACTCAGTTTAAGCTGTAATAGAAGTATTTTTGATAAAAACTTCAAATGACATCTTCTTAAATGTGAACATTTTTGACAATGCTCCTAAATTGACACTTTTAGCTCCAAGGCATAGAATATATATCTAGGATTTCAATTACATTTATTTCCCTAAATTTATAGAAATGTTATTATTATTATTTTTCATTTCATCAATGTTATTTGACATAATACTGAATCAATCAAATCTTGAGATTTTCGCGGGTAATTTGAAAAACGCAAATTATTATTTTTTTTTAACAAAAAAATTATATTAACGTTTTAATATATGATTATTGCCACCGGGAGCTTCTAACCTCCATTTATTCTAATTCCTTCAAATGTGCGTACAATAAATCTTGCCCAGGAGCTATTGAAATCACAATCCATGATACAAACGCTATAACAGCTCTTCCTAATGATAAATTGTACCATTCACTCACTTCAAAATCGGTCATCTGAAAAAAAAAAGATGGGAAAATATAACATCAATAATTTTTTTTTTACAAAATCACCCCTAATTCCGTCATATTACTGTATAGCACCAAAGATATTTTATCGTCAACTTTTGCTGTTACTAGATGCACGATCATGGTTGCCACGTATAAGAAAATAACGGCGCAACCTTTGCGATGCTTCACTAATTCTTGCAGATCGATCGTTCTTATAGAAGCTATATCATATCTAAAATAATAAGAAAATGAGTATATTGCAATTTAACAGTTCTTAGAAGATGGAATTTACCTGTCGAATACTGATATGAGACAAATTACGCACAAAGCGTAGAAAATGCACGTATAGATGTCGCTGTAGTTCGCGTAGTGAATAATGTATTGTGCGTCTTTAGCATTTCTGTTACAATGCAGATAAGTGAAGTGGGCAAAGGCTAAACCACCCAGCAATCCGTGACAGAAAGTCGTAAACGGTATCCAGTATTTCTGAACACGCATAGCAGTGTGTATAGGCCTATCTGCGTTTCTGTAAATTAATTTTGATTAAATTTTGGCCAATTTTTGAACACGTTTTTCACCTCCTAAAGGCATCTGGATCGATTGTGCTTGACCTCATCAACGTTGGACGATTGGTAACTTCAAATTTATTCTTCTTCTGGACGTAGAGCTTGTCAGACTTCCTCGGACTTTTTCTGATCTTCTCGTGTTTTATGAAATCTTCAGCATTATTCTCGAAAACGTCATCTTGCAAGTCCTCAAGAGCGGCCATAATGTCCGTCTTCGGTGTCTCGTATTCTTCGTCTCGTTTACGATGCTTCCTCTTACCAGAAGGAGCCATGGGCGAATTCTCGCGTTTCTTCTTCTTGCTCTTGCGTTTCTCCTTCGGTATCATCATTTCACGACTATCGCCCATTCCAATCTCCGGATCCGCGTGCTTCTTTTTGCGCGATTTCGACTTCTTTCCCGTGATTATCTCATCACCTTCTCTGCTATACATATCTTGGATGCTGTTGTACATGTTCCTCTCCTCGTTGTCGAGTTGGTGGTCTTTACGTCGTTTATAATGCTTCTTCTCCTCTGGACTCAACAGCTCTAAATTACCTGACAATTCCTCGGGCATCCTCTCCTCTTCGTAGAAGCTCAAACTCTGCGGTCTGGAGTCTGTGAAATGGGCTTGCTTGTTAGTGTCTCTCCTCATCTCCGATTCGATCAGATTCAGTATTTTAGAATTGATGTGCACGTCGCTATCGTCTGATACGTCTCTCACAGGCGTGGTACTGACCGTGTAATTCTCATTCTTGTCCTCGACCAAGTAATTCTTGTTGGACTTTGTGCTGTCTTCGGAGTAATCCGTTTTCGGGGTATCTCTATCCGAGCTAACATCTTGCCTGACTGGTTTGTGCACTTGGGCCACTATCTCTTGTTTTGCTTCGTCTTTCTGTCTGCTTTTTCTCGGCTTGTGATTCACTTTATTCATGTTGGACATAATGTTGGATTATATTAAGAAGGTAAATTGTATGTGTTTTAAGTTTCCGGTTTATTTTGATTGATGTTGTAACGCGTGACAGTAGGTAACTTAAATCATACTGTTGTTTGGGGTCGTCGGTCATTGGGAAAATATTGATTTTGTCCGCATTTCAAATGTAGGACCATCGTAGAGTTTTATATGTTTCCAGTTGGTGCTGCCATCTGTAGGATTGTAGAGTTAGCATTTATATGGTATAATATTTTATTTAATAATATATAAAATATAATCTCAGACATACAATATACTGTTTAAAATATTACCTACTTTTATTGTTATTGTGCTTTTTTACTTAAAATTGTTTCTGAGCCTAACTTTTTCCGCGGTTTGAAATTGTACATGGTTGCGAATTCAAAACCCAGATGGCGCTCAACTGAAGATCATGAAATTTCAGCTAGTAAAGTGGTAGACAATCAGTTACGAAGTTATACACGAATATTTGAAAATTTCCTTGTTTTTATAAGGAAATAAAGAGTTTGAAGGTATGTATAACGTTTATTATAAGGTATTAGATTCATATTTTTTTAATAAATCTGTAGTTAGAAGTGTGTTGATCGGAAAAATGAGGCTAGTTTTAAACTAACGGTCATATATTTTTTTATTATGGTGCGTTCAGCGATTGATATAAATTGGGGGTTATACCACAATGGCGGCATTCATTTCTATTACATTTTAGATGCTTCGAAAATGTGTTCAAATTACAAAATTGCCTCGTGGTTCGCCGAGAACATCATTGCAGCTGTAAATGCTATTCGTGAAGGTAAGTTAGCCTTGGAATACTAAGATTCACTCTCCGAGATTGTCTAAAATACGAAGATATCAATTTAGGAGATTATTTAGGGGATTATTTAGGGGACGAAAACCAGTATTTTCACGAGATGCAGAGAAAGAGCTTATTGGAGTAATAATTAGACTATCAAAACTATTTCATGGTCTAACCGCACATGAGATACAGAAATGTGCATTCAACTATGCAGAGAAAAATAATATAAAACACTCCTTTGTACAAGCAAATAAAGCAGCTGTTAGGGATTGGTTAGAACTATTTTTGTCCAGACATCCTGAAATTTCTATAAGAAACCCCCAACTGACAAGCCTATAGATGTAACAGCTCTCAACAAGGAAGAAGTGAACATCTTTTTTTCACCAAATTAAGCAGTCTTATAATAATATAATATTAATAATAATATTTTTTTTTTTATTGGCAGCAGCAAAATACAATGACAAAAATATCCAAATAATAAGAAAAATGGCCAAGAGGATCATCTTCAGTAAACCTCGAATAGGTTTCCTGTTGTTAATGATGACCCTAACAATTACAGAAACACAAAGATACAGAGTTACAGATACAGACTACAACTAAATATACAGCAAACTATATGCGAGAAAGTTGCTCATTCATTAAATTATTGAAAACCACTCGTCTAAAAGCACGAAAAGGCAATTGTTTAACGCCAGGGGTAAGTGAGTTAAACAACCATGCTGAAATATAACTAAAACTCCTCTTGAACAGCTGTGAATGATGTCTAGATGTATATCTATTATATCTTTTCTGCGGATATTAATATTATGTATGTCAGTGCGATATCTTATTTTGATTGATAAGTAAAGGCGGAACACCAGTATTTAAAATTTTATAAACGAAACAGTAAAAATGAAATTGTCTACGACGAGCCATGCTCAGCCATCCAGCCTCCGCAAGTTTAAAAGATACTCTCTGACGTCTCCTCATTCCATAAATAAATCTAAGGCAGGCGTTTTGCACCATCTGAATTCTACGTGAATCAATTTGGTCCAAGCAACTTCCGTAAACAACATCACAAAAATTGAAATTTGATAAAACTAAGGAGTCACACAATTTTTTTTTAATGGCAATATCCAAGGAATGCCGATGGGGATATAACATTTTTTAAGCTACAGTAAGCTCGTCTAATACATATACTAATATGATGTTTGAACTTAAGATCATTATCGATAAATAATCCTAGATCTCTCACATATTTTTGATATTGCAGCGGTATATTGTTAATTGTTAATACGATATTAGGAAGAATGCTAGACCTGATTCTGTTGCCACTAAACACTATGTAAGAAGATTTACTTTCATTTATAGGCAGGCAATGTTTTTCTGCAATAGTATAAAGATTGTTGAGATGACGATTGATATCGTCAACAGCTCTACACATGTCATCAGCAAAAAAGGACTTATATAGTTGTGAGCCATCGGCATAGAGTTGAAGGTTACATGTGAAATTATAAAAAAAAACATGTGCTGTATAAACCGAAAACAGTAGCGGACCCAATATAGATCCTTGCGGAACTCCAGATCGTATCATAGCCCAATCAGACACATCACCACCAGCCACTACAGCCTGCCTCCTGCCAAACAAGTAGGCATGGAGAAAACGGAGAGCAACCTCTCCCAAACTAACGTAGTGAAGAATAGCTATCAAAAGATCATGATCAATTCTGTCAATTTATGGGAAAACATATTTGCCCCAGCTCGGGTTTTTAACGCTGATGAGACAACTATTACAAATGTTACGAAGATCAAGTAAAATTTTAGCTCAGAAAGGTCAAAGAACAGTAAGTTTTATTACAAGTGCACAGAGAGGCAAAACTGCCATCTGCTGCTTCAGTGCCTCAGCTATGTTATACATCCGCTCGTCCACAACAATCGATTATTGTTTGATTAAAAAAAACACACCCCAGGTTATTCTACGTTTATTATCTATAAGATCTAACACAACGCGTAAATTTGACAAAAGATGTGATTGACAAATAGAAGGTTTTGAAATCACTTGCTTAACACGTGTAACAGGGGTATTACACGAAGTGTTCGGACAACAGAATGATTCTAAATCTCATGTACCCTCAAAGGTTACATTTATAGCTTTTAGAGTGCCAGGGATTGCCATCCGCGGTCGGACGTTCGCTGTTATATGGGTTAAGTAAATTAAAAGGGTATAGCTCGAAACTATACTATTGCAGAGAACAATTCGGCGGCAAGGGTCAAATAAATCTACGGGTCTACGGTAGTATACATTTCTGAGGATCTGAGTACATAGGCATACTTATGTCCCTTAGTCTTAAAATAAATACAAAATAGCAAAGGTTCTTAGGTGATACAATAAACGTCGGAACTTGCTTGGCAAAGGATGGATCCACACTTGATGAGAAATGGACCACTTAGTGCAACATATGCTTGTTCGCCTAAGGATTGGATAAATGAATCCTTGTTTATCGACTGGCTAGATCATTTTCGACATTTTGTAAAATCGACAACAGAAGATCCTTCTATTAACAGTTGGCAATTGTGTTAGTCATTGCGTCCTGGAAGCATATTATTTCTGTAGAGAAGATGGAATTATTATTCTAACAATACCATCTCATAGAGATACTAGGGTTGTGTTCATTCCGAAACCTGGGAAGGACACATACTACCATCCGAAATCATTCAGACCAATTAGTCTCACATCTTTTATGCTGAAGACTATGGAAAAAATTATACACCTAAACATTACAGAAGGAGCACTTGCTAGATATCTTCTGCATCCTTTGCAATGGGCATACCAAAGGGGCAAATCAGGAGAGGGTGCCCTGCACACTTTGGTGGAAGGACTCGAAAGGAGCCTACATCAAAAGGAAGTTGCCCTTGCAGTATTTTTAGACATCGAGGGCGCCTTCGATAACACATCAACGCCCTCGATCAACCGATCTTTAATGAAACGGAACATTGACCACACGACTAGCAGATGGGTTGACTGCATGCTAAGAGGCAGAGTGGTCTATGCCAATATGCTAGATAAAAATATCGCCATGAGGACCACCAGAGGGTGTTCTCAAGGGGGAGTATTGTCACCACTGCTGTGGAGCTTGGTCGTGGATGATCTCGTTAGATCATTAAACGACAAAGGAATATGGACGCAGGGGTACGCTGATGACATTGTCATCGTAGCTAGGGGGAAGTTGGTTGCCTTTACCAACATGAGAAAACTCAATGACCTAGGCGGCATTAGGCTGTTTGGGCAGGAGTTACAATTAACCAATAAAGTAAAGTATCTGCGTGTTACCCTCGATGCGAAACTGAGCTGGAAAAATCACATAGTTAAAACAACGACCAGGGCCACGCAACTATTCTGGCGCTGCAGGAGAGTTGCTGGCAAAACCTGAGGATTAAAGCCGAAGGTGATCCATTGGCTATATACTGCCGTGATAAGACCAGCGATAACATACGGGGCAGTAGTTTAGTCGGATCCAAATCCAGCCAAGGCACAGGAGCCGGTATTTGTGGGCCCAGTCCTAATCAAAGGATATCTATAAGCCTGAGGAAACATACAACGGTCTTCAGGCAGAGGTATCCGCCCTTGCACCCTGTGCAGAAATGATTGCAAAAGGGGGCTGCATGAGGAGGAAAATTAATATAATGACTGACAGCCAGGCTGTCATTAAGGCAGTCTCCAACCCAGTAACTAGGTCAAAACTAGTTAGAGACTGCAAACTATCCCTCAATACACTGGCACGAGACAACACGGTGTCTCTGATTTTGGGTGCCGGGACATGAGGATATAAAGGGCAACGTAATCGCCGATGAACTAGCCAAGGAGGGCTCTAAGAGACACTTCATAGGTCCAGAGCCCGTATGTGGGATCACTAAGGATTCCGCAAGAAGGGAGATCTGGACCTGGTTAGATAAGGAAAGTACAAAGAAATGGAGGTCGACTGAAGGTCAACTCCATACCAAACCGCTGATAGGAGATGGGGATGGTAGTTTCTCTGATAACCTACTCAGGCGCAGTAAGAAAGAAGTTAAGACCATTACTGGGTTGGTAACTGGACACTGTCCCCTGAAAAAGCATCTGTACAACACAGGCCGAGTAAGCGAACCGTTGTGTAGAAGATGCGAACTACAGGAGGAAACGAGTTTACATGTAATCTGCACTTGTGAGGAACTTAAGGTACTTAGGCAGAAGTACTTCGGGAGAGATCTATTGGAGCCCTCGAAGGTCCTCAAGTTTCCACTGGGCTTTATAGAGAACACCAAGCTGCTCGAGTGGAAATAAGAGAATCAATAGGGATGGTACAATGAGCATCTTGCCCGGACATCAAGTGCCCACCCTAACTTGAATGAATGAATGAATTACCATCTCATGGTACTTATAGCATCCAGCCATTAGATTTATCATTTTATAAGCCACTGAAAACAGCATAACAGAGTAAATATGCGTTCACCTATTTTTGTGTAGCCTAAAATATTTTTGGGTTATGAAACATCGAATTTTATGAAACTTTTATAGATCCAGTCTTTGCTGGGACGTGATTTGTACAAAATATTCCCATTTAAAACTTGAAGCTTAACATTTTTATGCTGTATAGTTTACACCAGCCAAAAACAGATGTACGAATTAGGGTTTATTACCTAATTGACAGATCTCTACGAACAATAGAGGCTCAACTTCGATTCTGTGGGTGTGGAAGAAAGAAAATCCGATTTGTGTTTAACATAAATGTGTATTTATTATTATTTTTTAACATTTGTAAGTACGTGAATTTTATAAAATTGAAAAAAAAATACATTATTTAACGTTAATAAAATTATAATTACGTATTAATAAATAACAGATCTAATAATCTATTAAAGCTATATATCATGAATACAATTTAATTAATAATTAAATAAATTAAATTAGATCAAAATAGATTCTTACACAATAAATATTAGACAATTAAAACATAATATTATGAAATATAAATATTAAATTAAATTGTGTTTTGCTGCACATTGAATATATATATTACTTGCCGTGAATATTTTTATTATGAACTATCGCCCGGAATATTTTAATATAAAAGTATTATATGTTAGTTTTAAGTTCTTTGGCGAGATTCGACGAATCTTTTTTTTTGTAGTAAACAAATTAATAGAGTAAAATAAATTACAATATTCGAAATTATATTAAAATCCAAAGCGATTGCTCATTTTTTGATATCTATAAATATGTTTGTTAAATTTGTTAGAAATGGTGCTGTGTTTATTGTTATCTTTTTATTAAAACTATATTTAAAAACTATATTGCACGATTCTATATTTTTTTACATACAAAAAAATACACGATATATATATAAAAATCGTATCTACATATAAAGATCTTAATACTATAAAAAATATACTTTATATCTTAAATTTTTAATTTCAACGTTCATAGAACTTACTTATTTAATATATCATAGATATATGGGACCAAGAATCACCGAATTTTCGATCCGTCCTAAGGGAAGATCTTTTACGGGCATCTTTGCAACAGGACCGAGCTGCAGAATCCACAGGATTCGAGCTACAAAATCGCTAGTGCATCGAAAACCCGCAATCTCACCTCAAGACTCGTCTACTCTTCGGCAAATTATTTTAATCGTTTCGAAAAGATGTTAGAGAAAGATTTTCTTCGATTTTTTTTTCAAACAATACCATGGAAATTACCTTCCATTACAAAAAAAATCACTACATATTAAATTAAGAGAGATAGAGAAGTTGTTAATATTACCTATTACATATATTTACAATTATTGCCTAACTGGCATTTTTTTACGTATAGAAAAGATTTGATCCGAGCTCAGCATAGTAATACCCTATGTCGGCCCGTATCAGAAGTGAAGGGACGCTTTGATAACTTCAAAACTGTCCCCTCGACATTTTAAAACCCCCGAAAAGTCGAACGCCCCCAAAACCAATTTGTACCCAGAATGTTTGCGTCTTAACTACTTACTTAAGTTTAAAAATAAATACTAAATATATACATTATTAAGCGAATAATTTAGAATAATCTTAATTTATAAACAATAAGGATGGCAGAATTGGTAAACCAACCTCTGTGATCTCTCCGTCTTCTTCATTATACCCTTCTTATAATACTGTCTAATCGATCGGCTTAACTTATCATAGTTCATGGCTGGTCGGTTTTTTCTCTTGCCCCAAAGCCGCGCCACCTTTACCGAATCTTCGATCTTGAAAACCCCGTTGGATCGGTCCAGCCATCGTATGCAGGAGCCGTGAATTTGAGGCGTGGCCAAGAGCTCTTTGAGGAATTGCCACAGGTGTATGTGGGACCCACCTGTTGAGCGGGAAGTGGATGGTTTGCTACTCTCGACTGATGGTGTAGAAGATTCTTCTTCTTCGTCTGAAAATAATGGAGAAGGAAATTTTAAATTTTCAAAGCAAACAGATTAAAATAGTTTAGACCAGAACAATGGAAATGTTTACTTTATGAGCTATTTCAGATCTTATCCTAAGAATCAGAGTACTAGGCTGATTCCCCTAGTCATAGAGTTATTATTATCATAAAAGTTCGGACGAATTATTGTGATTTCTATAATAAATTTGCCCGGCTGTTTTTTTTTTCTTTAAATATAGATAACTTTCCAATTAAATCTGCCTTTTCTTTACAGATACTGTTCGGAAAAGAGAGGCACAATATTCTTGTAAATACCTAATTAGCATTTTTAGTATTTAAGGTTACATTTGATAACCCTCGTCCGGTTTAACCACTTTCTCCGGGTTCACCGAATTACCGAGGGACTGACGTTCACAGCGTAATTTCCCGTGACGTATGTTTACAGCCCTTACCTTGTTTGTTCCCCCCGAAGGAAGAGCAGTTATGTAGATATGTAGTCACGAGTCACAGTTAGAATAATTATATCCACGCAGCTCAATTCAACTATAACAACGAGCATCAACTTCCGTGGAAAACCGATGTACTTTACTTGTTTTCATTTGTTTAATTTAATCAAATATAGTAGTGAGTAAGAACCACGGCGTGTTTTTATTTACATCGAAAAGTGCAAAACGCCACATAATCACAAAAACAGATACTTTCCTCTATATCCTTAATGATAGACATAACACAATCCTAACCACTAGATGGCTATAAAATACCGTATATGTCCAAGATATCTAAAGTTCACCACTCCAGATCATGCGTACTAGTTATCTGCCCTCTTATTGAGCAATGAGTAGTTATATCTTCATTATTTTTCCAGTTGTGAACCTGTTGCCCTGGTGGCTGTACAGCTGGAGTCTCCTAAATCACTAGCTTGTATATTATTATTTGCCTTTACTTTGTTAAATATTGAATTTATAATTTAATTCTCAATAATTCAATGTATCAAATGAGCTTTCATTAATAAAACAGTAAAACTATTAATAACATGTATAATTTATTATCAAGTTTATATCAAAACATATAAAGAGTATGAGAACTCTTATCCAAGGTGAGTATACTTATTTGGAATATTCAAAACAAATATTATCAATTATTCAGTACATATTTGGATTCTTTAATTCTCACTTTTAAATATCCCGCGCTATCATAAGAGAAAAGAAAACCACCAACAACGTCTACCAACTTATACAAATTTAAATTTCAATCTGAACCGTCATCTCACAAGATTTAACAGTAACCTCAAAATATTATAAAAGTTATACATTCATTTATACAAAAATTTAAACAATACTTTGACCAGATACTTCGTTTATCGGTTTATACAGACGCCAGAGTACCCCAAAATGGGATTTCCTTGTAGTGACAATCCAAATTAACTCAGATGTTCGCATAGAAGGGCTCAGATCCAAAGAATAACATCGGTGTCATAAAAATCCAGGACAACGAACCTCCTTCACAGCATTCGAAGTGTATCTTACGCTTGAAACAGCAGAGACATGTATGATTTTTCATAATTTGTGTCTTCGAAAAGTTATTCAATTTTAGCTCAATCTTTATTACCCATTTTGTTAACTGTAACTTGATTCTTGTTTTTACCATATTTTATTTTCACTTGTTAAGGGTAAATGCATAAAAACATTAATAAATTACCAGGTAAAGAAGTTATAAAAGAACTAAATAATTTAAATTATCTTTATTGCAGGATAATTGCGGATTGGAGTATATACTCATGCTGCTTCACTACCGATACTTACAAAAAGTTACAATTCGAATATTTTATCATGAAAGTGGCAAAAATATATTTTTGCGGTAAGTACACAATCCCTGCGCAAATATTAATTGCCGTATTTAGCACACAGAGACGAATACAAGCAACAAAGCGTTATTCTTTAAATGTATTGGCACGTTTTATATACAAATAAGAGGTATGTACAACATATTATATCGAGATGGAAAAAAATATATATTCTCTTAAATGTCTTTATAGATTGCGTAGCACGATTCAGAACGTGCAAAATCAAGGATAACCGCTACTCAACTTAATGGCCTCTTTCGACATAAACGAGTTTTCTTTTTCTCGACTTCTGGTAGTGAGTATGTTAGTATCTCTTTCTTTGGCTGATTTTTTTTTTCCTGTACGTTTGTGGTCTTAATATTTCGTTGATTTTATTAGTAACGTAGCAACGAAAGATTTAAATGGTATTAAAATGGACATTTTCGCTTCGGGTTATGAACAACGCTCATTAATTTTAAATACTTTTCATCTTTTTGAGTTTATAATGTAAAAAAAAGTAGGATATAGTTTGTATACAGGGTGATTCTCAAAATATGCGACAAACTTTAAGAGCCGATTCCTGAGGTTATTTTGATCATAAAGGTTCATATAAGTATATGTCCAAAACGGTTTGGTTTTAAAGTTATTGAATGTTTAATAATAAATTATGAACTATGACTAACACGATATAATATCACAGTTGGTTCTTCAAAAACTATTGTGTTGAGAGGGAGTTGTTTATTTGTCAATAGTTGTCAGAGTATTCATTTAGTTTATTGCCAGTTTCTGTTTTCTAAAATGAATTACACGAATGTTGAGATGTGTGATATGCATTTCGTTTACGATCTTGCCAATGGAAATTCGCGTGCTGCTAGACATCTTTATGCAGAACGATACCCGAACCATATCATCCCGAATCATTCAATTTTTGCCCGTCTTCACCAACGTCTTAGTGAAACGGGAAATTTTAAAAAAAACGGACGACTGATAACGGGCACCCATCTACAGTGAGAACTCCACAAGTTGAAGAAATGGTATTAAATGAAATTGAGGAACATCCTACTACAAGCACCAGAAAAATTGCGTTTGCTTTAAATATTAGTCAGGCCACAGTTTAGAGACTATTGAAAGATCAACTGTTGTATCGATATCACATTCAACGGGTGCAGGCACTTTTGCCGGCAGATTTTCCGCAAAGACTTTTTGTCAATGCATGCAACACAAAATCGCACAAAATCCTGACTATTTGGCTCAAATGTTTTTCACCGACGAGGCTACTTTCTCTAGAAACGCGATTATTACTTTTCATAATAATCACATATGGGCCGAAGAAAATCAGCACGAACTAGTGAATGCCCCGTCATCAACATCAATTCTCTGTCAATGTGTGGGCCGGAATTGTTGGAGATCACTTGATAGGTCCACATTTTTTACCGATGCGTTTAAATGGCGAGGTATACCGCAATTTTCTTGAAGAGGAGCTACCAGTACTGCTGGAAGAAGTTCCGTTGCAATTAAGATTACACATGTATTTTATGCATGACGGTGCTCCAGCGCATTTTAGTTTAGTTGCTCGCGAGTTTTTGGGCAATACGTATCCAGATCGGTGGATAGGACGGAGAGGTCCACAACCGTGGCCTCCTCGGTCTCCAGACTTAAATTATTTGGACTTTTTTCTCTGGGGTCACCTTAAATCATTAGTTTATACGACTCCCATTGAAAATGTCGATGAACTGAGAAATCGTATTATCGCAGCTTTTCAAACAATTCGAAATACTCCTGGTATTTTAGAACGGACTCGCCAGTCAATACGACGGAGGATAGAAGCTTGTATTGCAGTTGGGGGCGGTCATTTTCAACAGATAGTATAAGTTAATTTTGTTTTACTAATTTTGTTAATTTATAATAAAAAACATTAATTATGTTAACTTACTATTAAACATTGTACAACTTTAGAACTAAGCGATTTTGGACATATGTTCTTGTGAACTTTTATGATTAAAATAACCCCTGGAATTAGCGCTTAAAGTTTGTCGCATATATTGAGAATCACCCTGTATATTGCTCTATGTTTACAGCACAAATGCGTGGAATTTAAATTTTTAAATTTAATCTAATATGAATTACAATATCCTCTTTATTTTTGTGTATTCAGTAATATAATTATCTTTATAATTACTTTTATTTTTCAGATCTAAATAAATTTTACGAAGAATTTTTTTTTATTTTCTCCCAGCGACCTCTCTGAAGTCTAAACTGAGTATCATGACTAGTAACTTTTTTTTCTGCTAGGTGGCACGAGATACTTGTGGATGCACCAAATCAACTGTCAAGGTAGCTTTCCATCTGCTTGCTAACGAATTGATACTATAGAGACGTCTATTATTCAACCGTCGAACTAACTGACTAAAGGGATTTACAGTTTCCGTACAAATATTTAACGATAAATGCGAAATTTTCTAAAGTAATATAATAATCAACCATACTAGAATCGATTTATGCCAACATGCAAAGAAAAATTCCTAGCTAAAGTGCAAAGTGATGGCGGTTCGTTCAAACACGAGCACCAACATGAAATTTGGTGGTGAACAACGTAAAAAATATTCTTTGACTGTTTAAAATTGATTCAAACCTAATTAATAATTTTCATTTTTAGGTTGGAAATCATCGGTAAAATATCTGGGTACATAAGATGGTCTCAATACAGGTATAATCTTAAGTAAATTATGGGCTAAATTGGACGTACTTGGGATTCTAACAAATGGTCAAGGGTTTCAATGGCAGACAGGATTTTGCTCAAGATATTTTTGTTAAAAAATTGCAAGGTCATTCAGGTAAATGTGGATTTAAAAACTACATAAGTGATATCCCAGCTCAGGTGGGGTGATAGGTGATATATCGAAACTTTTTAGGTATAAAATTTCTGAAACTGGGATATTTCTGAATTCGTGGCGTAAAATTGTAAGAGCAGCAGAATATAAACAGCTTTCCGATCTAGTATGGCTTATTATAATAGTCATTAATAATAATTTAATATTTAACAGTTAGAGTATGCAACCAGATATGCACGTTTACTTTCAGCGACTCCTTTATTGTGCTTTAAAACCTGTTTTAAACGTGTGTTAAATTATCTAGATTAGTTTAAATACTAAAAGCTAACATTTCCATCGCGTGGATTCCATATATTTCAGGAATTTTCGCTACTTACCATCAGTCATGTCACCACTTGAAGCGTTGCTAGAAGCCGTTTCTGGCATCCATTGCATGGTCTTGTCTTCATCCATGCAGGCTGCTTTCCATATTTCCAACTGGGCGTATATCATACTCCCCTGAAAATAATTAAAAAAGAAATTAATTGTTTGCATGACTATAATATGTAAGAATAAATTCATTCATTTATGCTGTTTCTTTTTTTTTATTTAGGATTTGGATACAAAATCTACTTTTTATTTATTTATTATTATTATTTTTTTTTCATACGGAAACCATAGTAGCCTGTGATATAGCCAAATAGCAGATTTTGTTAGCTTTCCTAAAATATATTACGCTCTATACTTATTGCAAATATGAACGGAGATATGACGTTTTTAGATTTTTATTAAATAATAAGTGCGTAATGGATAATGACAGATATACGAGGAAAGTGAGTAGAGTGCCATGACCGACAAACGAAATAAGCGTCTAGGTGTCATACTAAAAACTAAAACTAATTGATTACTTTGTATTATCATTACTTTGTTAATTTCTCTATTATATTACACAGCTATTTTCTTTTATTCCTAACGTACTACATCTTATCTCGTATATCTCTGTTGGTCTAGAATTGAGGGATAGTTGATTATGAAAGGTATTATATATTCTAGAAGATATGGGAAATAAACATTTTGTTCAAACATTCTTCAAAGGCTCTTGTAATCACTGTGCACCCACTATTTTTTGCTCAAATAATGGTGGATGTAAATATGAAGGTTTCTAACTGTCGAGTTGTTTACACAATTATTTTGTATCATATGTTCGAGAAAGGGAGAAACTTTTATAATAGAACAAATTTTAGTTCTATTTCGCCAAAACAATAGCCAATACAATTCTAGTTTTCTGATTTGATCTTAATAGTTAATCACCACTGTGTAGGTGAAAAGAAGCATTGTGCTTGTGATTAAATTTCAATTTTTAATATACTTGTTTTGTCCACGTTTAAATTAATTTAGTGTGTTGTAATTTTGAAACCACGTGGATTTTTTGTGAAATAGGATTTTCTTCTAGAACAAATTTGTCTTTTGCTTTGTTTAGAGGATTTTGAATTGTCCTCTAGTAAATGTAGAGTCTAATGCAGTTTTTGTTTTCGGCCAGAATCTTAAATTCATGGTTTTATTTCTGCATCATTGTAATTAAATGTTTTTTTTTTTTATGGAAATAAAATTTATGATTATTAACGTCATTCAAAATTTCAGTTCTTTTATTTTTGATTACTTTCACCCACATTTTATTTTTCATGATTAGTTCAATTCTGAAAATAACCCTGAGTTCAAGTATTCTTTTGCGCCCTTTTAAATTTTTATCCGCTGAGCTAGTAAATTTAAAATTTTCTTTTTTTTTTTCATTTAAATTTCATTTTGCGTTTATGCTGGTATCATCACTACACAGCACTACGTAATTATTTTAACAATTACGTTTTATTTTAACAAACATTTTTGTTTTCGTAATTAATTTTTTTTTGTTGCATCTCTATTTCTTGTTAATTTAACACAACTTCTCTCAGTGAACGCACCCCTTTTTTAGATACATGATGTTTCGGGAGCGGGTTGAAACGAATTAACATAAGAACATGAGGGATTGTTTTCGAAAGGAGATAACAATAGAAAAAAAATAGTTTATTCTGTGTTCAGATATTCATCATCTTGAAATTCCTTCCAATGGTAGATACCGTTATTAAAATATGATTATTATTTAAGTTTTTGCGATGATTTGGCGATTTTTCAGCCGAATTTACATAACAACCTCGAACAGCGCAAAAATTAACGACCATCGGAATGTGGCGCGTCAAAAATATTCGATGACCTCACCTAGAATCCACTCGTAAAGATTTACCTGTTTGCTATACGTTTATCAATTCGCAAAAAGTACTACAGAATCTACAGAATTTGTCTTGAACGGTAATTCGGATAGAAGCCGTGTGTACGAACAAAATTTCGCAAAGATTTCAAGGAGACTCGCTTCTGTTTCTCGAAGGCCACGGCATTGAGTGTCCTTGTACCGTTTCGCAGGCACGTATGTCAAACATTACGCGTGCGGGGATAGTAGGAAGAACTACTGTTGGTTGGACGATGACCAAGACGACCAAACTGCGAGAGAAAGTGACCTACTTGCGCGAAAACAAAATGCGGAGGAATGTGCGTCGGTGAGTAAATTTGTAGCGAAATTGTCGAAGAAAATGGGAACGTTACAGCCACTTGCTGTTATTTACATTATTAGCTGTTTTATTCATATATTGGAATTAAGATATCGAAGCTGCAGGACTTAAGACAAACAGGACAATAGTTATAAACATATTTGCACCTTTAGGGAACTGTAAGAAATAGCTGTGAATAAAGGAAATGTGTAATATTACACTCCTTATTGATAAATTACTTAAATTGCAGTTCCACTATGTCTTTAGTATTCTGCTAATTACAAGTAGCAACACTTAAATAATGCAACTACATGAAACATGAAATAAACCGTTATATTCACCTCTACCAATAAAGGCTCTAGGCTTGTACAACGGACTACATAGTTGCGCATTTCTGTTGGTTTCATGTTAACTACAAAGAAATAAATGTATGTCTACTTATGTTAAATAGTCAGACATCGAATGAGCGACCTGATTTTTTTATATTTGTGTTTGTCTTTAACAGTAAACAGCAATAGTTGACAACTAACTGGTGTTGCAATATGCTTTTCTCTGTGTATATCATTCTTTCTTTCTTTAGAAGTGAATAATGTTTGAAAAGGGAAGGTGAAATTTTACCTGCATTAAGGTATTAATTCCTCATTATGATATTTACAAACATAGATGCAGTGGTATTTGTAATTATATTTGAAAAAACTTAATAAAAACAAGATTGCAAGATCTTCTGGTAAGTCTTCACATTAAATTGGTTTGATGGTGCGTAAATTTGGTCTCAATTTTGGGCCGAAAATGTAGTGGAAGTAAGTCAGTTTTGGGCAAAAATTGTGTGCTGGTGTTTCAAAGAGGATTGGGCATCATTAAAATAAGATGATTTGAATTTGTGTAGATCCCAATATCCTTGGGTGAAAGTAGTCCTTTCTCGGCTCAAAATACAGTAGCTTGTAAGTGTGAATTTTTGTAGATATTTTCTTTTGATTGAAGTCTTCACATTAGATTGGTTTGATAGTGCGTAAATTTGGTCTCAATTTTGGGCCGAAAATGTAGTGGAGGTAAGTGAGTTTTGGGCAAAAATTGTGTGCTGGGGTTTCAAAGAGGATTGGGCATCATCAAAATAAGATGATTTGAATTTGTGTAGATCCCAATATCCTTGGGTGAAAGTAGTCCTTTCTCGGCTCAAAATACAGCAGCTTGTAAGTGTGAATTTTTGTAGATATTTTCTTTTGATTGAAGTCTTCACATTAGATTGGTTTGATAGTGCGAAAATTTGGTCTCAATTTTGGGCCGAAAATGTAGTGGAGGTAAGTGAGTTTTGGGCAAAAATTGTGTGCTGGGGTTTCAAAGAGGATCGGGCATCATCAAAATAAGATGATTTGAATTTGTGTGGATCCCCATATCCTTGGGTGAAAGTAGTCCTTTCTTGGCTCAAAATACAGTATATTGTAAGTGTGAATTTTTGTAGATATTTTCTTTTGGTTGAAGTCTTCACATTAGATTGGTTTGATAATGCGTAAATTTGGTCTCAATTTTGGGTCGAAAATGTAGTGGAAGTAAGTGAGTTTTGGGCAAAAATTGTATGCTGGGGTTTCAAAGAGCATTGGGCATCATCAAAATAAAATGATTTGAATTTGTGTAGATCCCAATATGCTTGGGTGAAAGTAGTCCTTTCTTGGCTCAAAATACAGTAGATTGTAAGTGTGATTTTTTGTAGATATTTTCTTTTGATTTGGAAAACAGACCGCATCTAAAGTTATATAGAAATAACTTGAAGGTAGGTCTTTGTTTGGACGAAAATAGCGGGCGAGTTGAACTGGTGGTTGAAATCAAAATTTGGGTAAATCAGAATTTTTCAGTGCACTATTTTGCATTAAATTAATGGTATGGCTGTGACAAGTAAAATCTTTATTAATAGAACTGGAAAAATTTGCGAGAAGCAGAGTTAGCAGAAGTTAAAGTCCAAATTCAGGAAGAGTGTACATATTTACCGTCTGAATGTTTAAATGTCAAACTAGGTAAAAAAAAGTATATTGGAATAAGTTCTACATTCCTAGAAATATTTTTTGCCACACGTTTTAGATGGCGTTGGTATGAAGCCAAAAAAGTATAAACGGTTCTTATGTAACTTGTGGTATAATGTATTACGCAGGAGCTGCGTTAGAAAGGGAAGTAATGTTGTGACATGTCTTCTTTCCTATGGACGTAGTAGCTCTCATGTGCTCAACAACCATAGGAATGATAAGAGTGCAGTATAACTGGTTGATCTAAAGGCCGTTTTACACCTAGCTATTTATTGTGCAATTTATTGGCCAATTTAAAATTTTACTGTATAACACGGATTAAATACGTGTTATACACGTAAAATTTTAAATTGCGCAATAAATAGCTAGGTGTAAAACGGCCTTAAAGTTTTTCTTTTGATACTGAAGACAAGTCAAAAAAAGCATATAGTCTGTTACGAATTTCAGTAAGTGTTGGGTGGTGTTGTATCTCCTCATTAATTGGGTGAAGAACAAATACTTAGAAAATACCATAGAAGTGTTGATGCAGAATTTAAGGTAAAAATAATCTGGATTTTGGCAAAATCATAAAACGGGAAATGATCTGCTTTCAGATGAAAATAGAACGTCGTTTGATATAAGAAAGGGTGGTTCTCAATTTCCGACAAAGAAATTGAAGGTGGGCTTGTATTTGGACGAAAATAAGGTGAGTAGATAAAGGTGGATTAGAATTTTTATTGAATCGTTAGAGTGGATGATAGGTGTGAACTTGACAGCAATTTAGGTGGAAAAGGATAGAGCATTAGAGTCAAAAATAATATGGAGTAAATTTCTTTTGAAACAATCGTTAAATAAGATCCGTTCTTGGTCTAAAATAAACTTGAGGCCTAAATTTCTATGGATAAAGGCTAGGTATTTTTTGATAGAAGAAATAGAACTTCGCGCGAAATAAATTGGAAGTGATCCAGAATTTTGGTAGAATTGTTTAGAAGATTATTTATTATTTGCATTTAGCCCAAAAAACAAAGTGGGAGTATACTGAGCTTTTAACAAAAATAATTTGGAATAAATATGGATTTTGATAGAATTATAGATTAATCCGTATTCCTCTCGATGGAGACTGCCTTTAAACGAATTCAAATGCGTTCCAGTTGGATTCTCGAGGAGGAGAAGTGATCCTGAGACACGCATCTTCGTGGGAAATGTCAGGTTACCGTGGAGTCAACAGATTAAGTACCTAGGAATCCATTTCGACAAGCGTCTCACCTAGTCGAAGCAGAGCTCCGAGCTCAGATCTCGTTGGTTCGTTAGGAATGAGCAGATTCATGGTAATAGACAAATTCCGACTCTCCGAGACGCCATTCAGCAGATTATTGTTGCTGCTTGGGGTGGCGCTCAACTCAGCGAAAACCCCTTGGTTTAGGTGGTCATGGCATCTCAGGATCGTCCACCTCCTCTCACTCGAGTCAGACGTCTAGATGTTTCTCTATCAAACGTTCTAAACGTGACGACCGCCCTCAACACCTTCAAAGTGAGGTAAAACTTCAATTTATTAGTTTCTTGTTAGGATTTCAAGGAGGAGGACAGAAGTGTCCTCCGCAGCGAAGCTGCTGACCGCTGTCCAGAGACAGGCATTGCTGGGTATCACTGGTGCAACTAACAGTACAGGGACCGCCTCTTTGGAGACCATTGTGGGCCTCCCCCCGCTGCGACTCTATGTGAGAGCGGAGGCAATGAATGCGATCCTTAGACTGAAAGCCAACAACCTGTGGCATCCCAACTTCAGGGTGGAGGACACACTTATACTACGGCACGTTGCTGGACGGGCATTGCTACAAATGCCCACGGACAGCATGGCACCCGAAATTATGTTCACTGAAAAGGTGAAAATCTGCATACCGAACAGAGACCAGGCGCGTAGTAAGATCACTGTTAACGAAAACTGGTACACGGATGGATCCAAATCCAGCCAGGGGACAGGAGACGGTATTTGTGGGCCCAGTCCTAATCAAAGGATTATTCATAAGCCTGGGGAAACATACAACGGTCTTCCAGTCAGAGGTATTCGCCCTTGCAGCCTGTGCAGAAATGATTGCAAAAGGGGGCTGCATGAGGAGGAAAATTAATATAATGACTGACAGCCAGACTGTCATTAAGGCAGTCTCAAACCCTGTAACTAGGTCAAAACTGGTTAGGGACTGCAAACAATCCCTCAATGCACTGGCACGAGACAACACGGTGTCTCTGATTTGGGTGCCGGGACATGAGGATATAAAGGGCAACGTAATCGCGATAACTAGCCAAGGAGGCTCTAAGAGACACTTCATGGGTCCAGAGCCTATGTGGGATTACTAAGGATTCCGCAAGAAGGGAGATCTGGACCTGGTTAGATAAAGAAAGTACAAAGAAATGGAGGTCGACTGAAGGTCAACTCCATACCAAACGCTGATAGGGGATGGGGATGGTAGTTTCTCTGATAACCTACTCAAGCGCAGTAAGAAAGAAGTTAAAAACCATTACTGGTTGTAACTGACACTGCCCTCTGAAAAAGCATCTATACAACACAGGCCGTGTAAGCGAATTGTGGTGTAGAGGATGCGAACTACAGGAGGAAACGAGTTTACATGTAATCTGCACATGTGAGGAACTGAGATACTCAGGCAGAAATATTTCGGGAGAGATCTATTGGAGCCTAGAAGGTCCTCAAGTTTCCACTGGGCAAGATACTGGCTTTATAGGAACACCAAGCTGCTCGAGTGAAATAGAGAATCAATAGGATGGTACAATGAGCACCAAGCTCAAGTGCCTGGACATCAAGTGCCCACCCTAACCTGAATGAAATGAAATGATGAAAATGAGGATTTCAAATGATGATCATCAATCTTCTCTGAAGAGTAACTTACCACAAGTTACTTCCAAATAGCGTAACAAACAAAGGGTACAGAACCTCAGGTTTACACCCTATAATAGTGGAGATATGGGATCAATGTTCAACGTTAATCCGTTTGTTTGCAGAAGATAGTTGAGGCTGTAAGGCCGAATTCAAAAGAGTTTCAGCGTTTTGACAGAAAAAATGCTTAAACTGAATTTCGATCAAAATAAATTATGTGGCTATGTTTGGCCGAAAATAAAAATGCAAAGATTAAACGATTATTTCAATTATACTTTAATGCAGAGCCTTTGCAATAGATTTAATTCGAAGAATTGTACTACCAACCAAACAAGCAAAGAAACCATCATACCCTTAACAAACGATCTCAATCGACATTAAATACCAAAACGAAAAATAGAAAAGAAACTTTTACTTTACCAACTAAATATAGCAAAGACGTAACATCCCATCCACGCTGACATCATCAAATAATTGTTGTTAAAACTACTCAACCATATTTTCCCACGATTCTTTTTTTGCGTATTCAATTCGCAGTGATTCATCCATCGCCACAGCGTTTCACTATATGTATGTATGTTATTGTGTATATATGTCTTACTTGCGGTTTTCATATCATCAAATGCGTATCCAAATTACCGCTTTAGCAGCACACGTAAAAACGAAGTGAAAACAATGCAAGTAGAAGAGATATAGGAAAAGTACTTTTTTACGTTGCTATCGATAGTTCTTTCGACGATTACAATAGATTACATCATCGATACTATTAGCATGTTTAAACGAGCAATTATATTATTTGCATACATATTTAGTATCATCGTTTTTGTTGGATTTTCATTCATGAGCACTAATTGCTACGTGCGTGTAAACAGTTCCAAGTATTCATTGAAGTAAACATAAACGGAAAATCGGCAAAAAAGACATACACTAATAATAATTAAAGAAAAATAATTGCTAATCTTCTCAGAAACCATACAACAACGTCGATAAAACAGCTATAAATCTTTCAAAGCTTTATATCTATCACACCGTTATTTCTGCGAAGAGTCAATTAGCAATACAACTGTTCCCTTTCTTTAATGACGTTATTGCCAACTTTAGCGTTTTTACCAATTATCATGAGTAAGCTGGTTTACGTCTTGCAGCGTTGATAAAGGAATAAAAATTTGGGGAGGTTAATGCTTACTTGTGGCGCCCTTTTGTTGAAATCTTCCTCTGTCATACTAAGCAAGACAGAACCGGTGATGTCCCATTGTTCTGGAACCAGAGCTGGAAGCTCTAATTCTCGACAAGTCCATTGTAGCCACGACCAAACATTAGCTGATGTCCATTTAGATGCATCTGAAAAAGATAGAGGAACTGTGTTAGAATATATAGCCCTAAAACCATAGAATATTGGAAATAATGTTAAGAAGATTCTAGTTTCTAAAAGTTGTATCTATGGTAAGAAGAGATTTTTATATCAGAGGTATTTGGAAAATATTTCTTTTTTTATTAGAACATTAACAAAAGTCATATATATGTGTCATCTTGTAAGAAATATTTTCCCTTTGCATTAATTTGTTTGTAACGTCTACCATTTATGTAGAAAAAGTATTAAACTATTCTCGATTTTTACGAATAGAACTTGTATATATTTTGTATAAACATTTTGATAAGTCGACGGACGAGGCTTGAAATTTGATATCGATTAACGAAACCCTTAAGATCTGATTTCGGTGGTGCGTCTAGCGACTGCGATTGCAATCGCAAGACTGCTTTTATGTATTTTATACTAGAAGCCGGACATTCTCCTAGAATGTGGTCCTTGAGGAAGGTGGTTTTTTGAAGTCGGTCCATACGAGAGAAGTTTTCACCTTTAGAATGTGCAGTACGCACACGTGAATTCTGTACAACTTTTGTAGAAAAGATTTTGTCCTAAAACCAAAAATAGAGCTATAATCAAAGACCCAGTCTTCGGGAACACCCTGTATAATTAAAAATATTTTTAGGTTATGCGGCATTGAATTCTATAAAACTTTTGTAGAAAAGACTTTTTCCTAAAAGCAAAAACAGAGCTATAATGAAAGACCCAGTTTTCGGGAACACCCAATATTATTAAAAATATTTTTAGGTTATACAGCATTTAATTCTATAAAACTTTTGTAAAAAACATTTTTCCTTAAAATAAAAAATAGCGCAATATAGAAAGAGCCAGTCTCCGGGAACACCCTCTATAATAAAAAATATTTTTAGGTTATGTAACATTGAATTCTATGAAATCTTTATAGAAAAGATTTTTTCCTAAAAGCAAAAATTGAGCTATAACACTGCGTGACACGATTTTCGTATTACTATTATGGATTTCAATTAGTTAGAATATGTAAGCAGTGGATGATTTTTGTTTCTATCACGTCTTGTTTTTGAAGTATACGCTGATGGCATTAGATAGATTCTGGCACAAAATCTTGGGATTTTCAATGGGGGTAGAGTTCACATTTTATCCCCTCATAGATACAATATGCATATTTACATGTCACTTTGTGCTTGTAGCGACAGATTGAAATATTCTATCTGATATAGATACCGGGTGTCCAGCCTAAGATGCAACGGTCCATAGCTGATTTATTATTGCTTTTTTGGAAAAATGTTTTAAATAAATGTTGGCTCGAATCATATTCTACACATTTTAAAATTAGTTTTAGTAATGGCGGACTTTCGGTTGTACCGGAAGTAGATACTTTATTATTTTAAATAGAACACCCTGTATATTACTATATTCTCCGGAAATACGAAAGTTAGAAAGATGCGGTTTTCAGTTTTCGCTTAACCAGGAAACAGCATACGTCTTTTATTTTAAAATTGGTGCGTTTAAATTACAGCGTTATTAAATAGAGATCTGTAATTTTCGAGCTCTAAAATCATGGATAACATGATTTTTTTTAAATTGAATGGTATAGCAATTTTTACATAAATAGATGTAAAATTTGATTTTCTTTCGATTTTATACGAGTGTTATTGTGTCTATCTCCAAAGGTTTTGGAGATATTCGCGATTTTTCAGTTTTTCATGATAGATACGTATTGCGAAGCGCCGGCACCTTCCCCTCGCATTTCACCAGGCTTGGGACTAATTAACAAAACAAAATAAGTTTTGGTCGTTGGTTTTAATTTTTTGTCGTTAATTTAATCGAATTATTGATAATTAAATAAAGCAATGTGTATATTTTTACGTTTTAAGTTTTTTACCAATAATTATTAGTTACCGTACCCAAAAAACAGCACGTGATAGAAAAAAAGTACATAGGTGTTCTTATTAAGCGATTTGTATAAATAAATAAACAGGAAAAATTGAAGTGGGTACTTGATTTTTTTTTTAATTTGTAACGTAGTGTAATCAAAGACCCAGTCTTCGGGAACACCCTATATCATTAAAAAAAATTTAAGTTATGCAGCATTTAATTCCATAAAACTTTTGTAAAAAAGATTTTTTCCTAACATCAAAACTAGAGCAATAATGAAAGAGCCAGTCTGCGGGAACACCCTCTATAATAAAAAATATTTTTAGGTTATGTAGCATTGAATTCTATGAAACCTTTATGGAAAAGATTTTTTCTTAAAAGCAAAAATTGAGCTATAATCAAAGACCCAGTCTTCGGGAACACCCTATATCATTAAAAATATTTTTAAGTTATGCGGCATTTAATTCTATAAAACTCCATTTAGATATTAAATTTTCAAGATTGATTGAAGATAACGAGGTAAATGTTTTGCCTTATTATCAAACTCATTCACGGAGTTCAAGTTTACAGCAGCAGCGCTGGAATTAGGTATTTCAAGAGTATTAATCCACAGAATCTTAAGAAACATATTTTAGTGTAAATGTTAGAGACATTATTTTTGAACGAATCAGCAGAAGTTTTTTTTTTGCCACCAGTCGCTGAATTCAGTCCTTCACACTTCCAGTTTTCGATGCATTTCCAGATACGGCAATAGTGGTGTCATCAGCAAAAGTAAGCAGATGATCGCAGGATATCGGGCCTCGTAAATCATTTATAAAACAATAGCGGCCCCAAAAACCGAACCCTGTGGCACGCCCAATTCAATACTCTGAATATCCGATACAATTGCACGAAAAAATGCAACTATACTGTATGAGTACAGACATTGGCGTAAAAATGGCAGTTCTTCTATTTCACTATACTAAATTCAACTTAACTTCAATGCATGAAAGACACTTCCCCAATGAATGATTTTTTGCAAATTAGTTGGGAAATTCTTTATATAACACAGTGTAGTTCCTTCGAGCCTAGCCCATGATAATTAAATGCTTAATTGCTACCAATTATAAACTAGATGATTGAAAAAATCGAGACACGGATTTGGAATTAATAATTTTAACCATTTACAATAAACATAATTTCGAAACTGTTCGTGAATAAGAGAACAAAAAAATCCATAGGCACTAAATTACATGACTAACATACTAAATTAGTGTTCTGCTCTTAAATATATAATTGCTGGTCTATGATCATTTATCATAGCAAAGCAGAACGATAAATAATTTTTTGAAGGTCCTACATATACGATCGTTTCCTTATAGAAAGAACTGTTGTACAGGAAAAATTGGAACTCGGGCAGTGATATCAAATAATGTGGAAGAAAAAAACAAAAGCTAGTTTGTAAGAGATGGAGTACAAAAAAAAATGATTATGTAACAAAGTGTTACGGTCCTGTACGCGTCAATAGATTTGGAATTTCCGCTAGCTATTGTATTAACAGCAAATTTACACAGAACGAATCAAGGTGTATACACATAATAATTTACAAATTGCCACGCGTACGACTATTAAAGAAATAACAGTCATTATAACAAATCCAAGATCTACTACTATAGCATAAGTGTTGGAACGGGAATGCATATAACCAGTTTTTTTTTCTTCTCAATTTGCATATCAATGGACACTCCTGGATAGTTAATGTACGTTACATACGTTGAAGACGACCTTCAGCAACAAAACAACAACCAACACACAACAATACGTACCCAGAGATAGTATCTCTGATACGGCAATTTCAAAATTTAAATATACAATTACCAAATGCATTAATTGACGTCAGTAAATATGTCTTCGCTAAAGCGTTTGGTAAACAGTGGTTACGAGCAGTTCTGGTCCCCGAAAGAAACTGGTCTCAATTTGTCATCAAGCACGGAGATCTAGTAAACTCGTTGGGTGTGGCTGATCTATTTCTATAACCAAGGACGGCTCCATATCGCCGCCACGAATGCTGGATTGAGAAGGCGTCGCTATACGCATGGTAAGATCTTTATCTAGAATCTAAATCGATGGGTGGAAACCTATTAGCATTTATTAAGTCCAAGCATTCCTCGATGGGGAATACATTCCATAAATGCCAAAGGATCAGTGGCGGTGTAGATGGATAAAGAACTATTGACTTGCTTCGAGTGATTCAGAAGATTTTCCTGAAGGAATGTGTTAAAGATTAGATGTGGAATAAAATACTTCTTTATGCAAAATAATGGTAAATAGAGGATGAGTGAAAAACAAGTAGAGGCAAGAAAAATGATATAATACTTATGTAAAACTAAAACAAATAGTTATGGAGCTATCCAGCATTCGATAATATTGCAGGATCAATATCTAAAGCATTGGTGGATTAAGAGGTCGATGAAACAAGTTGCGTAGATGATGATCACGCATAAAGGGAGATTAGTTTACACCAACAAGCTGGCTTTGCCCTCTCTGCTGCGAGACCTGGTTGTGGACGAGCTACTAGTAAATAGTGAGTAGAACTGAGCAGTTCAGTGTTTCTGCTGATGATGATAGCTTTGCTATCGAAAACGTATCCAGTTTAGTGCAGTTTGTGGTGAGGGGTCTAGGAGAAGTTTGCAGCATTACCAGTACCACAGTTTGGAGTATTTTTGTCATCAATAATAATAATAAATATATTTATTTGTCGTCAGTTTAAAAAAACATGGACATTGTTTTATTACATTCTTTGACAATAATAAATATAAAAAGAGATATTAAACATAAACATTAAAAATGTATAAATTCGCTAACATCATAAAATCTATGTTCTAACAAAAAAAAATTCAATAACCTCTTAAATCCATACATCGTTGATGCTGTTTTAATTTTTTCAGGTAGTTTATTGTAATAAGATATAGATCTATACTTAGGACCACATTCGTAGAGTTTGTGGACTGGAATACTACATGATCTGGTCTTCATAATGCTATATACGTCGGAGTTCTTTACATATTTACTAATATTTTGCCTGCAGAAAACTACCAGTTCATATATGCATAAGCTACAAACTGGCAGACCAAACCTAACTGCTGAAATAATGAACGGTATGGTTGCGTGAAATTCGCGCCCACCATGCATCTAATGATCCTCTTTTGTAATAGGCATGGCGTCGCACCCCAAAATATGATTCCGTAGCGCAACCTGGACTCTACATATGCAAAATAGAACATCCGTAGTGACTGAATACCCACGTTATTTCGAATACTTCTTATTCCATAAAGGGCCGTACCTAATTTTGCTTCGAGCGCTGAACAATGTTTCTCATACCTGAGTCCCTTATCTACTGTGATATCCAAGCACTTGTAATTGTCTCGCTCAGGTATGGACTTACCGACGTAGAAAATGTATAGACTGCTGCGAGATGGAACCGTACTAAAACTGGACCTCAGCAGCCCCGTCTTCTCTCTATTCAGTTTTAGTCCATTATGTTTACACCACTTATTAAATCGGCCCATACATTCCTCAGAAGCTACCGATATGTGCGCCATCGAAAGACCGCGCTGATGACGCAGGTTGTATCGTCTGTATACTGAAAAAGTATGTAATCGCTTAAAGAGTAGCTCAGCACATTTACGGCTACCATAAAAAGGCTTGGACCCAAAACGGAGCCCTGCGGAACGCCGACCGAAACCTCCGTAACATTTGAATAATAAGTGGTGCGCACTCCATTCACATTTGACTGAACTGAAACATAAGGCTTACGATCTTTTAGGTAGGAGGAGAATAGCTCATGGGCTACTCCTCGGATCCCAAGTGCCCAGAGTTTCGCTAATATAACGTAGTGCTTGAGAAATATCGAGGACTTTTGACAAATCAAAGAAAATTCCTGCAGCAACTTTACCCTTATCTAACTCCTCATAAACATGATCCATCGAATGAAATACTGCGTCGCGTGTTGACTTACTTAGAATGCAAGCCGTCAGACCGCAGGAATGAATGAAATGAAAGCAGGATCTGCTTTGCAATCCGCTGCTTCTATTCAAACGAGACAAATGAGTGCCGTTTCAAGTAAACCAATGGTTAGAATACCATTCGCAGAGAAGTTAGCTCACGGAATCATCATGACTGTTGCTTACAGTGTTATACCAGTATGGGTATTAGTAAACATCCGCAGTTATAGAGGAATGGATAAATAAATAACAAAACTGAATTGTAAATGTAGAAAAGTGTATTTTAGATTAAGCTAAACTCACCAGACAGAAAACCAAATTGACTCGGTGATAGAAAATTGTATTTAGTTAGCTAGGACGCTAATGTTATGTTTATAATTTTTTCAAATATTTTTGTAAATGCCGTTGGTATAAACTATTTATAATAAAGCAATTTTATGGTAATAGTAATTATTAGAGACCGGATTATATGCAAAGTGCATATATTTTATTTTTTGCATATCTTTAATTAAAGTCTATATGTAGACGTATTACACTAATTGAAGTTAATTAGTGATTGTATATATTGCATATTTAGGCATTTCTATACATATCTTTACAAAAGTTGCATATATTGCATATTTAAGCTTTTTCTTATCCTTTCTATTAGTAAAAATTACTAGTAATTCCTAATGTAGATCGACAACCGACAATTCTCAGAACGATAAATCTTTTACATTGGTTTTTCTAATACTTTTTTTCCAAGAACTGCACGTGTTTAATTTCGCCTAGCAGAAGGGATGTGGTAAATACGTTTTATTATTGTTAATTCCCAAATTAACTATTCATTCATTGAATATCTTTGAGCGAAACAGCATGTAATTGTGTTACGTTTTTAAATACTGTGCGTACATACAATGAGTATAGCGAACAAAATTTCTTTTATGGATTAAGCCATATCCTGAACTGGTAAAGGATGGCGACAATTATTTTGTCGAGCCTGCAGTAAACTGGTAAGTTTAATTTTACTAAAAGCTTTACAGATGTTTTTAAAATCTTTAACTTTTGATATAAAATGACAATTGTTGTTGTAGGTGTCTTCGGAGAGAAAATACCTGATTGATCAACGCGCTAAAACTCCATCACATATTGGAAAATGTGAAAAACTAAAGCGATCCGCATGTGTGCAGCAATCTATACGTCAATGTGTAGCATCAACTTCACGAAACTCAGAACAAGAAGAATGTAATACGGATCTGTGTAACGCATTAATTTCGTCTAACATACCATTAGCAAGATTAAACAATGTTAATTTGAAATCATTTCTGCAAAAATATTGCAAACATAATATACCTGACGAAAGTACCTTACGAAAAAAATTATGTCACATCTTGTTACCAGCAAACAATAGCAGAAATTCAACATTTGGTAGGGAATAATTTTATTTATATCATGCTAGATGAAAGTACGAATAAGTGTTGCCCTTATATTGCCCATTTGTTAATAGGAATTCTTCATGAAGATATTGTAGGTAAATCATATTTAATTTATTGTAAAGAACTTCAAAAAACAAAGAATGTGACAATTGCCCAATTCGTTCAAGAAGGTTTATCAAATTTCTTTTTACCTGGAACCTTGTGAAAAATTTTTACTAATGTTGTCCGACGCTGCACCATACATGATAAAGGCCGCGCAAAATTTAATATTTTTTTATAGTAACATTATTCGTACCACTTGTTTAGGTCATGGGTTCAATCGTGTAGCCGAAGACATTAGGAATCAATTCCCTTTGATTAATGATTTAATTAGCAATGTCAAAAAAGTATTTTTAAAAGCACCTTTACGAATCCAATTTTATAAGGAGCGACTTCCCGGTGTTAAGTTGCCTCCTGAACCGATTATTACGAGATGGTGTACATGGTTAAGTCAAATTATAGCTTTGTTTCAAGTTCCATTCGTAAACTAGAAACGCAAGGGATGTCGCTTTCGGAATCAGTCGAAATAGTAGACGAATTTGATATGCTATGTAAGAAGGTTATGGGTAGAATAGGTAATTCTAGATACGATAAATTTAAAAAGTGATAAATAAAATGCGGGTATTTGAAATTGAAGAAAGTTAAGAAAATTTTGGAAGGTGAAACAGTAAACGATTTCGACTTTAATTTCAGTTTAGAATGTATTGCAAAGTTAAAAAATGCATCAATTACATCTGTGGATGTTGAAAGAAGCTTTTCTATTTCGAAACATATGTATTTTCTGATAGAAGACAAAACTTTCTTCTACACAATTTTGAAAAACATTTAATTATAAATTGTTTTAGAAATATGTTGTGAAAAAATTTTGTGCAATAAAGTTAATGTTTAAATTTCTGCTCTTATTTACTTTATGTAAAAATTTTGCATGTTGTTGCAATTTTTTGCATATATACCCCCGGTTTATACATATTTTCTCAAAAATCGATGTATATATATGCGCATATATTTCAGTTCTTCTTTGCATGTAATCCGGTCTCTAGTAGTTATAAAAGTGCATTTTCAGTTAACTATCCCGAGAGCCATATTCTTAGCTTCAGTACTATTTATAACACGGTTTGACTTTTCGAAACAACATTTTAAAAAGTAGCAAAAAAAAACAATTGTTCGGCATTGTAATTTAAGTAATTTAGAGCATCCATAATACATGCTTACGTTCTTACAGATAATCCTATAGACGCTACAGGTATGCATAGAATTCCACCATTAATGTGCTTTGGTGAGCTATGCATATATTCGACTGGCATTTCCACAAATTGCTCGCAAATAATTATGTTGTATGTAGAAAGGTGTAGGAAATCCGGACTAGTTACTGCTTTAAATATGCTGTTTTACAATCCTAATAAACTATTCTTATAATGAACTTCCATCTAAATCAACAATGTTGCAAGTCAAAAGTGTTTCCGTTATACATAGTAACTACATTGACACTATAAAGACACAATTAGGTATAACGTTACAAAGCAAATAGTCTTAATTCATCCGAGGGCAATTATTTATTTTCACCATCCTGCAAGATAATGACTTATTAGGCAAAGCAGAAATTATTCTAATTATATTACTGTATCTAAGTGTTTTATATTCTTTCTTTTTTTTTGTTAGCATACCAGCACTCTGGATTAGACTGTGTGAAAGTAAATAAATCTTTCGTACCAGATACATTGCTAAAAGCTACACTAATGTTTCCATGCCATATCTCCTAGAATGCCATCGCAAAAAGGCGCATATAGTATGGAAAACTTGACACACTAATATTAATTATTTTATCCGTTAATTAGTTTAAATTGGAGTAGAAATTTCGTTATGAATACTTGAGGAAGCAGATGATTTATTATTGAAGGCGAACTGTTACAGCTGCATAAATAGCTGAATAATATCAGTCCATTTCTGGATGAACTTTGCAGAACGTTGAAAGTCTAAAATCAACGGATAGTTTGATTCGCAAAACATTTAGCAACGATACCTATTAAAGAAATTATTGCGTAGGTCAGAATTGAAAGAAAAGTAGTGTTTTTATTGATAACTAGCTTACTAATAAGAGATAAGTACTAAAATTGTTTATATGTGGATATGCAGTGTATTTATATACAGTGTGCACGCGGTTGAGTTCCAGATGGGTACATTTGCTACGTTAAAGTATTAGCATCTATTTAATTATGGTCGTCCGGGAGATATTTAAAAGTGTCCGCAATAAATATTGATTATGGATTATGATGATTATATGCGTCAGCTATCGTTGTCTTTAAGGATAAATAATTGTCTATACAGGTACTGGGATGTAAAGGAAGAAGTGAATGTATTTGAGATTATACGCATTAATAAATGAGAAAACTAGAAAAGCCCTATTATTCGATGCTTATGTGATGGACAAGAAGAAAGGCTTTAATGGCCCAGTTAAAACATACCAAACTTGAAATTGATTTTAAGCCGTGAGGCAAAGCATTAAAAGGAGGCCATCCTAAAATTCGAGGGCAATTTTTAGTAAAATTAAGGAATAAGGAGATATCTTTGTTACATCAAAATTTAGATTTGTTCTTATGAAAATTATTTAGAATGAATAAATATGGATTCAGCAACGGGAACAATATTGCATTTTTGAAAGAAGATCTACATTACTGTCTGTTATCAGTGCCTGTCGTACACCTATAAATACTATTTTGTGCTAAAAAAAAGCTCTTTAATAAACGATGACCCATCTCATACTATGATTTCATAACATAATCTATCAAAATAGTAGTATCTAATAAGCTAGTGTGTTCGATTATATACTTCAAAGTTCGCATTTGAAAAGACAAGGAGCTAAGTTTACCGATAAGTTTGTAACAGTGTGTCTTCGCTAGTTAATTTGACATAACGATACATACACCTAAAAAGCTAAGTTTACTTATGTAGGTACTCGATTTATTTCCATAACATTTGAAACGATATTCAATTGGAATGAGTTTTGCTCTGAGAATTAGGGAACATAAGATATTTATGCATAGTTATGTCCAAATTGAGTTAATGTTTAACCTGCTATTTTTTATCATTAGTTTAGATATTTGGTTTTGGAGTATTTTAGAAAAACTACTATTTTGGCTGTCTGACACAACTACACTAACATTGTCCGCATATGTACGTACTCAAATCATACTTCAATAACAAAAAATCGTAATATTAATAAAAATTAAAAACAAAATTGGCCGCAAAATGCTTCCCTGGGAACGCCTCTGTTGACAGGTAGGTTTGAGGATTGGAAACACATGCTTTTGGCTGCACATATTCAATTGCAATGAGTTTTGCTCTGAGAATTATGGAACATAAGATATTTATGCATAGTTATGTCCAAATTGAGTTAATGTTGAAGCTGTTATTCTTTATCATTAGAAGGTATTTAGTTTTGGAGTATTTTGGAAAAAAACTACTATTTTGGCTATCTGACACAACTGCACTAACATTGTTGGCATACGTGCTCAAATCATACCTTAACAAAAAAAACTTAATATTAATAAAAATTAAAAACAAAATTGGCCCCAAAATGCTTTCCTGGGGAACGCCTCTGTTGACAGGTAGGTTGGAGGATTGGAAACACATGCTTTTGGCTGCACATATTCAATTCAAATGAGTTTTGCTCTGAGAATTATGGAACATAAGATATTTATGCATAGTTATGCCCAAATTGAGTTAATGTTGAACCTGCTATTCTTTATCATTAGAAGGTATTTAGTTTTGGAGTATTTTGGAAAAAAACTACTATTTTGGCTAGCTGACACAACTGCACTAACATTGTTCGCATATGTACGTACTCAAATCATATTTCTATAAAAAAAATCGTAATATTAATAAAAATTAAAAACAAAATTGGCCCCAAAATGCTTTCCTGAGGGACGCCTCTGCTGACAGGTAGGTTGGAGGATTGAAAACGCGTGCTTTTGGCTGCTGAATGATTTTGAATGTTGAAACAATTGAATTCTTTTTTTTAGGGACGATTCAAACCCTTTAGAAACCAATTCACCTTTATAATCAAAATGCCATGGTTGGAACAGCACGAAACAACTAGTCGTAAAAACGCTTATAAGGAATTTATTGGCATCTAAGCCAGATACAACAAAATCACATAAAAAGCATGTATAGGAGTCATTGAAGAATGGTTAATTCAATATTCATGTCGTTGCTAAGTTAAAATATTATATTTATTCTAATGGAAAATTAGTCTATTCAACATAATAAGCTCAAAAATTTTTGAAAAAGTAGAAGAAATTGTAAAAGAGAGATAACTTTTAATATTTAACTTGTTACATTTCCTGTGTCAAAGGATGACGCAAGATTCTTTCAATTTTGATGGAAATATATCAGTTTCAAATAATAACGTTAATCAAAAAAGTAATTGAAGCTATTAAATAATCTGGAACTTTTTTTTTTAGCAAATCAGGTCCAAAAGAAACTTTATAAATATGTCACAAACTCCAAATTCATTATGAATAAGAGATTGCAAACATGCTGTGAAGAATATTAATATTATGTCTAATATGTTATGGTTACTGACTACAATTTAAGATATTATTTCGCTAACAGAATCAAGAAAAAAATAGCTAGTATGCATTCCCTTGGTATAACACCAAACAAACAATAATATTTACGATCTACTCTTCTTAATTACTATTTAGTCCAACTTAAAATAGATGTTGTTTTAACGATACAAAAACAACAAAATCATTTATATTTGGAACGACACCATATGGGGAGCTATTTTTGTCTTAATGTGTTTTTGATTTATGAAATTTATTCCTGTATCTTTGGAAAATACCATCTGCTAATTAAGAGAATGGAATTCGACTGAATTGTAAATGAATTCCAAATATTTATTTCACATTCCTACTAGGCAAAATTATTAAAACTTACCTGGTGTTATGTTCAAAGCGCTGCAGGTAGAATCGACATCTTTCCGCATCTCTTCAATCCTAGCCTCGATGGCCAAATTCAAAGCCGGGGCTATATTTTCCCTAGCCAACTGTTCCTGGCACGTACTCATCAGTTCCTTCTGCTCTTCCGGTTCCTCCATCTTGATTGGCGTCGTCATGAAGCCGAAATCGATAGGCTTGATGTTGTACTTCTTCTGAAAGCTGGTATCCCTTAGAACTTCACGCAACAATTGGTGATCCTGTGGACTGGATTGTTGTGAGGAATTCTGATTTTGACTTCCCTTATTATATGTGCTACTGGAGGTGGCTACTAACGGACTGGGGCTTGTGAATTCCTCCAAAAGGTTGCTAAAATCAACCGTGCTTTCTTGCTTGATTTGCTTCTCTATTAGAGTATTCTTGAGCAATTCAAATACGTCAGTATTTTCCAACTGACTGGACTGGGAGAATTCTCTTTTACGGGATACGATTGATAGGAATTGTGTATCGGCGAATTGTGATACGAATTCTCCTTCTTAATATACTGAGTTTGGACGAAAATCTTCCCTCGGAGATCTACCATAGGAATTCGGCGAATTATACAAAGAAACATCTGGAGAATTCGGATAAAAACTCTGCTGCTCTTGATAGATGCTGTACTGCTCGTTGGGGCTCAACAGCCCTTGCGGTGAATACGGAGACAGGGCTCCGATTGGCGAATTAGCATGGTAATTCTTCGAGGAAGGCACTTCTAAGTAGATTCCGTTGTTGGGTGAGTTGGGAGGGTAAAGGTTCGACTGCGTGGATTCTGGTAGTAGCTTCTGGAAATCTGGTGCGAGATCCGTGTCAGCCTTTTCCGATGATAAATCGCTTCGATTGTTGTAATACGAGGGATACGCTTTCGGTTTTTCGTCTGGTACCACTGCGGGTGGGGGTGATTGATTGTATAGGACGTTGTATTGCGGCGATAAAGGGTAATCGCCCCCGGGTAGGAGGGAAAGGTCGAAATTTTCGGCGAAAACGCTGTAGTCACAGGGCGGTGTGAACCCAGCCGAGGGCACAAGCTGTGGCATCTGGAAATAAAGATTAGAGAGGTCAGTTTTAGCGCAGGAAGTTGCTTAAGACAAAAAATACGCTACATGGCAAACATACACCAAACCTAAGCACCAAATTTCTGCTAGGGCATACACCAAACTTCTGGCAAAAAAAATATAAACCAAACCTATTAAATTTAAATATGAAAAATCTACCAAATTTTTTACAAAAAAATTCTAGCTATCTAAGTACCAAATTTGTGGTATAAATCCATCTAATCCACCAATTTTCCAGCGGAAAATATGCTAAATTACCATGTGGTTGACGACAAAAATATTCTAAAACCTTGGTACCCAATTTCTGGTAGAAATTACGTCAAAGCTATCAAATTACTGATCAAAAATACATCAAATCAATGTACCAAGCTTCTGGTAGAAATACATCCAGGTCTATCAAATTTCTGGTAAAAAATAAACCACAAATCTATCGAATTTCCCGCAGAAAATAAGCCAAAGTTTCCAAATTTTTGACTAAAAAGACCCTAGATCTTGGTACCAAATTTCTGGTACATCATCTAGCAAATTTCTGATGAAAAGACTATGTTAAACTTATTAAATTTTTGGTACAAAATAAATCCAACCTACGTGCCAAAAATCTGGTAGGGCATACACCAAATTTCTGACAAAAAATAATCCAAACCTATTAAATTTTTGGAAAAAAAATATTTAAAAACCACCAAATTTTTGGCAAAACTGCTAGTTATCTAAGTACCAAATTTGTGGTATAAATTCATCAGATCCACCAATTTTCCAGCGGAAAATATGCTAAATTACCAAACAGTTGACAACAGAAATGCTCCAAAATCTCGGTACCAAATTTCTGGTGGATGTACGTCAAAACTACCAAATTACTGACCAAAAAATACATCAAATCAATGTACTCAGCTTCTGGTAGAAATACATCCAGGTCTATCAAATTTCTGGCGAAAAAAAAAAAAAACAAATCTATCAAATTTCCCACAGAAAATACGCCAAAGTTACCAAATTTTTGACACTATAAAAAAACCCTGAATCTAGGTATCACATTTCTAGTACATCACCTAGCAAATTTCTGAAGAAAAGACTATGTTAATTTTATTAAATGTTTGGTACAAAATACACCCAACCTAGGTACCAAATTTCTGGTAGGGCATACACCAAACCTACCAAATTTCTGACAAAAAAATAAATTACAGCTATTAAATTTTTGGCAAAAAATATTAAAAAACCACCAAATTTTTGGCAAAAATGCTAGCTATCTAAGTACCAAATTTGTGGTATAAATCCATCAGATCCACCAATTTTCCAGCGGAAAATATGCTAAATTACCAAACAGTTGACAACAGAAATACCTCAAACCTCGGGTACCAAATTTCTGGTAGATATACGTCAAAACTACCAAATTACTGACCAAAAAATACATCAAATCAATGTACTCAGCTTCTGGTAGAAATACATCCAGGTATAAAATTTCTGGAAAAAAAAAAAAAAACAAATCTATCAAATTTCCCACAGAAAATACGCCAAAGTTACCAAATTTTTGACACTATAAAAAAACCCTGAATCTAGGTATCACATTTCTAGTACATCACCTAGCAAATTTCTGAAGAAAAGACTATGTTAATTTTATTAAATGTTTGGTACAAAATACACCCAACCTAGGTACCAAATTTCTGGTAGGGCATACACCAAACCTACCAAATTTCTGACAAAAAATAAATTACAGCTATTAAATTTTTGGCAAAAAATATTAAAAAACCACCAAATTTTTGGCAAAATGCTAGCTATCTAAGTACCAAATTTGTGGTATAAATCCATCAGATCCACCAATTTTCCAGCGGAAAATATGCTAAATTACCAAACAGTTGACAACAGAAATACCTCAAACCTCGGGTACCAAATTTCTGGTAGATATACGTCAAAACTACCAAATTACTGACCAAAAAATACATCAAATCAATGTACTCAGCTTCTGGTAGAAATACATCCAGGTCTATCAAATTTCTGGCGAAAAAAAAAAAAACAAATCTATCAAATTTCCCACAGAAAATACGCCAAAGTTACCAAATTTTTGACACTATAAAAAAACCTGAATCTAGGTATCACATTTCTAGTACATCACCTAGCAAATTTCTGAAGAAAAGACTATGTTAATTTTATTAAATGTTTGGTACAAAATACACCCAACCTAGGTACCAAATTTCTGGTAGGGCATACACCAAACCTACCAAATTTCTGACAAAAAAATAAATTACAGCTATTAAATTTTTGGCAAAAAATATTAAAAAACCACCAAATTTTTGGCAAAAATGCTAGCTATCTAAGTACCAAATTTGTGGTATAAATCCATCAGATCCACCAATTTTCCAGCGGAAAATATGCTAAATTACCAAACAGTTGACAACAGAAATACCTCAAACCTCGGGTACCAAATTTCTGGTAGATATACGTCAAAACTACCAAATTACTGACCAAAAAATACATCAAATCAATGTACTCAGCTTCTGGTAGAAATACACCCAGGTTTATCAAATTTCTGGCAAAAAAGAAGAAATCTATCAAATGTCCCGCAGAAAATACGCCAGTTACCAAATTTTTGACACAAAAAAAACCCTAAATCTAAGTACCAAATTTCTAGTACATCACCTAGCAAATTTCCGAAGAAAAGGCTATGTTAATTTTATTAAATGTTTGGTACAAAATACACCCAATCTAGGTACCAAATTTCTGGTGGGGCATACACCAAACCTACCAAATTTCTGACAAAAAATAAACCAAACCTATTAAATTTTTGGCAAAAAAATATTAAAAAACCACCAAATTTTTGGCAAAAATGCTAGCTATCTAAGTACCAAATTTGTGGTATAAATCCATCAGATCCACCAATTTTCCAGCGGGAAATATGCTAAATTACCAAACAGTTGACAACAGAAATACTCCAAAAACCTCGGGTACCAAATTTCTGGTACATATACGTCAAAACTATCAAATTACTGATCAAAAATACATCAAATCAATGTACCGAGTGTCTGGTATAAATACACCCAGATCTATCAAATTTCTGTCAAAAAATAAACGAAATCTATAAAATGTCTCGCAGAAAATATGCCAAAGTTACCAAATTTTTGACAAAAAAGACCCCAAATCTAGGTACCAAATTTCTGGCACATCACCTAGCAAATTTCTGAAGAAAAGACTATGTTAATTTTATTAAATGTTTGGTACAAAATACACCCAACCTAGGTACCAAATTTCTGGTAGGGCATACACCAAACCTACCAAATTTTTGACAAAAAATAAACCAAACCTATTAAATTTTTGGCAAAAAATATGAAAAAAACTACCAAATTTTTTGCAAAAATGCTAGCTATTTAAGTACCAAATTTGTGGTATAAATCCATCAGATCCACCAATTTTCCAGCGGGAAATATGCTAAATTACCAAACAGTTGACAACAGAAATACTCCAAAAACCTCGGGTACCAAATTTCTGGTACATATACGTCAAAACTATCAAATTACTGATCAAACAATACATCAAATCAATGTACCGAGTGTCTGGTATAAATGCACCCAGATCTATTAAAAAATAAACCAAATCTCTTAAATTTCCCGGAGAAATATGCCAAAGTTACCAAATTTTTGACAAAAAGAGCTTAAAAAATATATATAACAAATTTAAGTACCAACCTTCTGGTAGAAGATACACCAAATCTATCAAATTTATGTTAGAAAATAAGTGAATTACAAAGAAAATTTAAACCTACTTTAAACCAAATTTCTGGTAGTAATTAGACCAAACTCACCAAATTATTGACAAAACAATACACCACCTAGCAATTTTTGTGTATAACGATAAACCAAACAACCAAATTTTTGGTATAAAATACCATAAACCAATTTATTGTTTTTTAATTGCCAGATACCAACCTTAAAGAGTAAAAGAAAGAGATTGGCTGGGATTTGGAAAGACGTCAATCTAGTTGTGCTGGCGTTAACTACCTATATCAATTTTAATGTCCGGCAAAGATCCTGGACTAATATCCACTTTAAAATCAAATAATCTTATATATTAATGTAAAATATGCTTCTTTTATGAAAAGATATCAATATGAATTATTGCAACTTTTTTAAAATATACGCAGAAATAAAGGGATATACGATTTGGATTCTTTAAAGATTCAATTGTCGATTCAAGGTGCCGTATTTTCAAAGGTGTTGGTCTTACACAAATAAATAAAAAGGGTAAAAGTTTGATTTGCTGTCACAGTTTCTACAGCGAACCTATCGAGATCAAAGTTAAGTTAAATAATGTATTTTCAAATGGAACATGCAATTTTTCTAGTTTGAGGCAAAATTAATATTAAGGATGTGACGAGTAACAACATTCTCAAGATTTTAAAGTGTTTGAAGATAATTGAAACTGATTTGAATGCAAGATTTTAGACTTAGCTGAACTTTTACAAAACTTTCATCACATTCCAAACATATTTAGTGATGCATACTATAGATAGAAAAAAGATGCTGACAGTGTGCAACATTAAACATAATACTTTTTTACATATATTAGAATTAATTCATTAAAGTTTAATGATTTTATTCAACAACATTCGGTAATTAAAGTCGAGATATCACTGACGCAAAAAAGCGTTACTATCAGTGGTTGTAATGAAGCATTATCTCTATTGATGTATATACAATACATACACAATATAAATCAAGAGATAAAAAAAAATGTTGTAAAATGTCATAATATGGCTAATTATTCTAATTTTATATAATAAAATATTTACAATGAAGCGTTTATGAAGGCAGATGATTTTAACATAAATAATATTTACCATAATCATTTGGTCGATCCAAAATTCTTACGAAAACTTCTTTTATATATGTCCTTAACTCGCTTTTCAAGTTGTATACGAATAAATCACTTTCTTCTTTACTAATCCATTTAATCAGTTAACTTCCGTCCATAATATATCCTTTTAACACTTTCAAATAATACCTTTTGCTTTGAATATATACGAATGTATACGAACAACGTTTATGTAAGCGAGCAAGCCGTGTTATTCTATTACCGACCGAATGACTACTAACTTTATCAAAACAATATAGGTACCTAACAGCAGTACACCATCCAATCGGTGACTAAACACGCACAGTTGGTAACCGAAAGATACTGACTACAGACTAGTAGAGGCTTGACGTGGGTAAGTACTCTCGGACAAAACTGGTATGTAATAGAGTAGTAGTACATTACATAGTATCCAACGCGGTAAACGAAGGATAGAAGATAAACTCACAGTCACTTGTAGAATCGCCCGTTATAATATAAGTATCTGATAGCTCAGCAGTATTGTCTTTCGTATATTCCAATATAAATATGTATGAATATATCCCCAGTGGGTATTTACGTAAAATGTTTCGCGTTATGGAGCCGAAATGAGCGCTGTGGTATGTGCTTTGGGATTTGGGAGAATGTAGTAAGTGACAAGAAAGAATGACAGATATGACAGTAGCGATTTGATGGGATTGTGTGGATTTGTGGATGGAGTGTGGTGGCTCTTTCTACATAAATAATACTTTTGTAGGTAACTGCTCTTAAATGAGAAAAATATATTAATGATACTATTTGGGTTAGTAATATTTAAATTTCCGCGCCATGAAAATTTGAATTATATCCTTCAACGGTGCTGCCTTTTTATAACCGTTTTTTTATATGTACGATATAATAGATAGACGACAGGTATAATATGTAATACACAAGTAAAATCATAGTTCAATGTAACACAAGAAATATATTAAATATACAGGGTGATTCTCAATATATGCGACAAACTTTAAGAGCTGATTCCTGAGGTTATTTTGATCATAAAAGTTCATATGAGTATATGTTCAAAACGGTTTAGTTTTAAAGTTATTGAATGTTTAATAATAAATTATGAACTATGACTAACACGATATAGTATCACGGTTGGTTCTTCAAAAACTATTGTGTTGAGAGGGAATTGTTTATTTGTCAATAGTTGTCAAGAGTATCCATTGAGTTTATTGCCAGTTTCTGTTTTCTAAAATGAATTACACGAATGCTGAGATGTGTGATATGCATTTCGTTTACGGTCTTGCCAATGGAAATTCGCGTGCTGCTAGACGTCTTTATGAAGGACGATACCCGAACCGTATCATCCCGCATCATTCAATATTTGCCCGTCTTCACCAACGTCTTAGTGAAACGGGAAATTTAAAAGAAAACGGACGACTGATAACAGGCACCCATCTACAGTGAGAACTCCACAAGTTGAAGAAATGGTACTAAATGAAATTGAGGAACATCCTACTACAAGCACCAGAAAAAACTGCGTTTGCTTTAAACATTAGTCACGCCACCAGTTTAGACAATATTGAAAGATCAACTGTTGTATCCATATCACATTCAACGGGTGCAGGCACTTTTGCCGGCAGATTTTCCGCAAAAAGTGGCTTTTTGTCAATGGATGCAACACAAAATCCTGACTATTTGGCTCAAATATTCTTCACCAACGAGGCTACTTCCTCTAGAAACGCGATTATAAATTTTCATAATAATCACATATGGGTCGAAGAAAATTCGCACGAACTAGTGAATGCCCGTCATCAACATCAATTCTCTGTCAATGTGTGGGCCAGAATTGTTGATCACTTGATAGGTCCACATTTTTTACTGATGCGGTTAAATGGCGAGGTATACCGCAATTTTCTTGAAGAGGACCTACCACTACTGCTGGAAGAAGTTCCGTTGCAATTAAGATTACAAATGTCTTTTATGCATGACGGTGCTCCAGTGCATTTTAGTTTAGTTGCTCACGAGTTTTTGGACAATACGTATCCAGATCGGTGGATAGGACGGGGATGTCCACAGCGGTTGCCTTCTCGGTCTCCAGACTTAAATTCTTAGGAGTTTTTTCTCTGGGGTTACCTTAAATCATTAGTTTATACGATTCCCATTTAAAATGTCGATGAACTGAGAAATCGTATTATCGCAGCTTTTCAAACAATTCGAAATACCCCTGGTATTTTAGACCGGACTCGCCAGTCAATACGACGGAGGATAGAAGCTTGTATTGCAGTTGGTGGCGGTCATTTTCAACAGTTAGTATAAGTTAGTTTTGTTTTACTAATTATTTTGTTAATTTATAATAAAAACAATAATTATGTTAACTTACAATTAAAGATTGTACAACTTTAGAACTAAGCGATTTTGGACATATGTTCTTATGAACTTTTATGATCAAAATAACCCCAGGAATCAGCGCTTAAAGTTTGTCGCACATATTGAGAATCACACTATATATAGAAATATATTAAATATATAACAACGAGTCACCAGTTATTTTATATATCAACAAAATAAGCGCATTCATACAACAATTAAGTGTCAAACTACAGATACTTTGCACCAGAAATAATTGCAGGAAATAATGTTTATTAGTTCCTCAAATTAATTTGTAACAATGTAATTCCAATTTTTTGTTTTTGTTTTTATTTGAAGGAATATCATTCCTCTGGATTATAACCAAGGGATGTATACAAAAGTAAAAAAGATAAATTAAAAGACACAAACTTTGGAGGAGTATATAGTGTTTGAAGGTTTTAAAACTCTTATACACGGGAAAAACAATCTTGTTGTTTTCAACCATTATTCATGCATTTGGTTGCAGTTACTAAATTATTACTTGATTTAGGAATATTAAAAATATTCCTGTATTCAATCAAACAAATGATTTGGTTAGTAGATTTATTTGAAGAAGCTAGCGCAGTATTTATTAATTTTAAAATATCGTATTTTATTTTCATCTAGCAGTTTTCTCCCCGTATATAGTAAGCAGGATAGAATATTATTCTGCATCGTGTAGGACCTTCTAATATGAAAACAGATACATAATAAGCATTCCGAAGATTTTAAAATAATATCCGCGATACCTTAGGTAATCATATTTAAATTATCCAATATATGCTAGACTTCTGCCTGTTATATGCATATACGTGCACAATACAAGATTTGAGACACAGAGGGAATCGTTAGCAACAAGAGGTCAGTGATATAGGTTATCTCATTCATTTCATAACAGAATAAGAAACTTATAATATAAATATGTATTCAATACATTTATGTTCTTGAAATATACTATTTTTTCCCGTTTAAATGAATCAGCTATTACAAACGTTTTTCTATCACATATAATTAAACACATTTTTGTCTTTTACATCTCGCCTTGTCAAAGAAAAATTAAAAAAAAAACACTCTCAAGACTGGTGAGACAATACAAATGAGATTACAAACCGTAAAATATTTTGAAAATTTAAATTTTGATCTCTATAACAACCCCTAAATATTTATAACTTTCACAGGTCCTAATTCTTCCTTATAACCAGTATCTTAATTCTATTTTTGCTGTAATTTATATGTAATTCCATCAGTATAAATACAGGGCGTATCAAATAAAAAAGTAAATTTTGCTTGGGTGTTAACTACACGACATATAAAGCACAAACCCACCGAAACCGGTTTTCATCATTAAAGAATAAAAAAAAAAGTAAAATTTAGAGCCAAAAATTCTTTAGTCCGGGCCTGATGCAAGGAAATGTCATGTTAAGTACCCGCTAAACGTAGTATTATGTATAAACACATTGCACTCATTTAGTATTATTCTAAATGGTATGCCGTAAGTTCATTTAACGTCATTCTGAATAAATAAAGGCCCCTAAAAATAGCAAAATTGAGGCATTTTAAATTTCTTCTTTTTATAAAATAAACAATCCTTTTTTGTTAAGAACATTCTACGTAAGTCTACAAAGTATTATTTTTAATATCCTGATAAGACGTTCTAGTTTCACCGGATATGCGACTTCAGTAGTTACAAAAAAGTAATATTTTTTGCTTTGTCGAATCGAGAGTTGTTGTTAATAAACGGTACCACATGAATCTGAGTTATTCTCTTTTGGATTTATTTAATCATATAACGCAAAAAATGAATTGAATCGAATACACAGAAATAAATGTAGACACAGAAAATTTGCAAACACGCCTTTTTACTATGATGTCGCGCGAAAATGAATCTATACATTCCTGCGCTTTTACCGATGCATCAAGCTTCGATTTTCTTTATATGAAATCATGATGGTCCTGAAAAGGATCGTTTTTTCGAGATGGGAAGAATTTAAATAAAATGTTCGAAGTGGCTTGCACTCCAAGCGGCGATCCACACAAAACTAACAGCGGTAATGGCTGAATGATAGTGGTATGTGGGGGTATACTCGGGACAGCATTTAGGTTGGGCACAGGTGCGGCTCTAGCCCACGGCATTTACAAAATATTTTTTTCTCGTTAAGGCTTACAGATAGACCCCTGTGCATTAAGACTTTTTGATCATATATGAATACAGTTGCTACATATTATTATATTTACCTCTATATCTGATACACCCTGTGTATTTAGACTTATTAATAATTATATATACATATTTATATACAGGGGTTTTCGAAATTCCTCAGATTTAAAAAAATGGGGTTTGTAATAATTGGGTTGTTATATTTTCTAAAATATTTTCAGGTGTTTTATAAATTTTGTTATTTTAAATTACAACTATAGAATTTCTTATAACTATCTACAACTGTTTCTAAGATATTAAGATTTTTGTGAAAATTTTGACATTTACACTGTTGTATGCAATTCATTAATTTTCATTTGCTTTAAGTACCAGAGGTCTGCCATTTTAAAAGTACCAAGTACTAACATGGTTTCATTAAAAGAATTAATAATTAACAAATTAAATACTAAGATACATGAAATTGCTTAAAAATGCAAGATTTATCTGAATTACGTCAAATTTACAATTAAAAATCGTATTAAGGAAATCGGTAGTTTGGGAGACAACTCACAGATGGCGGCTGTAGTATTAAAAATAAATAAATATTACCAAAATAAGGAAAATATTTAAAATATTAAGCAGTAAATGATAGGCCAAACACTAAATTAAATTTGAAACCTTGCATATGGTAAAAGAGAGAGTCCCGTTGTATCATACAGGGTGTTTAAATATTAAGAACATTGAAAGAACTTTGAAAGCTGCTAAACCCAGTTTTTCCAAATCGAACATGTATATATTTTTAAATTGTTAGATGTAAATTCCACACAGATTTGCTGTAACATAACCTAACCATAGTTCCCCTTTTTTAAATTACTCATTTTGTTTACTAACGCTTTCCAATGGCTGAATACTAACAATTTTGATTTTTTTTTTTTTGAATTGTATTAATTCTGAAGTAGTTATTACAACACTTCACTTATCAAAAATAACAAAAGTTCAAATAATACTGTTCAGAAGTGCATTGAGAATTAAATTACATGTTTCGGCCCGTGAGAGTCATCTTCAGATTTACGTTAAATTCGAGAAGTTATCTGAGAAAATGTTGAACCTCCAAAAATTTTAATTTTAAGTATACTTAAGAATCTAAATAGTATCTAGCTATAAAAAAAATATTAAATATGTATTAACGAGAATGAAATTTATACCACTAATTTAAAGGAACTTGTATAAAAACTGCGTTTCTTTTCAGGGTCTAATAACTATTGCTGTTTTATTCTAAAAGCATTGATTTTTATATAGAATATTCATAGGAAATATATAAAATTGACATTTGATAAATAATTTTCTATTTAATTGCATGTTTTTTTACTATTTAAATTTGAAAAGAAAAATCTCAGCTTTCTAGATTAGACTATAAAAAGAATGCATTAAGCCAATAAGCTCTTAAATATATATCTTCTTGGTTGTTATAAGTTAAAAAGAACTTATAAAACTAGCTTGACCTACAATATCTATACATCTGTTCATCCTGTTTATATTATCCATCTGCCACACAATTTTTATTTCTACAATATATACTTATAGACATATAGCAAATACATAAATAATATTAAGCTAATCAGGGATATCTCTTAATATAATTATAATCATTAATAATTATATTAAGGTATAACCTCTGCTTTCTTGAAATAAAAATAGTATTACTTGCCTTTTCTAATCAATTTTCTTATTGCTTTAATGCTTTTTAATTAACATGCTCGACTTATTATATTACAAAAGAAATCATAGTAATATTTATCCAAGTTAATGAAACCTGAACTATGAACAGAACGAGAACAAAGTTTAAAATGGATCAGATAGGCTAATAAGATGTAAATATAGATAGTTATCGATATCATTTCCTTGCTTAAATGCAAAAATATTAATGGAATATATAATCCATTAAATCTTACATAATTTTAACTAGTATCTTTACCAGATAATTCTTATTATAGCAATTTCTTACCAAGGCTATTTTGATAGAATTAGGTAAAAATAATTCTGACAAAACAAAACGTCTCGTATTTTATTTTAATTAAATAAAAGAATTGCCAATCAAATAATTACCTAAAATTTAAGCGAAATTTTACAGACTATTAAACAATGAAGGCCATGAGATTTTCGTATCCTTATATGAGGAATGTATGTATTAGTCATATATTTTTTATTCTATTAAGCGTTCAGATCGAATTAAAAAAAAACTATAATTTTGCCTGCTTGTAGTAAAAATTAGTCGCCATTAAAGTTATCTGTGAGTCTGTAACCATTTAAAATATATGGTTACAGACTTGGATATATAACCTTCTTATAGATGCTATAGATGTGCATAGAATTCCTGCCATTAGTTTAGTCATTATTCTTTTTTTATTTAGAGAGTAAAATAATATGCTTTTTTTGATAATTGTTTTCTTGGTTTTAGGTATTTATAATAAAAAAAAAAACGAGTACATAAAAATGTTTCGCCTTATTTTATTCTTCAAATACAGTACCAAGCAAGAAATGTTCCCAAAGCCAATCAATTTGAATAACATAATATGAAAATGAATACATTTCAATATTTTATAATACTAAGTGCAAATACGAAGCCCCGCAAATGGTTCTAGGGCTGTTTATCTAGTAACCAAATTTAAATTTCCCGCTAATATTTTCAGTGAATTCAACGTAAAAATATTAAAATAACTACTACAAAATGATGAGTAATTTTTTATGTTCCATTTTGATTTATCGTTGTTACACCTACCCCCAATAAAATTTTAGTAACATAATTCTATGTCAATGACATTACCATTCATACAAAACCGGAATCAAATATAATTATAGGTATGTATTCAATAATGGCACAAAGATCTCTGCTACAAAGTGGTAGATTAGCTTGAAGAAAGTATTCCAAAACTTGTATTGTAACAAGTGCATCACTAACTAAACGGAATTTAAATTTTCTGCTATTTTTTGTAGTGTAACTTCAATGTTGAAGCATGAAGTTACCTATGATTTTGTAATTAATTATAGTACATAATTTTGATAACTGTGGGATTTACTAGAAATAATTGCGAAAAATGTGAATTTGATTATTAGGAGCAACTGTTTTATTACACTTATAGTTTTCACATGTATAAATAAAATTTTAAATTATTACGAGCAAGCGAGTGTCTGTCATTGATCACCAAGCGAATATTTTCTTCCGAATTATCTTCGCCATGTAAATGATGAATAAATATTTTCAATAAGAGTTTCAACACATTAATTTATTTAAGTTTACACTCCCAGTATTGGTGCTTTTACAAAATTTCTTTAAAATATCCTGGCTTATTTTTGTGTTACAACATTTGGGATGTTACTTAATATCATTATTAGTGTGGGGTCTATTTATTACTTTATAATGTTTCAAAAACTTGACATTATTTAACGGGAAAATATGTTTAACAGTTTAAATACACAACACTACATATACAAATGTTAAACAATTGTAATTTGCCGTTAAACAATGTAAAATTTTTTAAACATTTATAAAGGATTAAACAGACACCTACCAATAAGTTAATATCCCAAATATTGTAACGCACAAAAAATTATGTGTAACAACCTTACTAACATGAAAGGACCATAAAACGTCAATGCAACAGTTGGCAAAATTGATTAGGTTCGGGAACAATTTCCACATGCTCCAAGTTTGACGCCGTTAGCAGCTCTCAACTGCTTATAGGTTTCAAACTTGTAAAAGTAACACTACTAGAAGATATAATCCCATCCCTGTACTCGGACCTAAGCCTCATTATTTTCTTTGGTAAGTTTGAGTATTTTTCAGAGGACAGAAAGAAAATATATCATAGTTGAATCGTTTTATACATGTAACAGCGTAGTATTACTTATTTTAATACTTATTGGATTATTTCTGTCAGTTCCGTTTAACGAAGAGTTTGGTGAATTATAATTTCACTATGTAAAATTGCACATTACGCCTCATTGATAGATATTTATTTCGTATTTTAGCATAATTTCACACAAAATTTAATTTGCTAATGCGTTCATTCACCTGTATTATCAATTACAGTAGTAAATGAAGAAGTTAGAAATACTTTCAGAAGAAAATATAATTTCATATTCGTTATACAAACGCATTTCAATGGCTACTTGCATAATATAAGTGTACTTACGAATCAAATATAATTTTTCTTCTGAAACTGCTTACTTTCGAAAATGGTTATGAACAAACATTCATTTTTTTATATTTCCCGCCCTTCATTTCATTCACGTTTTCTTTTTTTTTAAGTACGTAAGGCGCGGTTTTCGCAATAGAAAAACTGTTACACATCACCCTTCTGCATCATTCCACACTATATTTCCAAAAATTACAAAAATTAGAGAAGCTTTATTATTCTTAAATGTATTTAAAATTCATGGTTCTAGTTTAATTTGAGAAACGAATTTCTATTTATTATAGGGGAAAGGGATTTACAACTTCTATTATTGTTAACATAACGAATATTTATGTACTAGCGAAGACAAAAGTCTTGACTCAAAATTAAAGAGAGAAATATTGACAAACTGAAGAATATTTATGTCAAACTTGAATCAAGACTTACGTCTTTGTTAGTACTTAAACTTACTCTCGATAATAGATTTATTACACAATGCACATTTAGTCTTGTGTCAATTAATTCGCATTTTATATTACATACATGATTACATAATTTTCCAGAAAAAACGTGAAAATATTTTGTTTTAAATATTTAGCGAAATTCCCACGGAAAACTTACCAGTTTTCCCAAAACACAACGTATATACGATCTACTTGCGTCTTTTGAATATACACTTTTTACCGCACATATGTTCGACCGCGTAAGCTATTCTAAGTGACTGATAAAACAACTTGACATTCACTGATTTAAGTAGACAATTTTTTTTCTGTCTTCGACGCATTTTTCATTCATAAAACTCTTTTGCTAGGAAGACCACCATCGTCATAGGATGCTATATTTATTTGTGGTACTTTTATAAACAGAAGACGAGATTAGATCTCGGTCCCAAAACAAAACCACAAGCTGACTGTATATTTCTATACATACATGTGTATTACGTATATGTTCCCCACTTCAATACGTGCTTCAAGCTAATAATTGTAATTTTTTTTTGTGTGATGTTACACTGTGTTTGTTTAGGAATTAGTCTAAAAATAGAGAAGGCCCGGTTCAAACAGATGATTTCAATAATAACATGATTGGAGCTTGATTTTATTGCCTGGAATACATTCAGGTTAATGGCAGTTTTGTTATTCGAGTCATTTGTCGAATTTGGGAGGTATTTAATGGTTATATTGCCGATGTGAGGTCAACAGTATTTTCACTGTATTATAAGAGACGTTAAGAAAAAAAATGTAAAATTTAGGTGTTCCATTGAGAAAAAGATTCTTGAGGTTACGCTTTTTTGAGTTCTTTAAGTATAGGCTATGAGTAGAGGTTTGTAAACGATGAATTAATAGTGTTAATAGAATTTTGTAATTTAAAAATGTGAGATAAAAATAAATGGTATGTTGGGGTTGGTTTTTATGAGGGGTGATCCCAAATTTGGTAAGAATTTTTCTTTTTTTATGATGGGGGACGGATTTAAATTTATTTATATAACTTTAAAAAATAGGTAATTAGTATTTTCTCAAATGCTAGGGAGAGGATATTGTTTTTTTTACATACATATAGGTATATAAAATTAATTAAAATTATTTTATGAGTAATATCAAAAATGTTGTAAATAACTGCGTTTATTTTTTTTTAAGTGGTGTAAATTACTGGGGAGCGATATGAGATTTTTTTTTCTAAATAAAATTTAATTAATTTTATTATAATCTCCCCGAGAGGGGAACGGATAATATGTTAAATTATTAAATTTATTTTTTTATAATATGCGAGAGGCGGGGGTCGAGGGTACAGAAGATGAAAATTTATATTATTGCTATTATTAAATATCAAAGAAAAGCGGGGCAAGCGGGAGAAAATAAATTTTTTAAATTATTTTTTTTTGTAAAAAATTTTGGGGAGTAGGAAAAATTATTTATTTTTAATACGAAAATTAATTAAAATATTTTTTTTATTATAATATGATGAGAAGGGCTAGAATGAAAAACATAATAAATGTTAAAAAAAATGGAGGAGGACATATGTATGCATTTCTTTTTAAATGACTGTATGGAGAAGTTTTGGAAATAATGAAAAAAGAATATATTTTTTTTTAACAAAATTAAATAAATTATTTTATTTTACAACTCTCGCGAGGAAGATAATTTTTTTTTTTGAAATGATTAAATTTATCTTTTTTTTATATATTTTTTAAAATTCGATCAATTTGTTTTTTAACACCCGAAAATGCCATTCAAAATTTTGAAAATAAAATAAAATAAAAATAATAAATTATTACTACATATTAAAAAGAAAGCGCCGGCCAGCGAGAGAAATTATTTTTTAAATTTTTTTTTTTTTGTAAAAAAAAAATCTGGGAAACGGGGAGCAATAATTTCTTTTACTTAAATATAAAAATTAATTAAAAATGTTTTTTACAATATCTGAGAAGGGGCAGGATAAAAAAATAATAAATGCTCAAGAAAAATGCTGAGTTGAAGGAGAGCGCTAAAATGGCTGTAGATATTATTTATGGAGAATAAAGAAGTTTTTTAAATATGTACTAAAAAAAGATTTTTTTCTTTTTAATAAAATTAAATAAATTATTTTATTTCACAGCACGGAGCAAGATATTTTTTAAATGGTTAAATTTATTTTTTTTTATATATTTTTTAAAATTAGATAAATTTACTTATAACATCCGAAAATGCTATACAAAATATTTTTAAATGATTAAATTAGATAGGAGGGCACGAAAAATATTTTTTTTATTAAAAATTTTATTTTTAAATAAAAACTAAATTTTTTTTTACAACAATGAGAGAAAATAGCATGAAAAATGTTTCTAAAATAATAACTTGTTTGTTAAAAAAAAAAAAAAATAGGAAAATGGAAGGTGATATTTTTTTTAAGAAAAATGAATAATTTTGAAAATGGTTAATTTTTTTTTTAACACCAGGGAGAGGAAAAATGATGATTTTTTGTTAGGTAATTCAATTATATAATTTAATTTAAAGCAAAATATGATTAAATTGTTTTAAATGATTTTTTTTTAAATAAATTTTTTTGTTTCAATTAATATTTTAATACTGGATTACTTTTTTTTTAACAATCCGGTAAATCAAATTCAAATTTCCCTCAATTATTTTCAGTAACTTGAAGATTAAAGCATGAAGTTACTTACGATTTTGTATTACACGAATAGTTATTTGAATACCTTCAAGTTGAAGTTACTAAATACAATTGCGGGAAATTTGAATTTGGTTTACTGGGAAAGAATGTCGATACAAAACTATTATGCGACAATAACATCATTTCCTTCAGTATTTATTTATCTACCCTACAGAAATAATCCAATTACAAGCATGTTATCTCACTGACACACAGGAATTTATATTTAAATTTGAAAAAGAGATAATTTTCAAATTCATACGAATTATTCTAAAAATGCAGCACTTCACTACCTTTCCTTCTTTATTACAAGACTTAAAATAAAAAAAAAAAACTTAAAAACGAAATTGTATTCTAAACAATTCTACTCCATTGAGTTTTCCTAAAACAAACAAAAAACAAGAGTTGAACGAATTTGCTGTGCCAATGATAACCTCAAATTTGTACTATGCGGAAGCCGGATCTAAATTAGATACAACACACCTATTTATTCATTATGTTAGTACTCCCTTCAGACTTTAGACACTAATGGTAAATTAAGTATAGCGCTGTAACATTTTTTAGGGGCCTCCACAAAGACAGCATTAATTATTAATTCCCAATTTTAACGTTTATTAGAATGTAAGTAGGTACATAAGTTTTAGAATACTAGTAATTGCGGTTTATCGACGATATTACAAAAGGTAAAACAAAAACTTAAAAACGAAATTATATTTTAAACTATTCTATTCCATTGATATTTCCTAAACCAAACAAAAAGATAATCAAAGTTGAACGAATCTGCTGTGCAAATGATTCAATGCACCGTAAATGAATCGAACATAACCTCAAATTCGAACTATGCGGAAGCCGGATCTACATACATTGGAAACGCACCTTTTTACTGTATATTACTAGTCCCTTTAGACATCAATGGTAAATTAAGCATGATATAGCGCTATAACGTCTGTAGAAGCCTGCATAAATACGGTATTAATTCCCAACTTTATCGTTTATTAGAATGTTGTAGATTGTAGTATAACTTTCAGAATTCCGGTAATTTTTTTGCTAAGGTTTTTATTTGCGGTTTATCGATGATATTACAAGGTTTAATTAATCATTGAGATAGCAGTAACAATTAAAATAGTACGATTTTAATAAGTTGATTGATAAGATCTCGAACAACGAAATACTCCAAAATAATTTCTTGGAATCAACAACCGACGTATTGCATAATATGAACCTACCTTTACACATTTTGGATCCACGCTGTTTCTGGGTTAACCGCACCGCACGCAGACAACAACACTTTTAATAATCACCTTCTTTACACACACATTACAACGCAACTATAGTTAAAGTATTTCTGTCCGATTCTCAACTAGGCAAAAAAAAAGCTTCTATCTGTACTATCCTTCTCGTGTACGCAATTTTAAAGATCTATGCCTTCTCTTTTATATGTTGTCTCTATTTTAGTTCACCTTGATTCGTTTAGGTGTTCGGTAATACCCGAAAAAATTAATTTATCAATATATTATTCAATAGAGAGAAATACACAAGCGTTTCGTTGCGTTGGTACGCTTTGTATTTTGTTTGAACAGCGGCTCTGATTTTTACCGTCCGAATGGCCGCTTCGTACAAACCTCCTGTCATTATAAGAGGTTAGGTAATTCTATCGTGGTGTCCTATGGGATTTTTTACATGGAAATCCGGAAATTTCTATACCGATTGGAATTGTTACGAATAAATATTAATAAGTGTACTATTACAGGTGGTAAATTTTTTACGCAAATATCCATGTTTTTGTATTTGACATAAATTTGATCGGTGTAGTAAAATGATGTCATCGATTTTATTATTTGCAATTCACAATAGGACATGTCAATATATGATATGTAATATTCTGGACAGTTTGGCAGCATAGACAGATTCTAGCTGTACACAATACTAAAATCAGAATCCTTCATTGCCTATATGTATTATGTATATGTGTAACAAATCAAGGTAAGGTTTATGATGTTCATTATTTGAATAATTCATTTGGACAGGTCGTAAAAGTAAATATTTTAAAACAGCTAATCTTACATACCTAGCGCACATGTTGTTGGATCATACGTTTTATACCTTGTGGATTTTCCAATTTGAAACCAGCGTATGTATATACTAATAAAGATTTATCTACGTAATAAGACGATAATGACTAAGCTAATAATACCAGACTATACGCCATAAGGATACCATTGGTATGTTTACTACATATAATATCTAGGTAAGTACATAGTATTTTTTTTAATATTTCCTCATTAATGATTACCTCATTTTTTTTCTTTTCCGCCCGTTGATTCAATTAATCATTACGTCGCTTAGGTACAGTTTTTTTTGTTTTTTCAAGTATGACGTCTGCAGAAAAAATGTGAAAGGGTTTCTTCAATAGATTGCGTGTTGTGATTCTTAAGGTCGATGTTTGTGCTTACAAGGGAACCTCGCAAACTGTAAATCGCGGATTCTAATGAAACTTCTCCAGTTTGTAGACCCCATGGAGTGTTACTCAAGGACAGTTACTATTGCTGCGGAAATTAAGCTTTAGGGGGTGCAATTTGACTTTGAAATCCGCCCCAAATTTCGTTTATCCAAAATAACTTTTAAAGGGTGAAAGATAGAAAAAAAATTCAATGCGGGACTTGTAGAGTTTATATAGCCCTTTCGGTTGATATAGCTATTTATATACAGGGTGTTACAATAAACACGCAACGACATATTGTGTGCTTATTTGATCGAATTTCAGAAATCCGTTACAATGACTCTATTTAGCATCGAGTACTGTGCATAGACTTTAATTAGAGTTTTCACAAAATTATGATTTTTTTCGTATTTGTTTATTAGACACTATACAGGGTGATTCTCAATATATACGGCAAACTTTAAGCGCTGATTCCTGGGGTTATTTTGATCATAAAAGTTCATAAGAACATGTATTCAAAATCGCTTAGTTCTAAAGTTGTACAATGTTTAATAGTAAGTTAACATAATTAATGTTTTTATTATAAATTAACAAAATAATTAGTAAAACAAAATTAACTTGTACTAACTGTTAAAAATAACCGTCCCCAACTGCAATACAAGTTTCTATCCTCCGTCGTATTGACGGGCGAGTCCGTTCTAAAATACCAGGGGTATTTCGAATTGTTTGAAAAGCTGCGATAATACGATTTCTCAGTTCATCGACATTTTCAATGGGAGTCGTATAAACTAATGATTTAATGTAACCCCAGAGAAAAAAGTCCAAAAAATTTAAGTCTGGAAACCGAGGAGGCCACGGTTGTGGACCTCCCCGTCCTATCCACCGATCTGAATACGTATTGTCCAAAAACTCGCGAACAACTAAACTAAAATGCGCTGGAGCACCATCATGCGTAAAATACATTTGTAATCTTAATTGCAACGGAACTTCTTCCAGCAGTAGGGTAGCTCCTCTTCAAGAAAATTGCGGTATACCTCGCCATTTAACCGCATCGGTAAAAAATGTGGACCTATCAAGTGATCTCCAACAATTCCGGCCCACACATTAACATAGAATTGATGTTGATGACGGGCATTCACTAGTTCGTGCGGATTTTCTTCGGCCCATATGTGATTATCATGAAAATTAATAATTGCGTTTCTAGAGAAAGTAGCTTCGTCGGTGAAGAATATTTGAGCCAAATAGTCAGGATTTTGTGCGATTTTGTGTTGCATCCTTTGACAGAAAGCCACTCTTTGCGGAAAATAGGCCGGCAAAAGTGCCTGCACCCGTTGAATGTGATATGGACACAACAGTTGATCTTTCAATATTCTCCAAACTGTGGCCTGACTAATGCTTAAAGCAAACGCAATTTTTCTGGTGCTTGTAGTAGGATGTTCCTCAATTTCATTTAGCACCATTTCTTCAAGTTGTGAAGTTCTCACTGTAGATGGGTGCCTGTTATCAGTCGTCCGTTTTTTAAAATTTCCCGTTTCACTAAGACCTTGGTCAAGGCAGGCAAATATTGAATGATGCGGGATGATACGGTTCGGGTATCGTTCTTCATAAAGACGTCTAGCAGCACGCGAATTTCCATTGGCAAGACCGTAAACGAAATGCATATCACACATCTCAGCATTCGTGTAATTCATTTTAGAAAACAGAAACTGGCAATAAACTGAATGAATACTCTGAGAACTATTGACAAATATTGAAATGGCAAATAAACAATTCCCTCTCAACACAATAGTTTTTGAAGAACCAACTGTGATATTATATCGTGTTAGTCATAGTTCATAATTTATTATTAAACATTCAATAACTTTAAAAGCAAACCGTTTTGGACATATACTCATATGAAGTTTTATAATCAAAATAACCTCAGGAATCAGCTCTTAAAGTTTGTCGCATATATTGAGAATCACTCTGTATATTGCTATGTGGTTGGTTATTTTGGACAAACGAAATTTGAGGCTAACTTCAAAATTGGGGTGCAATTTAACTTTGACGTATTTGTATACATGCAGTTCCTCAAATGTTCAAATTAAATGCAGATCCTGCTTCTAACTATTGAATTGATTAAAGCTTGCATATACGTAATTGCAGCACTATTTTCAGAATCAATTTAATGCGAATGACTGATTTCCTTTAACAATTAGTAGCATCTCTAGTTGGTCAGAGAAAGTGAATGTTATTGTTGTTGTTAATAACAAGAATATTTTATTAACAATTCTGACGCAGGTACTTGCGTCCACAAGCATAATGCTTTAACTATAAATACGCATTGAATTGAGCTTTCCAAATACAAATTCGTATATATAATGTGTACTTATGTATATATATAAATGCCTCCGGTGATTTTATATCGAACGCAACAGTGTGCAATAATGATGGTATTTCGTCAGTTATTTTTAACAAGTCGTTGTGCCGGAAATGACGAGGTAAAATTCCAAAACTGGTTGGACGACATTTGTTTATTTTTTTTTACTGTATAGTCATGCAAGGCATACGAGTACAGATGCTGATTTTTCATTAAAAACTCAGTCATTATTCATAAATTAAACCTACATATATCTACATCGAAAAAATTGTTTAAGTAATTAAGCAATAACATCTAAACAAAAAAAAATACTTGTAAAAAATTAAGACAATTATGAAGCATTTTAGATAAATATTTCAGGAATATTTTCCTTTAAATAAATTCCTTAAAATTACAGATCAAAATCAGGATAATTGTTACATGCTAGGAAGTAAATCATATCTTTTAAATGAGTGATTAGCAATTAACAGGCACAATAAAACCACTACATATGTAATTCTTTTTTTTTTCTTGGTTTTTAGGTCGTCAATATTAAAAACCTGAATGAGTACGACGTTTCGCTTTATTGAAAAGCTTTTTCAAGTACATATATAAATAAATGTAAAAAGTGTAAATGATAAATAAAATGTTTTTGTTTAATAAATGACAAATTGTTTTGTTTACTAGGATTTTGAATATATTATTATGTTTTATTTAAAGATTGCGTTTTAAAATAGGATGTTTTGATTATTTGTTTTTGAATTTTGTAATTAAATTGTTCTTTAAAAAATATTGTATTTAGTTATAAAATTAAATTATATAATTTTGTGAAATATTGTATATCGGTTTTATCATTGACTGCATTTTTATGTTTATAAATTTGAATTATTTCAAGTATATTACGTGTTTTTAAATTTTGTTCTTTGTTTAAAATTGTTACGTTGTTGCAATAAAAAGGTAATGATTTTGAGTTATTTTCATGATTTTTTAAGCTTAAGATTTTTATTAATATTTGTGTCCTTTTATTCTATTTTTCTAAATATTGCATTTTCACCTATATGTACACCATTACAATTTTGACAGTCTATTTTATAAACTATGTGTGATGTTTTACTTTTTTCAATTTTTGATTTTAATTTTGAATAGATTTGGTTTTGTAGTTTGTTTGTGTTTTGATAGGCAATTTGGGCAATTATATGGTTTGAAAATTTGATTTATTTTTTCGGATAAATGTTTAACATAAGGAATTTTTATGAATTTTGTAATTGTTTGACTATTATTTATATTTTTTGTTGATTTATTATAAAAAAGGAAAATTCTTTGTTTGAATATTTTGTTTATAAGAGAATTTGGATAATTATTTTGTTCTAGAATATTTTTTGCTTTCTTAATAATATCTAATCGAATTTTAAACAAAGAACAAAATTTAAAAACACGTAATATACTTGAAATAATTCAAATTTATAAATATAAAAATGCACTCAATGATAAAACCGATATACAATATTTCACAAAATTATATAATTTAATTTTATAACTAAATGCAATATTTTTAAAGAACTATTTAATTACAATATTCAAAAACAAATAATCAAAACATCCTATTTTAAAACGCAATCTTTAAATAAAGCATAATAATATATTCAAAATCCTAGTAAACAAAACAATTTGTCATTTATTAAACAAAAACACTTTATTTATCATTTACACCTTTTACATTTATTTATATACTTAAAAAAGCTTTTCAATAAAGCGAAACGTCGTACTCATTCATGTTTTTAATATTGACGACCTAAAAACCAAGAAAAAAAAAATTAAATATTATATACATGGTCAAGATTTGAAGCTTTAAAACCACTACAGATGTTTGGTGTTAAAAATGTTTCCATTGACGCGATCAGACATATTTTGTTGAGAACCCTTAATATAAAACAAACTTTCAGATAATTTATCGTTCGAATTAATAACCGTTGACATTTAGAAGAACAGGTAAGTGCTCTAAATGTCAATTATAATAGCAAGCATCAAGGATATCTTCCACAAGTTTTCTTGCAACATCGACGACAAAAAAGTATTAACCTTTAATATAACAGGATGATCTTATTTTCTTTTTTTTTTCATGGATACCGCTTACGATAGACCATTTATCAAAATAACAAAAAAGAAAAACTGTAATAACAGATATGCATGTTTGTACGGAGCACTTAAACCGATCATAGAATTGCACAAAGTGGAATTGAAAGTGATTTTAGCACAAAATATCCTTTCACTTAATCAGTTTTATTGCAGCATTATTTATTATAGTAACATTTCTCTTGATCTAAAAGTAAGATATGGTTTTAAGGTAGATTTTTTTACTTTCCTAAACGGGTTGCAATTTATTGCGGTGCTATTAATAGTCTATGGCACTGCTTGGGATTGACTTTCTCTCAGAGAGCTAAACCGTATTTTAAAAAATCCGAAATTTCCCCGCATTATATAAAAGTCAGTTCGCTTTCTAACAGGAAGGTAATATTCTGCAATTATATCATTGCTAAGGATATACAATTTCGTTGTATTAATTACTGATTTAATTAGGTGCACGGAAAAACTTAGTTTAGAAAATTTAGTTGTTTCAAACCAAATATTTTTGTTAACATATATTTGGTTACAGTTACTACAGTTATTAGTTGATTTAAATAATATTAAGAAATATCCTTATATTCATTTAAACAAATAATTTTGTTTTGTTTAAAGCTTCATTTCTTGACCACGTATATATTTTTTTAATTTCTTTTTTTCTTGGTTTTTAGGTCACTAATATGAATATCAATGACTACAACGTTTCGCTTTATTTCAAAGCCTTTTCAAGTATAAAAATATAAAATGTAAAAAGTGTAAATTATAAATTAAATTATTTATTAAATTTATCATTATGTTTTATTTAAAGATTTAGCAAAACAAATTATTCATTAAAAATAGCAATTAATTGAAAATTTTACAAATATACCTATCACAGAATTCATTAATGCAGTAGAATTAACACTAACACAAACATATTTCCAATACAAAAATAAAATTTTTGGATGTGCAATGGGTTCACCAATTTCAAGTATCATCCCAAATAACAATTTAAGGTTTATAGAAGCCTCTTTAAAGGTTGCGCCGACAAGGGAAGAAGCTTGTCAGCAAGCTTGTTATGGCAAGGGTGCAAGCTTGCTGCAAGGTTATGATAAGCTTGACACAGGACAAGGTTTTTCCAAAGCAAGGTTACAGGTTAGGCTTGTCTGTAAAAGCATATGATAAGGTTAGAATGACAGTGTTGGGCCAAGCTTTAGAGAAAGCCTGTACAAACCTTGATAAAGGATTATTAAAATCCTTATTATTAGTTATTTTATCCAGAATTGTTTTTATAGCATCTCTGAGTATCTCGGTTAGGGCTGCGTGGTAACTCGGTATCTTGAGACTGCTCTACTGAGTTTTGTATTTGTGTATGTGTATACCAAATTTATTGTATTTTTTTTTGTACTTATTTTTATGACGAAGCTTATATCTTTACGATCAAATGGCTAATAAAGAATTATTATTATTATTATAGTATATAGCGAAGACATTAAATACTTATGTGTGGTATAGAAATTCTCGTATAGATGGCGTTTCTCCTATTTCATTCAAGTAATAGAACATATTTAGCACAAATAGTGTGACAGATACGATTGTAACATATTATTCTGGCATATTTACCAGGTAAACTATCTGATAGGAGCCGTGATCATTGGAAGGATTACCTCCTCCAACATCTCACACTATGGTGGCGAGGTGATCTTTGCAATCAACCCCAATTACACGAGGCAAAAGTGCGTCCAGATTGCATCAATGCTCACTATTGGTATCTAGGTTATTAGAAGACACAGAGCAAGGGTCAAATGGAAAATGTTTCGCAAAATTCAATAATCCCAAGAAATATTGTTCGAAATTTGCTTTAACTTTTTTAAATTTTAAGATATTTTAACAAAAAAAAATCCAAAATTGTCGATTTCAATTTTTGTCAATGTGGACACACTTAGAGTTTGTATGTAACTATGTTAGAATAAGGTGTCAAAAGTGTGCGGAACAGAATGATCGTCATTTTGAATAATTTCTATAACTAGTATATGTTCTTTTGTTTAGTTTTGCGATATTCGTTGTCTTTTTGTTATTTTATAGTATTATTTAGCATCATATCTTGTCTATTTCATGTCTCTTCTGTGATCAGCTTCATAGCCTACTAATTTCACTGTAAAATTAAACGTCATGACCTTTACTTTCATGGCTTCCTAATTTTATCGAAAAATATATTTTTTGTTAATATGAAATTAACTGTCAGTATCTTCTTCGTTATTTTACAATATTACTTACAATTAACACATCTATGAGTTTTGATTTCCCATCTGTGTTCAATTTCATAACCTACTAATTACATATGAGAGGTTAATTTAACCCTCCGTCGGGCGCAACCGGCCTGACAGGCACAGCTAGAACATTTGTGTTCTTCGTTTTGCTTCTAGGGGGCGTAGGAGTCTACCCCTCATAGTAGTCTCCTTTTTTTATCAGACGTTGAGAGTGTCGTTGTTTGGTTGACTCACGTACTTTGTAAAGTGCGGTTATTGTCATATTGATCTGATAGGCACATTGCGCCCGAATTCGTCACATATATAAAGGTTAGTAGTTTCTGTTTTTTTGCTTTCCAACGAGTGCTTACTTGACTCAGTTCGTGATTATCGTGCAAAATCTGTCGATATTTTTGAGAAACACGGTATTTTTTTAGCCTGGCTTCTCAGGTGCATTGCGCCCGAACATGTACTTACTCATGTTGGTTTTAGATTATCCGCTAAAATGTCCCGAAAATTCTACGATCTGTCTAACCCAGCTCATGTTGACGAAATACTGGCTTTGTTGGAAGACGACAAGGAAGCCCTTCAGTGAATGAAGATTTAGGGGAAGAGAGTGATATTGATTCAACAAGATGAGGTAGAACAACGTGACGGTAATTCAGATACGGAGCAAGATGATGAGGAGGCCGAAGATGAATATGAATCATATCCAGAGGCCAGTTTCTTTTAGGGAAAGATAAGAAAACCAAATGGACTGAAATCCGCCGGCGAGAAATGTGCGTAGGCGAGGTCACAATATTATAAACTCATCTCCCTGGAGTTATTGGCAACGCCAAGAACGCAAAAACCGCAGTAGATTGTTGGAATAATTTATTCACTGATGATATCCTGGACATGATTGTTAGATACACAAACCAGTACATGGAATCCATCAAACACAAATTTGCCAGAGAAAGAGATATCACACCCACGGACGTCATCGAAATAAGGGCTTTCATTGGTTTGTTGTATCTAGCAGGAGCTCTTAGAGGAAATCGTCAGAGTTTAGAGGAACTTTGGGGAAAAGATGGCGACGGTGTTGAAAAATTTGGCCTTGTCATGAACCTCAAACGGTTTAAGACCATAATATCGTTGCCTTCGTTTTGACGACCGTACTACCAGGGCAGAACGAAAAAAATCGACCGTCTAGCTCCAATTCGCGACATATTTGAAAAGTTTGTGAAGACTGTCAGAACAGCTATACCATCGGGAGAACGCCACAATCGACGAAATGCTGCCAGGTTTCCGAGGAAGGTGTCAATTTCGGCAATATATACCGTCGAAACCGAATAAGTACGGCATAAAATGTTTTGCTCTTGTTGATGCGAGAACGATTTATACGTTGAATCTTGAGATTTACGCTGGGAAACAACCTGTGGGTCCTTTCTGCATCAGCAATAAACCAAGTGATGTGGTGAAAAGAATGGCGAAGCCCTTATTCGGATCTGGTCGCAACATCACTGCCGATAATTGGTTCACGGATATCGACCTTATCGACGATTTGAAAAAGAATAAGCTCTCATATGTTGTGAACTATACGAAAAAATAAAAAGACAGTTGCCCCCCACAATTTGTTTCGGTTAAAGGACGGAAACAGTACACCAGCATGTTTGGTTTCAGCGATGGAAAGCTTTGGTGTCATACATCCCGAAAGTGGAAGAAGAACGTGATCCTCGTGTCTCGCTTCATGATAACAACACCATCGATGTTGAATCTGGAGAGCAAAAGAAGCCAGACGTAATCACTTTCTACAATTCTACCAAGAGCGGCGTTGATACAGCAGACCAAATGTGTGCTACTTACAGCGTGAGCCGAAACGTCAAGCGTTGGCCAATGTCATATTTTTTACAATGCTGAATGTAGGTGGCATTAATTCTCAGGTGATTTACCTAGGCAATCAACTGGAAGCGCTTTCTAGAAGAGTTTTCCTAAAAACTTTGGCCCACCAACTGGTGCTTGGAGAGCTAAATCGAAGAAGTGCGAAGACAGTTGGAATTCCCACCAATCTCCAAATGCGTCTGAAAAGGTATCGTTCCATCACTGATAATAAGGAAAATTCATCTCCTCCACCCTCCAAAAGACGTGGTGCTTAACCTGCACCATGGAAACGGGTCTCAGAAGGGATGTCCAAATTATCAATGTAAAAAATGTTACTCCGCTATATGCTTGGCACACGCAAATATGGTATGTGAAACGTGCTATATTGCCTGCCAGTGCGCGTCTTCTGCCGAACCTCAACTAAGCGACTCTGAGTGAGTGTCGTCCTAAACTCTGCACAATAATGCTGCAATCTTTTACTAAACTTTCTAGTTCATTTAATTTGTTTTCCCGATAATTTGAGTTTATTTGGATTAGAAGTATTCATACCTTTAATGTTTGGAGTTTTCTGAAAAATAAATGCGTTTTCTTTTGTAATGTATTTTGTTTTCTTTGAAACTATCGTGATGACGGCCCATAATCACTTTTAAAACACTAAGATTAAAACTAATGCGTAGCAATTACAATTTTTTAGTTTACAGTTTTAATTGCGCTTGTCAGGCGCATTGCGCCCGAACTTGCCAGTTCGAATATTGCGCCTGACGGAGGGTTAAGGAATTTTGTTCTAATATGTTAGCTCCTTTTAACGACTATCTAATTAACCAAAAATTCAATATGACCGCCATATGAAAAACAAAAGAGTGCTAATAACTGAAAACAAATGATCAATCGGGGATTTCTATTTACCCCCAAAAAAGATCTTTTAAAGAAAGTTTAATGTAAAGCTTTAAAAGCGGCCACCTTAAGAATTACCGAATTTTTGAGAAAAATTGAAATCGACGAATTTTTTTTTTTTTTTTCGAAATATCTTAAAATTTAAAAAAGTTAGGGTCAACTTGAAACAAAATTTAACCATTGCTCTTTATCTTCTAATAATAATAAGAATAATAGTGAGCTTTGAAATGTGGACACATTGTATATGACAGGTATTATTTTTATTCTTTTATTTTCAATCAAAAATAATCACGGCATTTTTTTAAATCAACAGTATTTGATTATTTAAAGCAAAGTACTTCTAGCTATTCCCTCAAACAAATACCTTGTTGAAACAAAAAAAATTGTTAAATTAAATATTTATTTAAACATAATATTCGAAATTTGAGAAGTTGAAGTATGATATATATGTTATATTTTAATTGAAGAGAGCTAGAAGACATTTGATTTTGTAGCGTGAAAAATTAAAAAAAAATATTTTGACTCCAATAAATTGGCATCCAAAGTTATAATATAAAAAAAAAAGTTAAACGAGATAATTTCGTAAGGTATGCAATGCCAGTAGTATATGGGAGTCGATCTCCAGGTAATAATACACTCTATAAAAAGAGCGTTCACTTTCAAGGCTGGCTGGATTTTCCAAAAGCAAACGTGATCCCCCACCACTCTCTATAACACGTTTACCTAATCATTACGGGTACACATAGATATACGTAGGTATACAAAACACGGTTTTATTTATAAATCTGGTACGATTTATTTATGTAGAATAAATACATTGCATAGTATCTTCCATTTACAATTAATTAATGCTTATTCCAGTACCTACGTTTGCTGGGAAATTTCATTCTTTAACTATAGTGGGATAAACTATGGTTATACTTTCATTTTCAGTTACTCGTTATAAAATCGGAGTGATTTTTAAATGTTAAATATGATCGGTTAAGAAAGATATTTATGATGATGCTCTTAGGTAAAGGTCAAAACGATAAAATAAAATGAGCAAGTGAGTCACAAAATAATAAAAAAAAAAAAAAAATAGATTCATGTTATATACAACTTGTAATTTATTTTAACTTGATATACATTTTTGTTTACGGGAATAAAGATAGTCTTGAAACGCTTATTTTTAACGTCTTCTTTCTTTACGTTGGAAATTGAGGATTTTCAGAACTTAAAACGTTCTATAGATTAAAAAAATTAAACAAAATTTTGCATCAAAAAATAATTTTATCTTTATCATCCTTTATTATTTTGAATGTCAGGACATTATTGATGTATATTATACTGTATTCGACTTTAATTGACAATGTTTATGTCTGTTACAGATCCTGGACAATAAATACATACTATGATTATCATTACTTCCTATTTCTTTCTTGGTAGTAGCGGATGATACTAACGTGCTTGTAATTTCGAAAAAAAAATAAACAACTTTTAATTGTGTGTCGTTTCGACTATATATACAGGATGTCCCAACGAACTGGGTCATTACAATTTTCCGAATTGTAATAGGAATTTGATTTTGAAACTTGCAGAGTAGTCACGCCCGACTGTGATCTATTTAAGAACATATTTTCAGCTTTATAACACTTTTAGTATACAGGGTGTCGATATCAACTTTCTTATTTTAAATGGAATGGTGTAATTTTTATAGGTCCTACGTATTGCACGCATCATTTCTGATAAGTTTGTATTAATGTTTCCTATTCCTAGAGCTAATCGTTTTTGAGATATTTACAATTTTATCAAAATTTTGACGTTTGCACTCTTTCAAATAAAATTAAATATCTCATAGGCTATTAGACATTAAGATATTCTACCGATGCGGATGCAAGTACACGATCATAGATATTGACTGCGACAGTGGTAACTGCAATATCCTATACAGGGTGTTCAGAAACACATGTCAAATATAGATATCTTTAAAGCAAAAAATCTTTTTTTTCAATCAGAAGATAATATTTTTCAGTGCAGCATTGGATGCAGCGCAAAATTCTACATCGATTAGTAATAAGGTTTAGATTACCTGTTTCTGATAGTTTTTGAAATATTCACACTTAGGAATTTACAATTTTGTTGTGCAACTGTAATGTTAACTGGGGCTAATATTTTATTGATGTTTTCTGAAAAATTTTTAAAGTATGAAAGGGGAATATATTTAGGTCAAGTAAGTTTATTTTTGAATTTTCTTCTGTTCCTACGGTAAATTTCAGTAAATATTTTTTGTATTATCTATTTTATTTTCGAGGACACAAATATGCAATCGTATTTGTTCGAGAAACTACACAAAATAATAAAAAAAAGTAAAAGTATTTATAAAGCTTAAAAATAAGTAAATCCAAATATGTAATAATATACAGGGTGTTAAATTTAAAATAACAAAGTAGATGGTGACTTTCGGCACAACCGGATGTGCTAGACATTTGAAAATATTATAGTTAAAGAGAATGCAACCGATTATATTAATTCTGAATTTTTGAAACTTTCATTTTGGCCAGAACCCCATAATCTTCTAACAAACGGTGAGACACCCTGTATAATACAGGGTGAGTTTGTTATCTTGAAACAACGGAATATCTCTAAAACACTGCATCAAATCAAAAAAAGATCTTAATGAGATTTGTTGTAATGTAGGGGGCTTATTGAATGGTGCCGATCCCCCACCTCACTTCTCCAGAGTGGGAGGGGGGACAACTTTGAAATCTTAAATGGGAACCCCCATTTTATATTACAGATTCGGATTCTACGCCAGCAAGCATGTAGTTTTTGTTTGAAACTTTTTTTCCGATTCGTAACAGATTGCGCTATAATCGCTAAAAAACATGATTGTAAAGGTCTAGAAAAAATACACAAAAAAGAGAAGCAATCAAACATGATTTTGTGTTTTTTTTTTATTTTAACATTAAATAACATTTCAAAAAGCCATTCAAAAACGAAGAACTTTACTTTATCATATCCATTTCAGAAAATGTGTTCGAAAATGTGCCCTTCCACTTCGATACATTTATTTATTCGCAATTGGAATGATTGCACACAACTGTGAAGTATTTCCGGCGTAATCCTTGAACAAGCGTTGGTGATTCGCTCAATCATGTTTTCCCGCGTGGTTGGCACTTCTGTATAAACTTCAGACTTTAAGTGGCCCCACAAAAAGAAGTCAGGGGAAGTAAGATCTGGCGATCTTGCAGGCCAAGACACTGGACCATCTCTTCCGATCCATCGACGATTGTAGGCTCGATCTAATACTTCTCGTGCTATTCTTGAATAATGTGCTGGACAACCGTCATGTTGGAACCACATTGTTTGTCGTACATCCAAGCGAAAGTCTTCAAGTAACAGAGGAAGTTCGTTCTGCAAGATGTTTCGATATTTTTCACCATTTAAGTTCCCCTCGATGAAATGTGGACCAATAAGCTTATTACCAGTTATTCCACACCAAACATTTACGTTCCAAGGATGTTGATGTTCAACTTGGCGCAACCAATGGGGATTTTCGATACTCCAGTAATGCATGTTGTGCCGATTTACCGTACCGTGATTTGTGAATATCGCCTCGTCAGAAAATAATACTCGAGCAAAAAAATTGGGAGTATCTTGTATATCCGTTGAAGCGCCCATCGATAAAATCGCACTCGATTTTGAAAATCATCGCCATGAAATTCTTGATGCATGGAAACTCTAAATGGATGATATTCCCCACGCTTCAATATTTGGCAGATAGTGGAGTGAGAAATTTCTGATCTGCGAGCTATTTCTCGAGTACTAATGTGCGGATTATTAGCTACTACAGTTAATACCGTGATTTCATTATTTTCTCCAGCAATTGTTTTTCGGCGATTACGTTTTCTTGGCTGTACAGTTCCTTCGCTAGAGAACTGTTGAACGACTCGGTAAAAAGAAGCGCGCGATCACACCTTGTCGGGAAAACGTTGTGAATAAAGATTAACAGCATCATCGATATTCCTTCCACTTTCTCCATAGATGTAAATCATTTCATTTTTCTCTTGTAATGCTATAGCCTCCATTACTGTTCAAATATTCAACACTAACTAATTTGTATTGAATTAATAATTAATAATCTAAATGGGGATCGGACAATGTGTAAGTATTTACAACTTGTCAAGTACTGAATAAAGTACGGTTTTTTTTTTTTTAAGTACAGCACCATTCAGTAAGCCCCCTACATTATAACAAATCTTATTAAGATCTTTTTTTGATTTGACGCAATGTTTTAGAGATATTCCGTTGTCTCAAGATAAAAAACTCACCCTGTATATGTCTAATGAATAGTACTTATTTGACTATTCTTATAGACAAATTAAACAACAACAACATTCGTCAAAGCAATAAATTGTAAATACATATTCTAACTACTTTAATTGTTTAGCTAACATTTCGCTAAATACTTTAGGCATTACATCTAGTCTTCATTCACTTTTCCAACATAATTTTTTTTGCTGTTTATCACATAAACTCCTATGTCCTATTTTCCCAACTCATTATTAGTAAGTACACACTTTATAAAGTTCCAGAAACTATGACTAACTCATCTTACGCCATCACGCCAACGAAACCAAAAATCCCAATCGACCAATTGTGAAACGGCCTGACCAATTTAAAAAGTAAAATTAAATCGCTGCCCGAAGAAACTGCGTTTGTCCAAGGTGGCCGCCGTGCTGCGACATTTATTATTACCCAAGCCGAGAACTTTCTCTCTGAATGCTTTCGAAGAATTATGTCTCAGAATTCCGACACCATGCCGTATGTTGTACGGTGTTTTGTTCTGCTAAACGATATGCAGAAAAGTAGGTGTGTAATGTATTCACTTTTAACCAGTTATTAAATTTACTTCTTGGTTTATATTATATCTGATTTTTACCGAGATTGTAGTACATAAGTATATCTTTATAAATAACTTCAACTACTTATGGCTTTGGGTAGAGAAATTGGCGGTAAAACCTGACACGATGATTTGAAGGAAATTGCCCAGATAATTACACAGTAAACTGTTTCTGTGCAATCAATCTTTTCGAACAGCGCCTGTATGGATCGTTAAAGTTTTAAATTGGAACGCAGCAACTGTAAATTTTCTGCGAAGTTGTTGTACATTTTTTAGCTCGTTTCTTCCGTAAACCCATATAGAGTCAGAGACGACCAAATATATGTCCTTTCAAATGGTCGATGGTACGCACATAAAACAGGTGAAGTACTGTTATTTGATTGCGTTTTCTCGGCAAATCGGTAATCTCGATATAAAATGAACGATTCTCGTGAGAATTATCTGTATAATCTTACTCATCAGAACGACCACAGTGACCAACTATATTTATTTCATATTTTATAAATATTTAAAAAATATTAAATCTTTCTTGAATATTAGTTATATTAATATAATATGCATAAAATATATTATAGAAAATATATTAGGAAAACATTTAAAAAATATATATGTTATGTAGCATTAATAATATTTTATTGCAAATGTTTTCTCAATATATTTTTCATAACTCTGCAAGAATATTTTGCTTTGTATTTCTGTAAATATTTATTTCATATAAAAAAAAAGATTGAATTTTTGCTTTTGTACATTTGGTGCGTAGGACGAATAATATAAAATGGGTAAAATATGCATACATATTAAGTAAATATGTACCTATTTAAAATGATAGTTTAAAGATTAAATTAGATTAGTATCTAAGTTGAGCGATGTAACTTTTCTATTAATATATCTGCGTTTTGTATTATATTATTTGTAATATTTGTAAGTTGCGAACGTCAACACAACACCTCTATTCATTACGGTGCCGGTGTTATATGATTTAGTATTGTTTATGCGTCTATGGATTAGGTACATAGATGCATACGCGCACGAGTGTATCATCAACATTTTCATTCGTTTGTCCGTTACATGTTAGGGTTAACTGTGTAATTAATTGTTGCGGGGTGTGTTTTAGTGTTTGCGGTGACTACGAGGTAAGCAAAACTTTGAACATGTCACGGCATTTATAAGATAATTGGAATGCTCAATATCGCTATGTACAGAAATCGTTTAATAATATAATTGTAGGAATTTTATGCATCATATATGTACTGCATCTACCAGATAAATTGCTAGTTGATTTGCTTAAGAGATTTTTCTCGGTAGATAAGCGTCATAACCTCAAATAGAGGTTAGAATACGTTGTGTTGTATTATTGTTTGTACGTAGAATGTTTTCAAATATTATGAAATAAAGTAAAAATAAGTATCGTAAGTATTAGAATGCAGCTACCACTCAATTTATTGGTAAATGCTCCAAATGTATAGTCGTGTTGAATAATGTGAAGCGCCACTAACCGAAGATTGAAAAGCATAGGGTTGTACCTGGCACCTTATTAGAACACTTCAATTAAAAAAATAGTGATTAATTTGATAAACCTTCAGTATGCCTTAAAAGATGCCAGAATTATTGATTATTAACTTGTATGGTGAGTGTGAAAAAACAGGTTCTTGCGTTTTAGACAACTCTATGTATGTTTCAACTTTTCGTTATCGACGTTATACATTCTAAATAACCAAGAACAATTTTAGTTCATGTTGACAAATTAAATAGATTGCATAAAAAAATCTCTATTTTCATATAAATAATATTTTACAAATATTTTAGAAAAAAATATAGCGCTTACATTAATTTTAAAATATGGAATAAATATTTTAATTGAATATTTTATCTATATTTAGAAAAAAATATGAAAAATATATTCAAAAACCTCTCACGAAAAATATTTATAAAATATATTTTTAAAAATATCTATGTAATATTTTTGGTTGTTAGGGGATATAGAGGGAATGAAGACAAATGAATGAATAGAAATAGGGGTTATTTAATGATAATATCCTCAATTTTAAGACTTAATTGTTTTGCCTGGAATTCGTTGATTGTCTACTGGTCATTTTAGTCTTGCTTCCACTCATTAAAAAGGTCTTTTAATTTTCTTTGTGGCAACATGTATAATGGAGTTTATTCTAGCACTGTTTTCAGTGTTTGTTTAATTTTAGGGTTGGTACTTTGTGTAATTGCAACATAATTTATATAGATGGCTGGAAACAACCATCGCAATTCAAACAATGTTATAATATAGCCCATCATAGCACTGTTTTCAGTATTTTTAATTTTGGGGTTAGTACCTTTTTGGACCTGTCAGAAGTCATTTGATGGGTTATTTTGCTGTTGGTTTTGTTCGCCACAGAATTGTAAGCTGATGATTGTAATTAAAACGATGAATAATATATGTTTTTTTATTATTGACGCTTAAAAAGAATGTTGCCTTTTTGTTCATTCCAACAGGTACACCATAAAAATGTTATATGTCAATGCCATTATGATGACAAGAATTCGTGATCTCTTTAATACAATTAAATGAGACGTGCGTAAAACTGTGTATATTACATTGTCTAATAAATCTAAGTAAAAGAACTACGTGTATCTTTGATTACCTTTTCATAATACTACCAAGTCGGTAATGATGGTCTAATAAGTTGACGATTTAAGCGAATGTCTAATATAGGCAAAAATTTTTAAGATCGCAGCGCTAAAACGGTACCTTATAGAAGCTCTCAAATAGACATAAAATCTTTGTTTATAATCATCTTATAGAGCGTTTTAGTAAGTGTTTCGATGGTTTGGAAAGTTTTTATTGGTATTTTGTCAACGCTGGAAAAATTAATATTTTTCCAATGTTGAATATTTTGCATATGTGAAGGATAATCTTAAATCTAGGAAGATATATGAAGGTGAAGAGGTTTTGAATGCTGGACATGTAACATTATGTGGACAGCTAAATAATAATGAAGAATGTATAACTGTATATGCATTGTGTTTACAATCAAGTAAATATATTTCTTGAGTAGAACAGACCCGTTTTATTTATTTATGCGTGTGTTTAATACAAGCAATGAGTACTTATTGAAAAAATTGTCCTCAATGAAATATAATGAACATAGTTTTCATGCAAAAGGACTTGGATGTTTACCCATTTTCAATTTTTGTATCCACAGTTTTCTCCTATCGATTTTTTCTTTAATACCGATACGTGCCTCGACTTTAATAAATTCACAAACCACTTGTGGAAATTAATGGAATAAATTTTATCTTTTTTAATGCACGAATTACACTGAGGTACACAACAATAATAATTTGACTTACTTCTTTTGCAAATTAAAGAAACTATTTCCAAAAACATTACTAAAAATATCTAAGAAATGAAAATAGTATAATTTATAATTATACAATACAATACACTATTCGAAAATAATACAAAACACATACAAACCACACAACTAAATGTGTATTTGAAAGGTTTCTTAAATGACCTGAAGGGGGCGTATTGCTTAGCAAGTTTTGCCTATAATAGTGAAGTCGATTAAATCCACTAAAATTATAATTCACTTTTGAGCTATAAACAAATAAAGAATTTATTCACTCATGTTTAGAAACAGTACAGTTATTATAAACGTTAACATATGCATTAGAATTTAGAACCGCATTAATGGTAAAATCCGGTAAATGTTGGCAATTTTGTTTAGTATTATTGTCTATACGAATTATTTTTTCTTTGACAAAGGTTGTTGAAGTGGAAGGTTCGGACAATCGTTGAGAGAAAGGTATTTGCTCTTCAATTGCGAAGACTGTTGGAGTACTAGAAGTGGAAGGTTCTGGGCGTACTGACAGTAGTTCTGCTACTTCAACTTTTTTTCATAAAGAGCTGTCAATATAGCCTTGTGCTACTGCAGAACCCTTTCACCCACCATGGCATTTTATTGTTACAAGATCGCTACCACGATCGATAATTATTTAGTTTTAAAATATCTTTTACTTTAATAATAGCATCAGATCGAAAAGTTGGACTGCTAGAGTTATAGCTCCGTCGATTAAATTAATAATAACAGTATTTTTTTTATGAAAAAGGTTTTGATAGTTTAGACAACATCCAAACCATCTATAAAACAGTTTGTTTGGAAAATCGATGAACCCATTGCGTATTAATTTTTTTTTTTTTAAATTAATTATGTTTATAAATTTACGTTATAAAATTAATAGAAAAAACAAATTTGAGGATTTATTCAGTCGATTTGTTTTAGGATTCTCTAACCCTAAACATTCAAAATATTAAAATTTTGTTGAACGTTTGAAGCTGATACCCTTTCAAATAAAATCGAATATAGCATTTTTCTCTCGGCGTATTAAATTGCCACATTACATCACACCACGATCATTAACAATTATATAGTGCAACCGTAATTAAATATGTATATAATAATTGCCTTTAAAGAAGAAAGGAAATATGGTATGATTGTGAATATCGTGAGAACTATGGCGATTTCAAGTTCATATACGCTATTTTTTTTTTATATTTAGAACGTTGTACCTAATTATAACAACTGTTAGGAAATATAGATTAAATAATTTAAGCAAAAAAAAAGGAAACTGCAATTATTGTTAGTACCACTATGAGTAATGGTTTTTCATTTAGCGTAAAAAGAATATGACTGTATTATATGAGCTATAAATAGATTTATGTGTGCACCGGTTTCCACATAACTCATTCGCAAAGTAGGTATAGGTAAATACATAAATATATCATAACATTTCAGTTATTTTTATGTATTTTATGATTGTGCATGTAGCAGTAACTTTATTCGTTGAGCACCAATGAACTATCCAGAATTAAACGATCCATGAGTGATAACAGCTGTGCGACATAATGAATATAAATAATAGTTATGTATGTACCGCGGCAGTGAAGTAATACTTCATCGAAAGATCATTGCCGTGGTGCATACAATATTTTTTTTTTAATTAGCACCTATGTCTACCACTTATCACAATTAGTTTAGTTGCACGTACACTGTCCAGAATATTTGTATTTAATATTATTTGTTACTTTATCGATACCGTGTATATACAAAGTGAAGCTGTTTGAAAATCTGGTCGCCAATCTAAATTGTTTAAGTAGTTGGTTTCCGTAAAGCTAAATTATTTCCTTAAGTACAGATTGTAAGAGTATATCAGAAGAAATAAAAAATAATGCAATATTTATTTTTGTAGGTAATGCCTCTTAAATGAAAAATATACATATATTAATGATATCCTGTACCAGGATAATTGAAGAAAATGGTTTATGTGTTCTTCAAATTAATTTGTAGTAACGTAAATCCAAATTATTATTATTTTTTGTTGTTATTTGAAGGAATATCATCCCTCTGGATTGTAACCAAAGGAGTCTAGTACCCTCTGATGCATACAAAAGTAAAAAAGATAAATTAAAAGACACAATTTTTGTTTATATAACGAAGGAATACAGGGTGTATCATATAAAAACGTAAATTTTGCTTGGGTGTTAACTACACGACGTATAAAGCACAAACCCGCCGAAACCGGTTTTCATCATTAAAAAAATAAAAAAAGGAAAATTTAGAGCCAAAAATTCTTTAGTCCGGGCCTGATGCAAGGAAATGTCATGTTAAGCACCCGCTAAACGTGGTATTATGTATAAATACATTGCACTCATTTAGTATTATTCTTAATGGTATGCCCTAAGTTCATTTAACGTCATTCTGAATGAATAAAGGCCAATCGGCCAGTGTGCCCTTGTAAAAATAGCAAAACTGAGGCATTTTAAATTTCTTTTTTTTATAAAATAAACATTCCTTTTTTGTCAAGAGCATTCTACGTAAGTCTACAAAGTATTATTTTTAATATCCTGATAAGACGTTCGAGTTTCACCGAACTGCGATTTCAGTAGTTACAAAAAACGTAAATATTTTTCTTTTGCTTTGTCGAATCGAGAGTTAGTTGTTAATAAACGGTACCACATGAATCTGAGTTATTTCTTTTGGATTTATTTAATCAATAACGCAAAATGAATTGATTCGAATTACACAGAAATAAATGTAGATAACAGAAAATTTGCAAACACGCCTTTTTACTATGATGTCGCGCGAAAATGAATCTATACATTCCCGCGCTTTTGCCGATGCATCAAGCTTCGATTTTCTTTATATGAAAGCACGATGGTCCTGAAAAGGATCGTTTTTTCGAGACGGGAAGAATTTAAATAAAATGTTCGAAGTGGCTTGCACTCCAAGCGGCGATCCACACAAAACTAACAGCGGCAATGGCTGAATGATAGTGGCGTGTGGGGGTACACTCGGGACAGCATTTAGATTGGACACAGGTGCGGCTCTAGCCCACGGCATTTACAAAATATTTTTTTTCTCGTTAATGCTTACAGATAGACCCCCTGTGCATTAAGACTTTTTGATCGTATATGATTACAGCTGCTACATATTATTATATTTACCTCTATATCTGATACACCCTGTATATTCATCACCCCACTGAAAATTTTTACGAATCAAATTATAACAACTTTACTAAAAATTACTTATTTTGGTAACTGCTAAGTTTGTCATTCCTCTGGATTGTTACGTTTAGCTTACGAAACCGAACAGAGATCACGCCAAAAACATTGTGTCAGTGAATAAAATATCCTTTTTCAACCAAATAGTGGAATAAGCATGTAAAAAAGTTAAGAGTTTCCATCGTATGTGTCACAAGCAGTAAGATCTGGTAAACACTAAATGTTTTTATTTTCTAGGATATATTTGCAAATGCTATTAGAAACATAAAATCTAAGAAATACTAGTTACTCGAATAGAGAAAGGCTAGGTGATATCAAAATGTGGTCAGATAAATTAAAATTCATTAAAAATCGTCATTCTTTTGGAATAGAGATGACCCCTGGCTGAATGACTTACTTTTCATAGAAATGACACACAGATACATATATGTCACTATTCCTCAGGCAGACCTACAAGATGATGGTGAAGTTAAAGTGAAGTTGCTCGGTGTTTTCAAATTGGATGGTAAGCAGGCTTTTAAGGCCGACCCTCTCTTTCATAAATTTTGATGACATTGTTGATATTTTTTCATCTGCTGCAGTTTCTTCTCGAAGGGATGTAATATTTTCTTTCACAGAAAAACATTCCAGTTTTTGAACAAGGATAGTGTAGTGTGTACGTGTTCTGGTAAACTATGTTGTTTTTTTTTTAGAATAATAAACTAAATTTTATAAAGAAATTTCAATAAATGTTTAGCAAAAAAAAAACTATTTGCGTCATTCCTTTGGATTGAACTTTATTCCTCTGGTATAAGTTTGTGTATTTCTTTGAAAAAAAGTAAAATTAATAATATAGTTGTTATTTTGGTATTACCGGCCTTAACTACTGTCAGCAAACTTGTTTGCAGTAAAATTGAACGTGAAGCAAAACTACTAAATGTGTATTTTTGAACAATGACCCACATATAACTCCTTACATAATTATAGTTCGAAATACAGGTAATTTTGAATAATATACAATTAGCACTGTAGAAATAGTATTAGGCAAAATTTATAAAGCACTAATAAAGATACAATCAACAAGCTTTTTTTTGTGGGAGCCTTCTGACCTAAAGTCTCCGGAAACACTATAGCTTCTTGGCTTTTTACATTTGGTTTCCCATTAAATTATGTCAACCATTCCAGTATCCTGGTACCCTGCACTAAACCATACAGATCTGTGGCTGGTTGATCAAAGTAATCCTCTGGGTTTATTTTTGCTATGCCAATATTTTCATCCAGAGCTAATACACATTCACACAAAATGTGATAAGTTTTCTCTGTCATTCCATTACACAGTCTGGTATCCCCAATATCGATTCCAATTTTCTGTAAGTGTCCTGTCAGTGTACAAGGAGACTTGTTAATAATTCCTACTAAGCTGCAGTAGTTCTTCTTCGATGGTCTCTTAATAACGGTCTTTCCATGAATTTGCCTGATTCTTTTATCCGTGTTCTTTGTGTTTTTTCTTCAACTAAATTCTTACCTGCTCTCGCGCTGTATTTTTAGACACCCCTAGAACAGGTTCATATGAAGCAGATGATCCCTTTCTTGCTAACTCATCGACTTTTTCGTTTCCTTCGATTGCTGAATGTCTGGGCATTCACAGCAAAGTGATTTTATTGCCATCTGTCAGGCTGTTTAGTTCTCGAATACATTCTCAAACCAGTGTTGATTGTATCTTAGGGTTTACTAGTGCCCTGAGTATCGCCTGGTTGTCTCTTGCAATATAAATCTGCTTGTTTTCATAAACCCTCTGATTCATTTCGTTTGTATAATGCAATATTGACAGTGGCATATTTTCATTGTGTTTTCACCTTACTCTAGAAACACTTACTTACATTAATACAAAAGACTTACAATATTAGATCAGTCAGTTAGAGCTAAAAATAGCCTATAGGATATGTTGCATGACTCATTCAGAAACCCATTATTAAGATTTAACTATTATGTATTATATTTGTCAATTCGTTCTTTGCTTAAAGAAAAACATTCACTTATCAATACATTAGTATAAATAATACACGCACGATAGGTTTATATGTTTGCTGTTACTTAGCCTCGCTCAAATATAATTATATAACATTGTCAAATAAAATCACAACAATTCCTTGGGTTTTACCCATCATTGCCGGGAAAGTAATTCAACGATTACATTAGGCATATTCAGTTGCAATGTTGACAAAAAGGTATATTATTATATTGTGTGCATATATGACGAAGATAAGTGGCCAGTACTAGTGATAGGTTGCTACGAAGTAAACTGCTATTTTGTAGCAGGTATTCAATACCAAAAGAAACTGCTACTTTTTTTAGCAGTTTAACATGTGTATTTAAACATTTTACCGGAAAATTTACACGGAAGTTCTGAAAAACTCGGATTAGGAGAGTCATTTATCTTCCAACAAGACCCCAAGCACACGGCAAAGCGTGAAAGAATGGTATATGGAAATTTAAGGTAAGAAAACAACTGCATACACCTCCACAGTCACCTGACATGAACCCTATCGAATATTTATGTGATGAGATAGGAGAAGAAGGGTTCGGACACAAAATGTTAAAAATAAAGAACAGTTAAAGGAAGCAATATTAGGGGAATGGAATTCAATCGAACCGGAAGTAACAAAAAAATTGGTGACTGGAATGAAAAAATGTTTGTTGGAAGTGTTACAAGCTAAGGGTGTCATACAAGTTATTAAGAAAACTGGTTCACCTTACACGTTACTTATTACGTTACTATAAACTGACTGTATGGAGACTTTTTTGTATTTGAATTGATATCTGTTGATTATATATTTGTACAAATCATGTACCTGTGGACTTCCTAAATACCTTCTGCAATATTACTTTCTCGATAGATATGGGTTATTTTGATCATAAATGTTCATAAGAACATATGTCCAAAATCGCTTAGCTCTAAAGTTGAACAATGTTTAATAGTAAGTTAACATAATATATTTTTTTATTATAAATTAACAAAATAATTAGTAAACCAAAATTAACTTTATACTAACTGTTGAAATGACCGCCCCCAACTGCAATACAAGCTTCTATCCTCCTGTCGTATTGACTGGCGAATCCGTTCTAAAATATCAGGTATTTCGAATTGATTTTGAAAAGCTGCGATAATACGATTTCTCAGTTTATCGACATTTTCAATGGGATCGGTATAAACTAATGATTTTAAGGTGACCCAGAGAAAAAAGTCCAAAGAATTTAAGTCTGGAGACGAGGAGGCACGGTTGTGGACCTCCCCGTCCTATCCACCGATCTGGATACGTTATTGTCCAAAAACTCGCGAGCAACTAAACTAAAATGCGCTGGAGCCACCGTGCATGCATAAAATACATTTGTAATCTTAATTGCAACGGAACTTCTTCCAGCAATAGTGGTAGCTCCTCTTCAAGCAAATTGCTGTATACCTCGCCATTTACCGCATCGGTAAAAATGTGGACCTATCAAGTGATCCCCCACAATTCCGGACCACACATTGACAAAGAATGATGTTGATGACGGGCATTCACTAGTTCGTGCGGATTTTCTCGGCCCATATGTGTTTATTATGAAAAAAATAATCGCGTTTCTAGAGAAAGTAGCCTCGTCGGTGAATATATTTGAACCCAAGTAGTCAGGACTTTGTGCGATTTTGTGTTGCATCCATTGTAAAAAACGCCACTCTTTGCGGAAAATCTGCCGGGCAAAAGTACCTGCACCCGTTGAATGTGATATGGATACAACAGTTGATCTTTCAATATTCTCCAAACTGTTGCCTGACTAATGTTTAAAGTAAACGCAATTTTTCTGGTGCTTGTAGTAGGATGTTCCTCAATTTCATTTAAACAACTTCTTCAACTGGTGGAGTTCTCACTGTACATGGTGCCCGTTATCAGTCTGTCCGTTTTTTAAAATTTCCCGTTTCACTAAGGCGTTGGGAAGACGGGCAAATATTGAATGATGCTGGATGATACGTTCTGGTTATCGTCTTTCATAAAGACGTCTAGCAGCTCCGCGAATTTCCATTGGCAAGACCGTAAACGAAATGCATTTCACACATCTCAGCATTCGTGTAATCATTTAGAAAACAGAGACTGACAATAAACTGAATGAATACCTGACAACTATTGACAAATATTGAAATTGACAAATAAACAATTCCCTCTCAACACAATAGTTTTTGAAGAACCAACTGTGATATTATATCGTGTAGTCATAGTTCATAAATTATATTAACATTCAATAACTTTAAAACCAAACCGTTTTGGACATATACTCATATGAACTTTTATGATCAAAATAACCTCAGGAACCAGCTCTTAAAGTTTGTCGCATATATTGAGAATCACCCTGTATAAAGCTATTCACCTATGTACGTATGTAAGTATATGTATCCCCACTCTTTACTGAATCAAATATAAGAGTCGTCCGCAATATAAATACATATAAATATTGAGTGAATAGCGGTAACAAAAAACGCTTTGGGATGGTGTGCAAAGTTGTAGAAATAATTTATCTGTTTGACGTATACCGTTATTTAAGGAAAACTGCTAACCAAAAGTAGCAGAAGCAGGTTCTAACGCAAAAAAAAAACTAGTCAGTGACAATAGAAAAACTGTCCGGACATTCTGAATGTTTTTGTCTGTAAAGATGCCCCAGAGAAAAGTCTTTTATAAGATTTATACTCAATAATCCTTTATTCTAAGAGAAAAATTATGTCAGTGTTCCATGTCGATTGCACTCAACTATACCAAGAACAATTACTCATTAAATAACTGCAGATAATATTTATTAATAAATTTCCTTGTACTAGTTTCTCACATTTTTTATATGCATATTACAAACACACATATTTACCTGCTTATACGTCTATTGTACTCTTCTTACACACTATAAAAGGGACTCGAGTATGAAGCAATTACTAATCCTGTGTGGTGCAACACAACCTCACGATACTTATCTATGGTAATGTTATCATTATATTAGAGACTTGGCGACAACAATCTATAAAATGTAAATTCTTCAATTGGTCTGTCTCGTTTCACAAGAAAGAATAACATACTTATGCATATCTATCTAAACTGCATGGGGCAGCATTCGTAGGAATATCATTTATCTCTGTATTCTGCATCCATGTTTGTTGTATCATTATATATAGAGGATAGGCATTGTGTGTAGGTATGTCAGATGGTTGATTTATATAAATCTATGTGCTAATCCGCGGTGTAAAAATGCCTATACAAGTATGGAGTTGAAATATGAAAGGTGTAGTGTGCCTGCAAACTGACACGTCTGTTCTTGACACACTTTGTGAACTTGCGAGGAATAGTTCCATCTGTGTATACATTCTGCGTTGTACAAAAGGTGTGTAGAATGGTGTGGAGTGTATTAGCGAACGTAAAAGTTATGGAATTGATTTAATAATTTCTTTAACCCTAAACCTACCAAGGTGTGCTTTTGAGGCACAATTGATTTTGAAATTGCTGGAACTTTGTAAGTTAACTGCCCACAGACTGGAGGATTTTTGTATTCTCAAAATAAACTATTTAACACCAGAATGACATAAAAAAATTTTTAAAAAATATTTTCCTATTTTACTAAAAAAATTAAACATAATTTACCGACACGTCCTACCAAGGTGGTGTCTTTGAGGCACATACTGTATTATACTATAAAATGCATTGCTACGTTAATTTAAAAACTAGGTATTGGTGGTAAATCCCCCGTAATAAGATATGCTTTATATTTCGGGACTTTCCCCTTGTATGTAAGAAACTTCCAGTTTGCATATGAAGGGGAATTCCCTAAATGCGTTTTGCTAAACGTCAGCTTACAAACTGCATTGCTATCAGTGTATTTGTGACTTTCCCTAACGAACGCATTGGCCGTTTTAGGTGTCTATTGGTTAATTTTATTTCTTTTACCTAGTGGAGAGTATAGTATAGACCAGGTAAGCAAAATAAAGTTTTGATTGACCCCAGTAAAAATAGATTTGTTGTTTTATGCTTATTTGGTTTTGAAATTTATGGAGAAAGTATGACCGATTGGTTGACTGACCGACGCCGGCCACTAACTGAAAAGGAGTTGCTCGATGCATTGTACGAAAGTGATAAGGATTTGGGAAGGAATGTAAATAATGGTGAAGATGAAGAAGAGCCAAATGACGAAACCTCTTCTAGGAAAGCGGATTATCAAGAAACTGACGATGAAGAAAGCGATGAACAAGAAGGAAGTGACGATAGTGATGCTAATGATGAACCGCCCGGCCATTCGCAAACTTTTATTGGAAAAGGTGGTACCGAGTGGAATGCCACGCCGATTGCCAAGGGAAAAACACATGCACACAATATAATTACAACAGCTTTGAACAAAGTGAAACTTCCACCTGGAGTGCATGTTGATACTCCTTGTGACGCATTCAATTTGTTTTTTGATGATACGGTTATTGGTATTGTGGTTACTTTCACTAATAAGGAGGCTGTTCGTATTCTTGGCGATTTGTGGAAACCAGTTGACGACGTTGAAATCCGTGCTTTCTTGGGCCTTTTGATTACTGCTGGAAGAAATAAACAAGGAATGGTGGGACTATAATGAGCTATGGAATCCTTTATATGGAAATCCTGTTTTATCGAGCGTGTATGTCACGAAATAAGATTTACTCAATTACTAAGATTTATTCGTTTTGACGATAAAGCGACCAGAACCCTCCGAAGGCAAAAGGACAAGTTGGCACCAATTAGAGACCTGTGGGACCGTGTTAATACAAACTTGCTGAAATATTATCTTCCTGGCAGTAATCTAACCATCGATGAACAACTGGTGCCTTTTAGAGGTCGTGTATCTTTCCGACAGTACCTGCCAAGCAAGCCAGATAAGTACGGTATGAAAATTGGTGGATATGCGATAGTGGAACTAGTTATCCGTTACGTGTATACCGTACTTAGGAAAAAGAAGGTCTCAACAGAGCAGAAAACTTAGCGCAAAAGGTGGTTGAAGACCTTTGTGAACCTTTTCTGAGAACTAAAAGGAATATTACGTTCGACAACTTCTTCATCAGCTACGAGCTTGCATCCAGTTTGCTTACCAAAGGCCTAACTTGTGTAGGAACGCTCAGAAAAAATAAGCGCTGCATACCCCCAAATTTTTACCTCACAGGCGACGGAATATTGAAAGCACACTTGTTTGGTTTCAGAAGACAATGACTTTGGTATCTTATGTACCTAAGAAAAATCGCTGTGTTCATATTATTATTCTACAATGCACAACGACTCCACCATTGATGAGGAAAATAAAAATAAATCTGAAATCAATAAGTACTACAATTCCACGAAAGAGGGTGATACACTTGATCAGATGGTACATTACATATTCAGTGAAACGCAAAACTAATAGGTGGCCTTTGGTCTATTTTTTCAATATAATTGATGTGTGTGGAGTAGCTTCATTTGTCATTTGGAGAAATATATTTTATTTACATCAACAATGTGTACAAATTAGATCTTGTGCCTTGGGCACACCTTGGAGACACGTACATAAAACTTGGTAGGACTAGGGTTAAGAAGGGTAGGCCAATGTTTAATATTAATTTTATAGTTTATATTCGTAAGTTTATTGTCATTTCTTTCTTACTTTTGAAGTGGCTAGGATATGATCAATTTTCTTAAATGGCAGGCATATACCTATTGGGAAAACATAAATAGAGACAGGTTTTGATATGTCTGAGTCTTTGCAAGCACTGCATTTTTATTGTTTTATCCATTGCACATTTAAACAAAAGTGGGCTTCAAACACTATTCTGTCATACTCCTATAATTAAGCATTACAAAGAAAATTTCTTGGACATAAAGAAATGACCAGCAAGCCCAAAACTTTACATATATAACCCGATTCATCTCTTCATCCTGCTTCATGAAAGGAGAAACTACATCTTAATAGAGAAATAGGAAAAAGAATTAATATGATGAGAAATGATAACGAGTGAAATCTGTTACAGAAGTGTATTAGCAAATTAAGAGAACTTAAATTGGTATGGACATCTGGTTAAGATGGAAGAGTATCTGGAAGGCAAGAGCAGAAGACAAAACAGAAGAATGGCTCAGCGAAGGCTATACTAAACGACAGAGGTCTTCCTTGTCTCTTTTTGTCTTCTGCTCTTGCCTCCAAGAAAAGTTGTAAATAAGCCAAAATAAAGAAGAATGTGGTAGAAATAAATAGACACTTTGGGGTACAAGAACAATTGATTTTTGAAAAAAAGGATAGAAATGGCGTCAGCACGTCTTAAAGTCAATAAAAATATACATCTGGATCTACTATTAGAGGTACGAAATAATTCATATATATCAACTAGTCGAATTGCAAAGAATACTATTTGTCATGCCGAACTGTCTAACTAACTAACTAAGCATTTTTCATATCAATCGAAGTTACTTAACTGTTTCAATATACATGGTGATTCTCAATATATGCGACAAACTTTAAGCGCTGATTCCTGGGGTTATTTTGATCATAAAAGTTCATAAGAACATATGTCCAAAATCCTCCAAAAATGTGGACCTATCAAGTGATCTCCAACAATTCCGTCCCACACATTGACAGAGAATTGATGTTGATGATGGGCATTTACTAGTTGTCGTGCGGATTTTCTTCGGCCCATATGTGATTATTATGAAAATTAATAATCGCGTTTCTAGAGGAAGTAGCCTCGTCGGTGAAGAATATTTGAGCCAAATAGTCAGGATTTTGTGCGATTTTGTGTTGCATCCATCGACAAAAAGCCACTCTTTGCGGAAAATCTGCCGGCAAAAGTGCCTGCACCCGATGAATGTGATATGGATACAAACAGTTGATCTTCAATATTCTCCAAACTGTGGCCTGAATAATGTTTAAAGGCAAAACGCAATTTTCTGGTGCTTATAGTAGGATGTTCCTCAATTTCATTTAGTACCATTTCTTCAAGTTGCGGAATTCTCACTGTACACCCATCTACAGCAAATAAGACGGGCAAATATTGAATGATGCGGGATGATACGGTTCGGGTATCGTTCTTCATAAAGACGTCTAGCAGCACGCGAATTTCCATTGGCAAGACCGTAAACGAAATGGATATCACACATCTCAGCATTCGTGTAATTCATTTAGAAACAGAAACTGGCAATAAACTGAATGAATACTCTGACAACTATTGACAAATAAACAATTCCCTCTCAACACAATAGTTTTTGAAGAACCAACTGGGATATTATATCGTGTTAGTCATAGTTCATAATTTATTATTAAATATTCAATAACTTTAAACCCAACGTTTTGACATATACTCATATGGACTTTTATGTCAAAATAACCTCAGGAATCTGCTCTTAAAGTTTGTCGCATATATTGAGAATCACCCTGTATAGAGAAGTGTATAGGCGTAGAGATGATTGAGTGACAAGATATATCTATAAATTCTTTGAAAGAATTGAAGAAGATCCAGGTGCTTCTAATGCGTCTCTTTGGTGTCAGCAAGGCAATGTCTTACCTAATGTACGAAAAGAGTTTTAGAACCGCCTTAAGTTTTATTATATCAAGAAATGAATGGATGGTAATTCGAACATGATGAATATGTAGTTGATAAGTTGGTAGGTCGATTTTCTTCCTCCTGCATCAATTACGCATTGCGGATCATTAGAGCAAACAAACAGCAACAATTAACTTCGACAGCGATAAGGAAAAAACTCATTTTTACCTTTAATCTATTAAAAATTGACTTAAAGATTTTCCAATTTTCAAATTGGATTGTGGGAATATCTACTTTCTTATGTTTTGCTACCCTGAAAACTTAAAGTAAAATTATTTCATATAAAGCAAGTGTTATAACAAAATTTTGTATTTTCAGCCGTACAGTATATCAATTTTTAAAACTTTACATAAAAAAAAAAAAATTCTTGTAAATTCTACAATTAAATCATTGGAAAGTAATTTGAGTTCACTAGCACCGCTTCGTCTGCATACAAAGTTGTTTGAAAATTAGGTCACCAATCCAAATGCGTAGTTGTTTTCTGTAAAGCCAATTTGTTGCCTTAAGAGACCATAGATATAAGAATATATCAGAAGGAATGACAAATAATCCAATACCCACTTCTGTATGAATTGATTATCCACAACATTGTACCACATTAATGACATATAAATATAGCACTAAAACTCTACGTGGTTTGGAGTGGAATAAGCAGTGTAGGAACAGCAAAATTTGTAATAAGGCATGAACAAAAAAAAAATAGTGTTACCGCTAATTATCATGTTATATAGTCTTAAATTTAAATCCTGAAACATAGATCTGATGGATATTAGTAGTATTTGTATCCTGTTTTGTCAGTTCGAATTAATAAATAGCTCAACTCCCATAGCTTAATTAGCAGGTAATTTAGAAGTTATTTTTTTTATTGGTGGCAATAAAACTATATATGGTATAGAAGGAAGTCACTGAGGTTAAGGCAATTTGTGGAGGGATATAATTATTTGAAATGCGTGTATTGTCTAGAAACAATTTGCTCTGAAAAAACAAAAAAAAAAAATAATAGCAGTAGCTAATATTGGAATAGTGTATTGTCCTCCATGTAGCTGTTGCTAAAATAATGGGATTGGAATCCATGGAATCTATAAACTGGCAAAGTTCTACTTCATCAGTATCTGCGATATATAGCGACCTTTGTAAGTATTTATATAATTCGTCATCATGCATCATTGTTACAAAAGGTCTTGTATTCTATATAAGATAATGGCAAGCTATTTGATGATATACAGAGTGTATCAAATAAAAAAGTAAATTTTGCTTGAGTGTTGACTACACGACATATAAAGCACAAACCCACCGAAACCGGATTTCATCATTAAAGAATTAAAAAAAGTAAAATTTAGAGCCAAAAATTCTTTAGTCCGGGCCTGATGCAAGGAAAACGTCATGTTAAGCACCCGCTAAACGTGGTATTATGTATAAATACATTGCACTCATTTAGTATTATTCTTAATGGTATGCCCTAAGTTCATTTAACGTCATTCTGAATGAATAAAGGTCAATCGGCCAGTGTGCCCTTGTAAAAATAGCAAAACTGAGGCATTTTAAGTTTCTTTTTTTTATAAAATAAACATTCCTTTTTTGTTAAGAGCATTCTACGTAAGTCTACGAAGTATTATTTTTAATATCCTGATAAGACGTTCGAGTTTCACAGGATATGCGACTTCAGTAGTTACAAAAAACGTAAATATTTTTCTTTCGCTTTGTCGAATCGAGAGTTAGTTGTTAATAATAAACGGTACCACATGAATCTGAGTTATTTCTTTTGGATTTATTTAATCAAATAACGCAAAATGAATTGAATCGAATTACACAGAAATAAATGTAGATACAGAAAATTTGCAAACACGCCTTTTTACTATGATGTTGTGCGAAAATGAATCTATACATTCCCGCGCTTTTGCCGGTGCATCAAGCTTCGATTTTCTTTATATGAAATCATGATGGTCCTGAAATGGATCGTTTTTTCGAGACGAGAAGAATTTAAATAAAATCTTCGAAGTGGCTTGCACTCCAAGCGGCGATCCACACAAAACTAACAGCGGTAATGGCTGAATGATAGTGATATGTGGGGGTATACTCGGAACAGCATTTAGGTTGGGCACAGGTGCGGCTCTAGCCCATGACATTTATAAAATGTTTTTTTCTTCTCGTTAATGCTTACAGATAGACCCCCTGTGCATTAAGACTTTTTATTCGTATATGATTACAGCTGCTACATATTATTATATTTACCTCTATATCTGATACACCCTGTAGTGTTAAGGAAGTTTTACACCAAAGTAGCACACTGGGAAAAATACTGGACATTGAGTGAATTTTAATCGATAGAACCTAATTGTGTCATTGTTGCGATAAAATATTATTTACAATTTTTAGCAAGATTCATTAGTGAAGTAGATTAGCTTTTATTATTATAACAAATCATTGTATATTAGTCCATAGATAATATTTGTTGTGATAACTATATTTTCATATGTTTATTAAATAATTTTGTTAATAATATGAATATAATCGAATATATATTGTCATTTTTACGAACAATTTTCATAAAATTATTCATCATATGAACCCAATAAAATATTAAACGATATCTTCTTCGTTAGTTCAATTGTTTGCAATTTATTGCAAAACGAGCAGATCCATATCCTAAATGAAAGGTGTACAGAAGTGACTGAATTATCGACTTACGCCAGTTGCTGACTGAGTGAGAGTTTGGCGTATGGCCTCTAGAGAGCGCACACTTAAACTCGTGATTTCTTAGGGGGAAATAGAGAATAATACAGAAACTGACATTTCCACTCCCTTTTCTGCTTATATGATGATTCCTCCACGATGGACTATGAGCATTTAGGCATCTTTTTTTAATGTTTTTTGGTAATCGCCAATGCTTGATACCAATCTTTTACTGCGATTCAATAAAATCAAAAGTTGCAACACTTTCTCAACAGGGAATTGAGCGAATGAAATGCGATTATTGCATCAATGAATTAAGTTCATTATTTTAATTAGAAGTTTGTAATAATAACTAATGTGAACAATGATTTATGATATATTTAATTAGTATTTTGAACAATTTTGAGCCCACTTTTAATATTTGACATAATCCTTCTGTATTTTTTACTGTGAGTATTCATGTTTTTTTCATTCTAACCATCAATCAACATGCGCACTGTAAAAAATTACAGTAATTTTGCCATGGTAAATCAGGAATATTACATGTAATAACGTTGTGAATTTACCACAATAAATCATGTAAATTTTGTTTTACATGTTTTTCTAGATATTTAACATGGAAAAAGAAATTTCGGTAAAATTTATAGCTTTTTCAGTAAGTTTAAGATGTAACAAAAATTCAAAAGGAAAATACAGGAAAAAACAGGTACAATTTTGTATTTACTCTCAAAATTACTTAAAAGTGTAAATTGACATTTTTTTTGCGGTATTTAGTGCACTTTAAAAGTAATTTTACTAGTGAACTATTAATTTTGCTGTAAAAATATATGAGGATCTTTATATATTTAATTTTTTTACTTGAATTTTCGGGTAAAACTATAGATATCATGGAAAATACGAAATTCATACGCCGCAATGTGATTGGTTATTGGATTATTTATCTGTGCGCGTAGTAATTCTATTCGTTGTCGAACTTATTATTGGCTCAATGATATCATGTATGTCACAAACAATCGTAGGTTTGCGCGTAAGCGTGTTCATTCTTTATCCCTGGTGAGCGATTCAGTATGACCTATTAGGTGCTATAAAGAATTAGGTAAGTTGCTTGCTCTCTTTTATAAAAATACTATGAAAATTACTTCAGTGTTCGGTAAATATAGAGTTCATATAAATATACATACGAATTTACAGTACAATCTTTGAAAAACACATCAGCATGTGAAATTTACTAGATGGTAGAAATTTTACTTTATGAAGCAAATTTACCTGTAAAATTGTAGGCAACTTTGTTACCAACGATTTTACATGTAATTTCACTGCAACTTTTTTTTTACAGTGTGTATGCTTTCAGCTTTGGCCTGAAGATGAGTGCTAAATACATTCGAAACATGTAGCTATTAGTATTTTACTAATAAAAAAAGAGTTTGTGAAATTCTGGATCTACTTTCATTTCCCTTAACGTAATCAACATGCGGTCACACAGAGTCAACTTAAAAGAATTAATGATTTATTTTTATTATTATAGGACCCATTTTTGGTTCAGTGCATGTTACGTGTTAGGTGCAAGTTATATACGTGCATGATACTTAAAATACTATACATGTATATCAAAGTCGCACGTCACATGTAGCACTTTGGTGTGAAACTCTCCTTAGGATTAAAGCTTCTAAAAAACATCCACGTATTCTAAGAAGATATTTTTTCTCTTATTCTTTCAAATTCCCATCACGTTATAGGCGAAAATATAGCCATTTCTATGCATCAATCTCACTCTATCATAACGGTAGGAGACCGTTTTTCTATAAATACCAACTATACTCTGACAGACGTACATAAAAACTTTTATCGCGTACTGTGATAGTCACTCAGAGAACTTATCCATTCTATAAGTAACATAAATGCCGATTTAAGTACACTAGGGAATGCGGTTATAAATCTTAGTTAAGATCAAGTTTATATCGCAACCAATCTGAGACATTCCGCTCTGCCTTCCATCAGTTCTTGTTCGACGATAGATAACGTTATAAAGTAGACATTCTAAAGATGGTAAATTTCTTGGAAAAAAGAAGCATCTCGTATAAGTAAATTGTACAGCAGTCTGGGCACATTGCGTATACTTACACATCTCTGACAGTTGTTTTTCTGGTCATATATTTGCAAACATTTTTCTTTGGATTTTCAATTTTTGCGACATTCCAAAGTGGAATTATTGAACAAAAAGTCCAATATTAAACGATAAAATTTTACCAGCGTTTTCCCATTTAATTTTATTTATATTTATAGGACGATATTTCCTTAAATTTTTCCATTTTCATTTAACTTTATAAATTTATTAACTTCACAGTCATCTTAACTTCTTTCTTCAAAGTTGCTTTTATTAATAATGGGTTTCATATATTGTCCTGCCTAATATGTTTGAAGAAGCTTATCTTTGACTGTAATTATTTTTATTACAATTACTTTTTACTTATTTTTATATCACGATAGTTCCGACTGATGAATAGCACTTCGCCGAAACTAGTTCCAGTAGAAATTATAATTTTGTAAGGAATAGTTAAGAGGATTTTATTTTACTTATTATTATCATAACCTTACACTCAGAAAAGTTACTATGTTGGATTAACAAAATGCTTTTTGTTGATTTTTTCTTGGTTATTATGACCAAAGTAATTTCTCGTGTTTTATAAAGAAATAATTTAGCTTGAATCGGTTTAGTTTGAACTTATTCCAATTAACAATAAAAATGGTTCCTTTAATATTACTAGAAAATTAATTTTGTTTCTATTCAACTAAAAATGCGGTTAGACAGGCAAATCTAAATCGAATTACGTTTTGGGTTGTAGAAATTGAAGAATGTCAGTATGATGATAGTAGCAGATCTATTTTGTACCAGTTTTCTCCCTTTATAGCACAGCAAATACGTTAAATACTTACATGTATTACAGAAATTCTCCAATAGATGGCGTTTCTCATATTTCATTTTAGTAACAAAGCATATTTAGCATAACTAGGGCGATAAGTACGTTTATAACATATTAATTTGGTATATTTACCAGATAAACGTCTAATAGGAGCTGCGATCGTTGAAAGGGCGACTTTATTAATCGCATACTACAGCGACGAAGTGTTCTTCGCGAACAACCCCCAATATGCCGAACAAACACTTAGCGTGTTTACATTATCGACCACATGTCTCACTCAAATATAAGTACGTTGTTAAAATAAGATTAAAGATTATAGTTTGTCAATTAAATATTCATTTAAATGGAATATTCAAAATTTGTTGATATTTTGAAGCCCAATATATATTTGAACTATGAGGATTTGATTAATGTGACTTAAATTTTGGTTATTAAAACTAAATTAAAAATTAGATAAAAGTAAAAAAAAGTCGTTCTTTCATTCATTTAGTATTTAATATATGATTACTAGTTTCGGCTTTTAACAGCCATCTTCAGATCAACATCAAAATTGTCTATCATCAAGTTAAAAAACACCAAAATGAATACATAATAATTTTTTCTTATATTTAAATTTATATTTATAAATGTTGGTGTTCACTTAATTATTATTCATTTTGGTGTTTTCTAATTGATGATAGACAATTTTACTTTTTGACCGTGGATCTGAGCATGGCTGGTTAAAAGCCGAAACTATAATCATTATATAAATACTAAATGAACGAAAGAACGAGTTTTTTTTACTCTTATCTAACCTTTACATATATAGCGTTCATTGGATACTTAGAATATAATAAAACTAAATTATTTCAACAATTATTTTTCACGTAACACGTTTCAAAGTGTTGGATTGAACTCTTGGTATGATTATTATAACAATATATATTTGTTGACCTACTAACAACAAATGCTTCAGAATTAGTTTTCGTTCCTGCAACATATGGTTCGCCATATACACCAAAACAGCATTGTTAAATTAACTAAATATTGGTTAGCTCAATGCAGGTACTTTTTTAATTAATGTCTACAATTTGAGATTACTGAATAAGTTGCTCAATCCACCAAAACTGTTATCTATAAAGCTTGGGTAAGAAATTTATATTGCTTTAGGATACACAAAGGGAATGACAGATGTTAAATCATTTTGTTAACAAAATATTGTTGAGCTAGCCAAAATTATAATTAGTCTAACAAGAAAATGGGATGAAGACAATAATCTAAATTTGCTACTTCTATTTTATTAACTTACAAACAAATTCGCTTAAATTATAAATATTGTGCGAATAACAAGCGTCAAGGTTGTTAAGAAATAAGGATTAAACTAACCAAAATTGCAGTTGAAGTTCTCTACCTACGTAGTAACAAATACAGTGAATATACTGCATGAGTACAGAAATTGCCCTAAAGATGGCAGTTTTCCTATTTCACTATAGTCTATGTTATTACATACAGTGTGTCCACCGATGGAGTAATGGGTATAATAGACAAAAAAAAAATTGGAAATGGAATTATAATATTTGAGAAATAAGGCCTGCTTGGTTTGAAACTTATTTATCGTTTGTTTTCGAATTTTTAAAATCTAGTAAACCTATGCAGCTGAGTCAAAAATGTATTCGTTTCAGGAGAAATACCTTTTTCGTTCACACTATGTTAAAATGTTGTATAGAATGAAAAGTTATAACCGTTTGAAAATTTTCAGAGTTATCGGCTACTTTGATAAACCCCATTCTTTGTCAAATTCGTTTCAGGTAAAGTACTGTTTGTGTTCACAGTATATTAATAAGTAATACTAGGAAAAAAAAGCTTAGAGTAAAAAATTATAGGATTATGCAAATTTTTATACTGATTGGCTTACTATGATTAGTTTTTCTGCCATCATTAACCTCATCATGATTATCAAAGTACGCCGATCAGTCTAGCAATTTGCATAACTCAATAACTTTTTGCCCTAATCAAATTTTCTTAGCAACATATTGGCTTACTGTAAACCCAAATAGTGCTTAACCTGTAATGAAATTCACAAACAATGGATTTTATCAAAGTAGGCTGATAATTCTGAAAATTTGCATACCGTGATAACTTTTCATTCTGAGCAGCATTTCTTATTGTTAGTAACATTTTAGCATACTACCAACGGAAAAGATACTTTACCTGAAACACAAACAGTTTTGACTCGACTGCAAAGGCCCATACTGGATTTAAAAAAATCCGCAACAAACGATAAACAAATTTCAAACCAAGCAGGACCTATGTATATCCCAAATATTAAATTCTAATTCAAAAATTTTTCGTCCAACATACTTATTGCCAACCTCATCCGCGGACACACTATATATTTAGCATAACATGAACGCATGGCAGGTACTACTATAAAATATTTATCTATTTATAAAGTAAATATCTCATAAGAACTGTGATCATCAGAATGGTGACTCAAATCGCACTGCAATGTCCAAGACGAATTATTCCTAATGCGAAGGGCAACTAACAGTTTAGTTTAACAAATCATATAGATGCTTATACAATGAATTGATTTGTTTAAACCAGCAAAGTAGCAATAGACAGTAAGTATGAAAATAATTTGCTTTAACAAAGTATGATTTAACTGAGGTTAGCAGGTACAATGAATTGAGTCTACAAGATATTTGGTACCGTTAAATTAATACAATCAAGTTGGTGATTATTTAGTGTAAACAAACCGCATGTTAATATGAAATAAATAGTTAGTTAATTGATTATTCTAGGCGCATTTAAAACAATTTTTTACAATATTTAATCTATTCTAGTTCACCTTTTTTAAAACAAATACTGTACACGTTTGAATCAAACATCTGGTACTGATAAAGTAAGTTAATTAAGTGAAATGAATATTTGTTTGCCTGCATATAAACAAGCCACCTGCTTTGGGTCAATGAATATTTCATTGATTTAATAATTTCTTGTCTCCGTGTATTAGGATTGGTTTATAGTTTAAGAAAAACATATTAAATCAAAGGAGTTTGTTTCCATTTAAAAGAAGATTTATGATTAAGTAAATGTATAAAATTTCGTTCATTTGTTATATGTTTTATAACTTACTTGAAAATAACTCCAAATCAGATAAGAACATATCAGATATTCTCACACTATTTTCTGTTCTTTTTGGCTCACCCTGTATACTTTTTAGTATTCGCTTTTATTATAAATTTAGATTTTTACTTAATAGAATCTAATCCTTTTAGATTGTTAATTTTCGAATCTAAATTTGTTTAGAGAACAATTGATCCAGTTTAATCAGTTAGAATTTAAAAACGGATGCTTCTATATACCGCATTAAAATGTACAAATCAACGCGTTACGATTCAAGGACAATTAGAAATAAATTGTTTACACTCAACTGAGCCTAATTTAAACCAAAACGCACGCCACTGACGACCTTTACAGATCTTATAAACAAATCTGAATAGCTCGGTAAGAGATTGGTGGGAGGAGTAGTAGCCATGTTTTTAATACAGAAAAAAAAGCACATGCGAAAAAATATCGCGGGTATTAAAATATAATTAAGAAACGTTAAAATATATTTTAGATATAAATAGATTTATATGGGCCCATTATATGTTTTAATTTATTTTTATATAGATAATAAATAATTTTTGAAGTTATTAATGCTTTAAAATATAAAAAGAACTTACCCCATCATCTGTTTCTTTCCTCCTGTTAAGCAGCACCATCTTTCTTGGGTTTATTGGTGGAAAAAAGCAAGAAAATGTTCGTCAAATCAAGACGAAACCCACTTAAACGTCCATAAGTTTCCCCAGAAGCACTTTGATGATAAATACACGCTTCGAAAATAGCGAAAAAATGTAAAATCAAATTTAATTCGTTAAAGCGGTTAAAAACGTGAACCGCACCGCGCAACTGCCTTCCGCTCAATGTGGTTACTCCTCTTTTCTTGGCACCTCGTCCTACTTACCAAGTCGCACTACGCGAAGCCAGCGAGTCCAAGAAACCTAGTGAAAGATAAGCTGCGAGCGCTGAGTTCTGGTAATATTATTATGGACTTGTGCGAACAACAAATGGTACAGGTAACTCGTTCTCGGTTGTATATTGGTTGCAGTCGCGGCTTTTGTTTGTTTCTTTTTTCGCTTCCCGTGATGGTGATCGTCTCGTTTCCTTCTTCGACGATGCATATATTGAGAGGTGCAGTTATAGCGCTTATTGACTGGATTTTGTTTTGTTTCTTGCGTTGATGAACGATTTTGTTACACAGGGTGTCTTCCCGTTGAGTTGCATAACTTCATAGGGTTATTCCTTGTATCAAAATTACCAAAACACTTCCAGTCAGCATAGGTCCAATTAACAACCGTGTTCGAATATGGGTGGTCAAAAGCGCTGAAAGTCACTGGTTAGGTAACTAATTTAAGATGAATCATGGATTATTTTGGCTTGGTGTCGAATGCAAATTATTTACGAAACTAATCTTGAAGAGCTTTTGTGTGTTGGTACCTTTAAACAAAGCATCTAGAAGATTTTGTGGTTTTATGGTTGATGGAAATGTTTATCAATTTAAGGTTGTACCTTATGGTTTGAGTAGTTCGGTTGCTGCCTTGATACGCGCAATGCAACAAATTTTAAAACCATTTATTTCATTTGTGGCGCATTATATTGATGATATTTTAATATTTAGCAAAAGTTTAGATGAGCATATAGTACATATACGCAAGGTTATTGAGGTGCTTCTGAATAATGGTCTCAAAGTGAACCTTGGAAAATGTGAATTTATTAAACGTGAAATAAAGTTTTTGGGGTATGATTTATCGCAGAATCATGTAAGAGTACACAGGTAAAAATTTGAGGGAGTGAAATACGGAGTCTCCGTTTTGGAAATATTTTGTTCCAAAAAGGAGTTGCCGTAGCTGAAAACAGAAAGTATTTCCTCGGTTTTGTACAAAATCTCAACCAAAACGGAGAGATTGAATTTACTCCGCTTTCTAACATGATTTTCAAGGAAGAAATAATCTCCGTTTTCTCTCCGCATCTACACTACCTACTTACGTCCTAAATGTAAACAAATATCCCTAACATTACATTATATTTTCTCCTTCACGGAGGTGATAATTTGTTTGCTTAACAGATGTTTTTACTTCTAATACCTCAACGCCGAAAAGGGAAAGGAAACCTCCGATTGGGAACATTTGTTCTCCAAATCGTAACTGTTTCCCTAACCATTTGAAAATTGCAAGTTTGCATAGGGCGTGCGCATTTATTAAAGCGATATTAGTGCAGCGCATGTGCAACAAGTCTGGACGTGGTCATTTGCAATAGTTCGAGAATGGAGAAGGATATGTCGGAATGCACTGTACCTGAAATTTATAAAATACACATCAGAGTAAAGTACGAAAACCGTAAAAGATGGGTAAGAGTTATGGGAGCAAACATCACCAAGGCAGATGTAGATAAAGCAGGTAAGAAACTTGTGCATCCTTATTTAATTTTCAATCTACGAGGTACCAATTTTAATTAACCCCCACTACATTCTAGGTGTTAGCTCCTGAAAAAAGTACGTTTGTCTTAGCTGAATCCGTGGTGTTTCAACTGTGTCGTGCCTTCAACCCACGGTCGGTACCAAACTCGAAGAAGGACTGTATTATGGATAGATTAAAGCAATTCCAATGATGGCTGCTCTGTGACCGCAGAAGAGGACGTGCTTAGTGTGTCTATCCTAGTAATCATTAGAAATATATCCAAAATAATTCAAGAACTTGAGGTTCGACGACATTTTTGATGCATTTTTAATGATAAATAATAGAATAAATGCACTCAGCAATGGTGCTTCTGTCCACATAGAAAGCCCTCATTGATTAACTTCAATATGATGTTAAACTTAGCTACTATGGAGCTAGGTAACATAAAATAAAGTTAAAAACCTTTTCACTAGAGAGAATTCTCTTCTCTTCCGATAATAATCCGCTCGAATCCTGTGGCAGGTACCTTCTTAACGGAAATAAATTCATGTGTCAAGGATGAAATACATTCCGAAACGGAGTTAACATGTTTCCGTACCGGAAATAATTTGATCCAATATGGAGCAAAATCTTTTCTCTGGCGGAGAAAATTGTATTCACTGTGGATTATTTAATACCGTCCGTTTGTTTATTGCGATGTAATTATTTCCAAGTGGAGTTACTTACATTAGCAACGGAGATAATTTATCTGATACGATAGTAGTATTGCATACATATGGGGGAAACAACATCCGTTATTCATTTTAATAACAGCAGTAGAGTTAAATTACTCCATTTCGGAAACTTTTACATTTATTGCAAAATAGTAAAACTGCATAAGAGAGACAAATTGATCCTTAACGGATTAGGTTCCCCGTTAAAGATGTTTTTTTCCTCTATGGAAAGCAAAATTATTCTGTATTCCATCCGTTTAGTAGCAAAACATTTAACTCCGAAATGGAGGCTCCTTGAACGGATGGTCGCGAGGGAACACCGGAAAAGAGTTAAAACGGTGTTAGATTCAACTCCGTATTTTTATCTGTGTAGATGAATCTAGGCTAGAATCTAGGCTAGAAGTCATCAAGAAGTACCCTAGACCTAGTAGTATTAAATTATTGAGAGGATTTCTGGGAATATTAAATTATTATAAGAGATTTGTTCCAAGATTAGCGCACATCAGTGCACCTTTATTTCAATTGTTGCGCAAGAATGAGAAATTTAGTTGGACAGCTGAGAGAATAGCTGCTTTTGAGAATGTAAAGTCAGAATTTCATAAGTCATTATGTTTACTTTTGCCAGATTTTAGTAAGGAATTTTTATTACGTGTCGATGCTAGTGACACAGCCGTAAGTGGTGTTCTAATTCAGATTGGTCAAAATTGAGAGGAACCAATTTGTTTTGTATCCAGAATCCTTAAAAGCTATGAAATGAGATACACAGTTTCTGAGAAAGAGATATTAGCTGTTGTATATGCAATAAGCAAACTTCGATTTTATTTACTTGGTAAGAAATTTATTGTAGAATCAGATCATGCTGCGCTTACCTCACTTATGCCAACACGATTTTCGAACAACCGCATATATTGTTGGTCACTGCTGCTTTCTGAATATGTCTTTGAAATTCGTCATATAACAGGAGAACTTAATGTAACAGCTGATGCATTATCTCGTATGCACAGTTTTAAAAGCCATTTTAACCATGTTGAATTAAATTCATATAATATGAATGAAGCCGAGGGGTTGTTTGACTTTGTCAGGATCAATGAGATTCAACAAGATGAATGTTTCAATGGTATACGAGAGGAAATTAGTTCACCAAGATGATTATTAAGATTATGTGACCAGAGATGGCGTTTTAATGAAGAGGATACTTGATCAATTCAATGTTGTATTAACAGAAGCGTATGCTCGTCAAGAGATGCTAGTGATTCATGAATCCCTTGGACACATTGGAGGTCACAAAGTTTGGCTCACGTTCAGAGAAGCTTTCTTCGCCAAGGATATTGTACGCTCATGTCTTCAGTGTCAACTGGAAAAATCGAAGAACCGAACTTGCCAGAATGTTATCAAGAGCATCGTTGTGGACAACAAGCTCGACCTAGTTGCCATTGATTTTCTTGGAAAATTTAATTCCTGGATCATTTGGATACCGGAACATTTTTGTCATGGTTGATGTTTTTACTAAATTTGTAAGACTTTTTCCCACTAGCTTTTATAATACTGATACTGCATCAAGGTAAGATGCGACGCATTCTAGCCGACAATGCGACTTATTTTAATACCCATCGTTTTACTGACGCCATGTTAGAGCGTGATATAAGAGTGTCTTTCTGTTCTATACGTCATCCTTGTGGAAATCCATCTGTTGAGCTAGCTAATTTAATTTTCATTTGAAATATTCATTTTGCTTTTTCAATTCAGTCTGTACACAGCATATTTATTTGGCACCAGAGGCCATATTCTCTGGTACGCCTCTACCCTCTTGTTGATTAAGCTTTCTTGACAGACTCATGCTGAGTATTGTTGTCGAAAGCACCCTCTATGTCTACGAAGGCGCACACTGCCGCTTGATCCGTCACCTCCACTAATGCCGAAATGCCGTCCTCTTTGAGTATAGATGAGTACTGTAAAAACAATAAACAAGTAATAAAAGGAAAGATAACCTATTTTAAGTAACATAAGCGCACTTGAAATAAGTAAGTTTTTATCTAAATAAAAAAAAAACAAACAATATTTTTACATGCATAAAATTATTTTTAAGTTATCATTGTGAGGCACATTATGAACAATTTTTGCTTATATTTAAGACCTTTCTAATTTTCTGTATATGGTTTTGGCATGTAAAGTTATTCATAATAGTGGTTATATCATAAACAATGTAAATACTTGAATAACTGATAATGAGTTGACTGAAAAAAATCAATAAAGGCCACAGAACGACCGTATAAATTAATGATTATGAGAAATACACTACATTGCGAAACAATTTGATCTTAATAATGCAAATAATAATAACAATAACAATGTGTACGTTTTAAATATTTATTTGCCTGGAAAAATATAGGAAATGCATACATAATCATATAAGATATTGCTTGTAAGTAAGCTGGTAACTTGATCTTTTTTTATATACTTACATTCTGTCTTTCTTACAAAAGGCAAGGACTAATGCAAGGTCGTTCGCTGTGGAGAAAAAAACATGGGTGGGTTGGTTAAAAAATGTGCAATAAATATATTATTTATAGACCTATAGCCATATTATATTTCCATGAAATTGTTATGAAAAGCTTGTTTATATAAATAAAGTGAAGAAATACTTTCCAGCACATAAAACATACATTTTAAATTTATATTTAATAAGAAAATTGAGGAACTTCTTATACAAATCTCTTTGTTGAAAGATAAAGCTACTAGTTTTGTGCATTAGCAACATCGTCAGTCCATATAATACATATACCTAAGGACTAGACATTTTTAAAAAATAAAAAGTATAAAAATGGCTATAAAGTTTGCTTTACTAATTTTTTCAAAAGCTTCACCAAATAGAAAAATTAGATAAAAAAAAAAATTGGAATTTGGGTGTTCCTCTAGAACGCACCCTTAAGCAATATGAATTAACTTCTTTAATATTTTTTATATTTTATCCAAACAGCGGTGGCCTCTTTTAAACTTTTTTTTTTATTTTTTATTCTTCTGTTTTTTTTTGTATTTTTTTCAACACTTTTTTTTCGTTTTTTGACGTTTATTATTTTTTTCCAATTTTTATATTTGTTTAGTTTTCTATTCCTTTTATTTACTTTTTTACCTCTCAACATTTTCTAAACTTTTCTTAAATTTCTTGATTTTTTTCTTTTTATATTTCCTCCAAGTTTTTCACCTATTTTTAACATTTTTTAATTTTTTCTTCGCATTTTCCTCGATATTTCTCATTTTTCTCGTTAGTTTTTTGAAAACTGTTTTAACCTTTTATTTTCTTTTCACCCCCTTAATATATTTTTTTTTATTTCTTTTATATTTTCTGCAAACAGTCTTCACCTCTTTTTCACATTTTTAATTTTTTCAACATTCTTAGCAATTTTCATATTTTAGCATTTTTTGCTTTTATTTTTTCATTTTTTGAATCTTTTTTTAATTTTTTTTTGTTTTTAACATTTTTATTTTTTTTATCTATCGCATTTTCCTCGATATTTTTTCTCGTTAGTTTTTTGAAAACTATTTTAACCTTTTATTTTCTTTTCACCCCCTTAATATGGTTTTTTTTATTTGTTTTATATTTTCTCCAAACAGTCTTCACCTCTTTTTCATATTTTTAATTTTTTCAACATTCTTAGCAATTTTCATATTTTAGCATTTTTTGCTTTTATTTTTTCATTTTTTTGGTTTCTAATATTTTTTAATTTTTTTATCTTTCGCATTTTCCTCGATATTTTTTCTCGTTAGTTTTTTGAAAATTGTTTTAACCTTTTATTTTCTTTTCACCCTCTTATTGTTTTTTTTATTTTTTTTATATTTTCTCCAGACGGTCTTCACCTCTTTTTCACATTTGTAATTTTTTCAACATTCTTAGCAATTTTCATATTTTAGCATTTTTTGCTTTTATTTTTTAATTTTTTCATTTTTTTCCGTTTTTTTTTTTGGTTTTTTATTTTTTTTATTTTTTTTATCTTTCGCATTTTCCTCGATATTTTTTCTCGTTAGTTTTTTGAAAACTGTTTTAACCTTTTATTTCCTTTTCACTCCCATTAATATTGTTTTTTTAATTTCTTTTATATTTTCTGCAGTTTTCACCGCTTTTTCCCATTTTTAATTTTTTCAACATTCTTAGCAATTTTCATATTTTGGCATTTTTTGTATTTATTTTTTATTTTTTTCAATTTTTTTTTTCATTTTAACGTTTTTTTTTTCATTTTTTCATTCACATTTTTTAAACTTACTGAAATTACTTGATTTTTTTTAACTTGTTTAAATTTTATCCAAATTTTTCCGTTTTCATTTTTTTATTTTTATCTTAATAATTTTTCGCATGTTTGCTATAATTTTACATCTTTTTTAGATGTTATTTAAAAAAAATGCATTTTTTTTTTTTTTCAAACATTACCCCCTTTTGTAATTTATATTTTTTTCTTTTTTTTTTAATTTTTCACACATTTTTATCCTTTTTCAGCCAAACTTTTTAACAGTTTTTCCTAATTATTTTTTTAACAATTTTTTCCCATTTTTTAACTTATTTTAAATATTTTTTTCTTAAGTTTTTCGCATTTTTTCCGATTTCTTACATTTTTTTTACATTGTTATCTTTTTGTGATCCAAACAGACGACTTATTTAGAGCAATCATTAAACACACTCTGTATAGCGCCGCATCTAATACTCATATTTACCAGTGACAAATTCCGCCAAATGCGCATCCAACTTTTTGGACCACACTGTATAACCGCTTTTTAAAAACAATTAAATAAATAAATATACGCGTATCATTATGGCGATATAACAACACATTATAGAACTCGTACATATTTACATGTATGTATCTTTCACGCATAATTCCATATTTAGCCGAGTTATGCGCGTTGCAAATCGTTGCCTTCTATATTAAGATTAGAAAGTCTCTACATAAATATGTATCTACATATTGCAAGGAATAATATCGCATAATTGCACTTAATGATAATAAAACTTATTTCTCACGACTTGTACGATGGTGAAATTGGTAGGAATTCCTGACTGGTGTAATTTGCCTTCGAATAAAAAATTATCGTTGATCATATATCTGGTCGTGTCGAGAGTATGGTTTCAGTATTATTGGTATTTCACAATTTTTCGTAGTTAAGAAGGTATTTAGGTGATTCTGTGTCATCAAGTTGTAGTAAGTGTTTATTCTTGGAAGGAAGAAAAGCTTGTCTTAAGTGGTTATTTACCAGAAAATAAAGTAGGTCGAATTGTTTCAAAAAACGGCGCACAGTTTGGACAAAAAAAATCATGATAGATATCACGGCTATAATATACAGTTATGCAATGCTGCTTTCAATATTAGGAAATTCATTTATATTAATGTCAAACAAGCAATACAGAATGGCAAAACAAATAGTGTTATGAGTTTATAGCTTATTAAATACCGATTTCTTGGAAAAATGTCTTTGATAAAATTTGTTTGGTGTGTTATTTCCTATTCATTCATATAACGGTAGTTGTGGAAGACAAAACTCTCTTTCAAAATCGTCATGTCAAAAGGACAAACATCGTAACATTTAAACAACAGAATAAAAGGTCATATATATTAAATGACGTATTACATGCAAGGTGGAAAATGTATTTTATTACAGTGGAGGAATCGTGTTGAATGTCAGATTTCGTCATTGGAATGAAATTTCCACCAAGGATTTATGGATTACCAATTTCAAACATATTTAACATACCATGTTAAATATGTTTGAAATTGATACACTGAAATTTTACCATCTGAAATCTGAACACTGAGAAAAAAATTTAATAATCATAAATAAAAATACAATTGTCGTAAGTAAAAAGTTCAGCTGAATAGGGGACGAAAGCACAGGTTACTAAGCACTAGTAAAAAAGAGATCCTAAACACTGATACTAACAAGAAGCAATCTAAGTTACTTACGGTCTGCTTCATACCGGTAACTTATGAAGTTACTTATGATAATTAAACTGAAGTAGTTAAGCCAAAGAATAAATGTAGTTGCAGTAAGCAAAGATTTGCCCTTGTCAAGTACTAGGTGTATTGCTGTGAGTGAACTATTCTATAACAGCTATCACACCTTCATAATTAATACAAGCTATTTAGATTACTTGTGATAAGGAAAGAGTATCATTAATGCACGTTCACTAAATACCTGATATATAGAAGGTAATGGTTTGCTATAAATATACAATATACTTACCTTAAATTTGTTGTTCAACTATAGGTAGTGTAGGAAACGAGGAAGTTTAGTGAATATTTATTAAGTAGCTTACTGTGTACTCTGTGTGAATAACTGATAAAGTACAAAAAAAAGTCCTGCATATCTTCGATTATTTATGCAACCGCAACTATAAGTACTGCGTACCGAGCAATGCTTTATTCAAAATTGTTTGCAAATAATTTTTAATTACTATTCAGTGTGCTGTAGCTTCGATTGCATTAATAATTGAAGATTAAATTCGCATTTATTTTGCTAAAGATGGTACATAATACTTATTACTTAAGAAAAAAAAAAGCAGTATTATTAGTAATAGTTTTATTTTGTATAGGGCAAACACAGTGACTACCTGATATGAATGAAAGATATTGGTTTCACTTTAACAACAATTTTTTTTTAAACAATTTACAACATAATGACTAAAATGTATTCCTTAATAATGAAAAAATGAACAAAGCAATAATAAAAGATAAGGTAAATGGGGCCCTCTTGAAAGGTTATTTAGTTATTGAAATAATTGAAATCTAAACAAAGGACAAAGAGAAATATGGCTTTGAATTTGCAACTAATAACAAACAAAGAAATAATATACCTAGGCGGTAAACTTGCGGTTTCTGTTGGTTCTTTGCACTGGGCGGTGTCTCGGCGAGTTGATCCTCTGTTGGCGTATGTGGCGGTTATGTCCGGTGATCGCCTCGAAAACGGCTACTTCGTCGGGGTATCCCTAACTGTAGGTGGCACTTGGACTGTCACTCAGGTAGCGACGGCATCCACACTTTAACTTCACCAGCGGGCGCAGATATCATCACAATGATGGGGAATTCAAATATCCCACTACGTGGTTTAAAACTGCAATCTTGAAGCATCCGATTGTTATTTGAAGGCGTTTATACATAGGAATACTGTCTTTGGGATATGTGTGACCACAAAACAAATTGCTTTCATAAACTGGGGAAGATTGGATTGCGATTAGAGACCTTTCATAATGTAAACATATACAGCGGGTTCCATTTGTAATAATGAATTATATTGTGACACTTTTTTATGAAACACCCAGTATATAATAGTATATTTTCTAGAGATATACAATTAACATTATATTACGTTCCCAAAATATCAAATTTCCATCTAGAATGCAGCCGTAGTAATAAAAACCAGATTTGTATTGCTGCCCCTACTATTGCAAAAAAAAAAAAAATAGAAAAAAGTACAAAAGTTATTATCATTTTTATTTGTTTATGTTTCCAATAGCGTAAATGTGAAAATGATAAAAATCAAAATAAATCGGAAATTATTAAAAATAGGTATATAATATACTTAATGAGAGTTAAAGTGTTTTGTAATATCTATCGGAAAAAATAATAATAATATACAGGTGTGCCATTTCAGAAACATGATATTTTTCAATTGAAAATAGTGTAGTTGTATAAGTTTATTCTGAACGCATTTCACTAAAATTTCGTTGCATATGTTCTTTTTGCCGCCCCTATAGAATGTTTGTACCAAATATGAGTATTCCATCTTCACAAACAATGGCGAAACTGTCAATTTTAGTAAAAACAAATATTTTTCCAAAAAAATTAAAATATCACAAAATCTACTGGGTTAAGGTATACAACATCATTAAGAAAAAAGTTATAGAATTTCACGTAGAATCTAAAAATAAATTAAAGGATATAGGGTGCTCCATTACAAAAATATACACATTTTTTTGAACACACCTGTATACTTCAAAATAATTTTAAACCGTACACCTTAATGAACTTCTGCATCTAACGGTTTTCCTTAAATTCCGAAACAAACGAGATAATGAACTTTGCTCTGTCGTTGACTCACCCTGTATACATATAGTACCTTATATTCAGTTTTTTTTTTTTTTCAAGTTGTTCCAGTATAGCAAATATGATCAAATTTTCACACAACAAAGCTGGAATACAGAAGCATATTTGACGAAAGTTTGGTGATTGTGCTCGGAAGCACCACCAGTTTTCTGGGGTTCCCAAAAATATATATATTTTTTTCTAATTCGTAAAAATTGTCCCAGGGGCGTCAATTTTTTTTTTTAACGAGAGTACCAGTTAAATTAATTATTTTTGTAAAATTTCAAACTGATTGGTTAAAAAGAGACGGAGATAAAAAGTAAAATAGTGTGGGGATTAATTGCTTCTATTAACCCTCTATCAGTTGTAGAGAACTGAAATTTTGCTCATTATCTTCATAAAGCCCAACTTCTGATTTGATACCGTCCGATGCACTAACAATTATTTGCACCAGTTTTCCCTAATAATAAACTTAGTTAAGTAGAGGCTCAATTTAAGGTGAACCTCGAGGTGAATATGTTTTGTACCGTCGAAACTAGGAATAAAGCTTAGCTAAATATTGAAAACGGATGGCAACAGTGTCAGACAGTGTGAAAGTGACTTGTAACTTGTAAGTTTTTGACAGAAACACACAGAAAGAAGGAGAATGTTGCCTTTTAATTCTTGATACTAGTTTTCGAGTTTTCATTATTGTTGTCAGGTCAGTCTCAGGAATATTAATAGCTGATTCATAAAAGCAACACTATTATTGCTGAAAATTTGTTGTTTAATTAGATAAAACATAACAAACTATATGCATTCGTGGTCATAGGAATGGTTATTTCGTCTTATGTTACATGGTAAACTTAAAATTATTTTTTATACCTACTCACACATCAAGGTTATTCAATTTCAGCTTCAATCAGGTTTAGTATAAATAATGTTGTACATTTGGTTACCCTAAGTCGCCGGGAAAATTTAAGTTCGTCAAACGTATAAAAAATATTCTGCCCTTTCATTTACTTGTCTAGGTATACCACAAAAAATTATATTTAACTCGTCCAATTCATCATCATCTTCAAACATTATGTTGTTTATTAAGATATTACGTGCCATTTTGTTTCAAAAATGTACAAATAATAGATATCCCCACAACTATAAAGAAAACACCACGAAAACACCGTAATACAATAAATAAAAATCTTCTTTCACTTGCCGCAATACTTGTCATTTGAAACCAAAAGTGAGGTTAACTGGACCTTAAGCCGGGCAAATCTTCGGCTTATTTTAAATAACACTTAACTGGTCCTTAAACAGTGGTGCAAAACGAAGTCATAGTTTAGGATCTACTTAAGTCTTAAGTTAAGCTTAAGTATAACCGGTACAAATAGCCGTTATCCTACTGCACCCTTTAATTTCTATCAGCTGCATAGTACGACAAAAGTCAGTTTATGTATCTGCGCGCGATTAGCTTAAAAACGTTTTGTACGAAACACGAAACATTCTGTATATTATGAAATTTACAAGATTATTTAATGGTGTACCCATAATATGTAAAACGTTCTATAAATATATCATTAACGTTTATTAACATAATTTGTTAAGTATACCGTTAGTTCTTGTATCTTAAAAACAAATACTTAGAACAGTTTATGTAAATTTAATGCACTAAACCACAATCGATTCATTTACAAGTCTAAAATAAAATAAAACATATAACAAAAAGTTACAAAGCTTACAAATTAATTAAATCATATTAATCCTTTAAATGCATTCCTAAATACGGTAATATAGATTGCATAATGTGTTGGGACAAATGATTTCCATTTTTAAATGCAGGTAAACAAACAAGTCAGTCACATATATCTATAAAAAAAGCATTCGCTAAACGAAAGATTAAATTGTAAGCAATAATTGATATTTAGCGTTTGGTAGGTATCTTACAGGTACTTTCTAAATTTCTGACGCAAATGTATTTTTTTATTATACACACAGAAAGGTGTATATCTCTTATAGCTAATATATAAGAATTATTCTGAAGGTCAGAACTAGTTTTGGTGTGGTGGATTTTTATTCGTACAACAATGTAGGAATATGTTAATTTAATTTTTATGTGCGCAAATGATTTACACAGAGAAATTGTTCATCTCGTTCGCTTATTTTGGGATGGTAGGGAATACCCTTTTTAAAACAATACCCTATTCGTATTATGCAACATTTAGAATACTCATATATCGGGTATTTTTATTCTTATTTTGAAAAGGGGTAGAACTAAATATTGTGAAGAGAACAAATAATTAATAATAATCACCATGTTGTTCAAAAGAGTTTTCTGAATAATTTGTATGTTATGTTTATGTCAACGGTTACATTGTCTGCTGAGGTCGGCTTCTGGTATAAAAGCTTTATGTTCGTTTTTCTTAAGAAGCAATGAATAATATGAATTTTTATTGTCTTTTGAATAGAATAGAAAGACTTTATTGCTCTATGGTATAAATTGCATAAAGAAATTCTTGAATGACATTTGCCAAAGTCTCCTCCCGAATTAATTGCACTTTCCCAATTATCTTCTGCTGTAACTCGTCTAGATTATGGTGTCGTCTTGTATAAACCATAGATTTTAAATGACTACAAAGGAAAAAATCTAAGCGATTTAAATCTAAAGACCGTGGAGCTATTCAATGAATCCTCTACGACCAGTCCACCAATTCGGGAACGTTTAGTTTAAAAAACTTCTAACATTGAGGGCATAGCGAGTTGGTGCCCAATTTTATTGGAAGCAAATATTCGCAGGTAATTCCCCATCTTCCTCAATATTAGGAATAACCTTGATTACATAAAATATCTAAACATCTATGTCCAGTTAGTGTACCATGATTGAAAAAAGTACCTGAAAATACCAGCCCAAAAGCAGAATGCCATAATGTCGTCTTCAGAGATGGTTTGGGGGCTGTAGATAGATAGAGCTTTTATTGTGTATGCCAGTAGCAATACTGAGGACACTTTGTCAATGTTTATAGAGTACTATCACGCAATAAATATAAAACTTAAAATGCTACACATTTGACATGATAGAAATAAATTCATCTACGGAGTAGATGCAGTGCTCAAGAAGCAACGCCCTTAGTTGACGCTTAAATACTCGTAAACCGGCAAGAGACTTTATATGGCTTGGTAACAAATGAAATAATTTGATTCCCATCGAAGTAGGTAATCGTCTAGCAATTTTCAGTCTGTTTAGTGGCTCCTTGTAGTTCTCGTTTGCTCTTGTGTTATGGTTATGGATGTCAGAACATTTTAAAAAAGTTAGTTGATTATCAAATATATAACAGAGCAACTCCATAATGTATATACTAGGCAAGGATAGAATAGCTAATCTCTGAAAGTGCGGGCGACAAGATTCATAACTTCTAATACCCATTAAACATCTCATAACCCTTTTTTGGGCAACAAAAACATCCCGTGATAGTACCGATGAGCCCCAGAATACTATGCCATAAGTTATTCGCGAATAGATTTCACTATAATAAAACTTTAATAAGTCACTGGAATGCAACACATATTTTAAATTTCTAATTTGATAACAAGAAATGTTTATCTTTTTAATAAGACATTCACAGTGCGACCTCCAATTCAAATGTTCATCCAGAGTCATGCCTAAAAATTTTATTGTTGTTTTACCCTCTATATGTGAACTGTTGTACATTACATTATTTGTAGTATTTATCGAATAGCGCGAAGTATGAAAATACATGTAATTAGTTTTAGTTAAATTAAGCCTTCACTTATTGGAAGTAAACCATCGGGCCAGCTCACTAAGAAGTCTATTTGCTTCAATTTGTACCTCCACAGGATTCCTGCTGACGACAATGGATAATGTATCATCGGCGTATATAAAAAAAGGGATTGTTTCGATAATAAACAATGTCATTGATTAACAACTTAAAATAAAATTGGCCCTATATTGAACTACTGCGAACTCGATGGTCAACAGACGTCACTAACAAAGGGAACACCGGCGGGTGTCACCCCTCCATTTCGATTGAACTTAACAGACCGAAAGAGTACCTTAAAATAAGAGACACGTATTTTTTTTTATCGGCGTATCCGCACGATTTTTGGGTACAGCCCCCTCCAAAGTTTGGACGATTTTTTAATTTTTGCAAATATTTCCTAAATTATAACAGATATTAAATTTTCTTCTTAACATAATTTCCAGCATATTGCATGGCCTATGGGTGACGTCGTCCGTATTTGCAAAAAGTTATAACGGAGGACGGGGGTACTCCGTAACCCCCATTTTTTTACATTTTTCTTTTCTTATTCATCAAAAGAAAGCCGATTTTACATAGAATAGGATGATGTATACAAGTTTAGAAATTAGTAATTGTAAAATAGAAAAATAATAATAAAGCTTCAAAATTAATAAACTTGTCTATTGATATAAATCAAATGAACTATAAAACAGAAATAAGTTTTATCCTTAACATAATTTCAGCATAATACATGGTCTCAAGGTAGATATTTTCATAAGAAGCTAATAACGGGGGACGGGGTACCCATACCCCCGCATTTTTTTTAATAATAAGTTTATTCATTATTCATCAAAAAAAGATCGCTTTTACATAGAAAACGGATGTGTATAATAAATTTAGAAAATTAATAATAGTAATAATAATAGTTGCGCAATCATTGTTTCGACTGTAAATGCGTATATTTCTTCTTCGGTATCTGGTAAGCTCACTTCAAATCATTTCAAAACCTGGCTAACGGATGTTTTTCTCTCGAATACCAGGCAAAGAGTGTCCTTTTGATTGATTCTTGAGTGGGCATTGTGTTTGCCGAACTTTCAAATTATGCCAAAAGACAAACTGTTTAACATTTTAAATATACGAAAAAAAAACGGACATCATGGTACAACCTCTAGATGTATATGGTTTTAGACTTGGAAAATATTTGTTAGAACTTTTTTCGATATAGTGATTCTTATGAACACGCACATAGATTTACATCAGAGAATAATATTATTAAGTTGCAATCTCTAACCCATAATCGTTTTCTTCCCCAAATATTTTCACGTATCAAGTACTCGTGGTATAAGAGTGGATACGGATGAAAGACCTGGCCCTTTTAAAAATCTGTAGAGTTTTTTTAACAAAGATGCCCAGCCTACACCTTTGTAGTATTTGCAATAAAACCAGCTATTGTTCGGTGTTCATGGTGCAAACCAAATCTGTGTTTTAAACACTTTTACACAGACTATCACTACTGTAATACTTGACATAGCTTAATTACTTATGTATATAATCTTGTTCGCTTATGCAATACATAGTATACCAATAATCGCATTACAGTATGTCATGGTTTAAACATTTATAAGCATTATAATGTTTTTCTAATTCTGTTTCTATTGTTTCCAAATTTTATATAATCTTTACAACACATTAGTTATATTATGCTCCTATGAATACTTACATGTACACCTACATTGCACGAAAAACTTTGAAATAAATTAAAAATATATATTATGTATTATTTAATCCTTGCGTCCTGGTGTAGCAAATTTGTTCATATATACGCACTAAAGGATTATGGTATTATAAGAATGACTAACATTTTATAAGGAAATATATAAACCCAGTCACTAACTGCAGTTGATAAACGATTTATTTGCTACCACCGATAAAAATTTCGTATAGTAATATAGTATAAGTTAGTAGGCATAGAAAGGTTTACCATAGCTTGTCGAGTAGATATAATCTTAATAAATTATTTAAGTAGGAGAGCAGTGCAGTAACGATAACAAATAATTGTTGTTATGTACTATATTATTATTATATTATTACATTATTTTTATTATTAATCCTCCAAATTTATTACCATTGTTTTCTATGTAAAGCATTCTTTTTTTGATGAATAATTGAAAACTTATTATTAAAAAAATGCGGGGGTATGGGTACCCCTCCCCGTTATTAGCTTTTTATGAAGATATCTACCTTGAGACATGTATTATGCTGGAAATTATGTTAAGATAAAAACTTATTTCTGTTATAGTTCATTTATTTATATCAAAGACAAGTCATTAATTTGTAGCTTTATTATTATTTTTTCTATTTTACAATACTAATTTTCTAAACTTGTTATACATCGTCGTGTTCTATGTAAAATCGGCCTTCTTTTGATGAATAAGAAAAAGAAAAAAATGTAAAAAAAGGGAGTACGGGGTACCCCGTCCCCCCGCATTTGCGAATGCGGACGACGCCACCTTAGCCATGCAATATGCTACAAATTATGTTAAGAAGAAAATTTAATATCTGTTATAATTTATGAAAATTTGGCAAAAATTGAAAAATCGTCCAAACTTTTAGGGGCTGTATCCCAAATCGTGGGCATGCGCCGATCAAAAATACGTGTCTCTTATTTTTAAGTACTCTTTCGATCTGTTAAGTTCATCGAAATCGGAGGGGGACACCCGCCGGTGTTCCCTTGTAAGTATAGTTGTCTCACCCTGTATATACATTTTTTTTTTTGATGACACGTTACAATTGCTCTCTAATCTAATACACTTTCTAATGTTAGATTAACAATCTTCATTAGAGGATTTTAATAAAGACAACTCGTACAAAAGATTTTTTTGTAATCACGACGTTGAATAACAACAGCGCATTTTATTCATAAAGGCCGCCAACTGCTCAATTAACTAGTCTCTATGTAATATTAATGCCGACGGATTGTTTTGATCGTAAACAGATAACAACCGTTGTTCGCCTCTAACTATGCATTATACATACAATTATCGACGAAATAAAAAGATTAGCGAACGTTATTTAGAGCAGAAATTATTAACGCTGCTTTAGCTCAGTTTATTTGTTGTTATGTTGTGTTGTGCTTGAATATAATTACCGTCTTGCGTTGCGCTGGCTTGCAACACAAAATTTATTAGTGGTATATACCTACAGTCACATTGAAGCCGATCTCAATTTAATTAATAATAAAGTCGTGATTATAATAAAATAATTTTTACGCCGGTGTGCAGGATTTATATTGGCTAATGTTACAGTTAGAATTAGCTCACGATTGCAACCTAGAAAAATGTAACCGTTACAGATGAAAAAAGCTGGGAAATTTAACGGAAACACGTTTTATTAGGGAAAATGAGGGTTAATTTGTCGTATGCGGTGGTAGAATTAATAACCGATTACGATAATCTTAAATCTTATTTACGTAGGATTGGGGGGTTAATGATTCGCATTGTGAATGTGGTAGTGGTGGTAGCTAATTCTATGATGACGAAGGGACTTTCCGATAGATTAAGCATGCCAAATCTTGCCGGTACGTAAAAAACCAGAGAGAAAACGATCTCAGTAATTATCGTCAATTTCACTCCTACATCGTTTTCAAAAATATTTGAAAAATAATTATAAAAGAACATACAATTTCTTCAAAGCTCATAGCTTTAAGCGCACACAGTAGGATTCTTACCTGAAAAATCGTGCGAAAAAAGCAATTTTTGATTGCCTGCAAAAACGTACTATCCGCTGTGGATAATAATGTAAAGTGTGTGGCGTATACTTTGATTTCAGCAAGGCATTGAAACCATAAGCCATGAAATCCTCTTTGAGAAATTGTATAGATATGGTGTTCGTGGAACTCCCTTAAATTGTTAAAGTCGTACCTCGCAAATAGACAGATGCGTTCAGTATTCCTACGATATTTCTAACGTAAGAACTTGCATATATTCAACAACGCCCTTATTGTGCAGGGAATACACAAGGCTCTATTTTGGGACCATAATATTATAATCTATGTTTAATGAGTTAGCTTCCTTTCTGGATATCGGGACATTATATCAATATACGGATGACACCACCGTCATATTAAAAGGTGTTCAAATGATGAAGTCACAGAATCTTAAATTTAATATTTCAAAAATGTCAAGTTGTGCAATATGAATAAGCTGCAGCTAATATTGAAAAAACCAAGCTGATTCAATTTACGACGAAAACAGACATAAATTCTAGAACACAAACCACATCGAAACAAACAAACACAGTAAAAATACTTAGGTGTAGTACTGGACACTAACTTAATTGGGAAGATCAGGTAGAGTCTGTGTGCGTGGAACTGAGTCGATATTACTACGGCTTTTATAAAAATCAGAAAATACGGTTAATATAGATACCCTTAAAACATTGTACTTCGGACATATTCAATCCAGGCTATCTATAGCCTGATTTTCTGGGGTTCATCAACGTATGCTCAGCGGGTTTTTGTATTGCAAAAAAAAATAATTAGGTGTATGATGCATAAAACCAGTAAGACGCCGTGCAAACCACTGTTCCAAGAACTTAACATTCTTAGCCTACCGTTCTTTATATTTACAACTTGATATCCTTTTATCTGTCCCAACAAGCATCCTGCTCAGCCGTAATCGAGACATTTCATCTGCTATGGCTTACCAGACATGCCGATTTCTTAACAATACCTCTCACAGCTTTCCAGTTATGAACGAGGAGCTTTTTATAAAATAATTTCGGCGTATAATGATTTCTTCCACATTACATTAAAAAATTACTAATGAAAAAAAACAAAAATAGAGCTACGCAAATATTTAATCGACAATACATTTTATACATTTCAAGAGTACCTTGATAAGAAATATTAGTTAGTAAATTATTTATAATGTTTGTAACGTAATGTGCCTCTTATATGAGATGTTTTTGTATTTTGACACTGCCTGTTCTTATACATTTTAGATGGCAAATATATATTATTATTATTATTATTATTATTATTATTATTATTATTATTATTATTATTATTATTAATAACGTGTCACGGTAATGTTAAATCTTATTTACGTAGAATTGTGGGGTTAATGATTCGCATTGTAAATGTGTTGGTGGTGGTGGGGGATGTTTTATTTCAACGTCAGCTCAGTGATAAGTGGCGGTCGCGTACGAAAGTTAGGACTTTATTTAAGGGGTTAAATTAGCCACGAAGTGAAACAGATAATAGGGATAATGAGTTGGTCGAATAATAGGAATTTTTTTGGGAATGCTGTTAAAGAATTAGATGAACTACTGGCAAATGTTATCGTTTCATTTTCGATGTAAAACTATCACATTTGAAGTTGAATAAACTATTGTCTTTTAGCTTTTCATAAATAAGAGGTATACGCTAGAAAATGAATTGCGTTTGATAGGTTTAAAAGATGCTCAAACTTTCTAAATTATTATACAATTTCATAAAAGCTCACAACAACAAAAAAATCCATGTGGCGCCTACTTTTTGACACACACTGTATAGATCATATAATCTTCCATGACGATATACTCTGCGAGTTTTAGGTTATTATTTGTTCTACAAGTTTGAAAATTCTAAAATGAACCATTTTGTATATACATACACATATAATATGTTATACAAATTTACACACCAAATGCAAGAAATATGTCTTTCGTCCATAAAAAAGTGACAGTGAAATTACATATATCTTGGTGGCGTTGAACCTAACTTTCACAAGCCGTGTCTTCGTTATTCTTTTTTTTTTATTTCTTAATCGTTGACGTCAATGCTTTTATATGGATCCTGAACAGTTTTTTGTAGATATTAGGAGCATTAAATTCATATTCACATGTGTGCTGCAAGTGAATAGAAGACGACACTTAGATAAAATACATAATATGTTTATTTCGTGTTTAAGTAATTATTGTTTGTGATATTTTTTTTGGTGTTTGAAAATTTTATATTCAAATAGCTATTTGCTTCATTATAATTCAATGTAAAATAATCCATGAAGTGACTATTATATCACTCATGGATTATTTTATTTTAAATTGTCTTGTCTGAGATTTTGTGAAGTAATTATTGTTTGTGAATTTTTTTTTTTTGGTGTTTGAAAATGTTATATTCAAATAGCTATTTGCTTCATTATAGTTCAAGGTAAAATGATCCATGAAGTGACTATTATATCACTCATGGATCATTTTATCTTGAACTATAATAAAGCTAACATCTATTCAAAATTATTTCTACTCGGGCCGACATGTGCATACATACGTATAACATTGTGTTACATGCTTTGTTATATGAGCGCGTATACAGGGTGAAAAGTTGCAAGCTGTAAACTGCATTCTGGGCGACTAGAAATGTGAAGGACTTCAGCAGCACAGATTTCTTAACTTTCGGCGAATTGTCATACATCAGCCGAAGTAAAATGAGCGTGATATTTCTGCAATATGTGGATATCCACATATTCTGCGTTTCGAAAAAAAAAGCACCAACATAAAAACAATACGCATCTATCTTTCGCTTGTTGTTTCCGATTGAATTCTTTGTCACATATAGCAATAGATTCTTATAAAACCAAGTCGGTTCACTTTACTAGCACTAAGTAAACACACTCGAACGCTACATCAAATAAACTGCATTTATTAGATTATTAGCGCTAGTTGTTTTCCTTATTACGCTAGAATCGTTCAAGGGATTTTATTTAGCAATTACTGTAGCAATCTTTTTCAACTATTTTAAAATATTTTATTAACTTACATAATTTATAGCGTATAAATATAAATTGCATTTATTAGATTATCAGCGCTAATTGTTCCGTTATTACGTTAGGGTGGGTCAAGGGATTTTAGTTGGCAATTACTATAGCAATCTTTCTCAAATATTTTAAAATATTTTGTTAGCTTACATAATTTACAGCGCGTAAATATAAATTGCATTTATTATATTTTAAGCGCTAGTTGTTTCCTTATTACACTCGGGTGGGTTAAGGGATTTTAGTTGGCAATTACTATAGCAATCTTTCTCAACTATTTTAAGTATTTTATTAGCTTACATAATTTATAGCATATAAATATAAATTGCATTTATTAGATTATTAGCGCTAGTTGTTTATTCCTTATTACGCTAGAGTGGGTCAAGGGATTTTAGTTAGCAATTACTACAGCAATCTTTCTTAAATATTTAAAACATTTTATAAGCTTACATAATTTATATCGTATAAATATAAATTGCATTTATTAGATTATTAGCGCTAGTTGTTGCCTTATTGTTTGTTATTATGTTGCAAGGGTGGTCAAGGGATTTTAGTTGGCAATTACATTAGCAATCTTTCTCAACTATTTTAAAATATTTTATCAGCTTACATAATTTATAGCTTTCGTTTTTGATTTGTCCAGATGCGTCAAAATTGTTAATGAGGTGCATTAGTCATAGTAAAATCTGACAGCTGATAGCTTCTATGACAGTGTTCAGACAAGAACAGCATTATTATATCGAGTTACGATTTTCGGTATATAACATTTTTTATGATCATTATTGGCCTCAGGTTTCCATGAATCCATGGACGCAATGAAACAATAAAAAAATCACCGTAATATGTTTATTCAATAATATATTCATTCAATAATTATGCAGGTTATATCACTGATCCGTATATTTCATATTTCAACAACCGCAAGCTAGGTGTATATCTGTAACAAGTGTGGCGTAACTGCCTTTAAAGTTCCATGGAATGTTGAATCTATACACGTTGTTTGTGTAAGAATTCGAGAAACCAGTATAGCCTAATAAACTCCAAGAGTAGAATGAACCACCATTGGTTGTGTAGGGATAAGCATTCTGGCAGCATATTTGATACGAGCAGATATTACAGGTGTATTGAAGGTAAAGGTTCGAAGGGCACATTGATTGTAAGCAACCGTAATCTGGAATAGAATCAGATTAATTTATAGTTATTACAATAGGGGTTTACGAAAATTGGATCGGATATATACCGATCTACTGAAAGTGAAAGGAAATTATAGCATTTACAATGTGCTAGAACAGGATAGAAAGTCGGTAGATACCTTATAATCCAATTTTCATAAACGCCTAATATTATACAGAGCTTGGATAAACTTGGTAATTTGGTAAAATGTGGTTAAACACGTCTCTTTATTAAGGAGATAAAATTATACGAAAGTATTAGTATTTTGATTTATGGTTGTCCCCGGTGAGATTTCGGTAGTATGAGCTGATAAACTGAACATAACCTCAACATAATCATAAATGGGAATGGTTTATGTACTACGTAATCAAATATAAATAATAATTGCTTACAAATGTAGCAATGCTGTTGCAGAATTATTTCATACCCACTGTTTTTCTAGTTTATTCCGATGAAACTAATACTTAATAAGTATAACATTTTAAACTTAACTAGTAGTGATGGGTATGATCGAATGATTTCGATAATCGAATGATCCATAATCGAATGAACATTCGATTATCATAAAATGGTTGTAAGACTTTTTTTGGTCTTCACTTCCTTTTCTATGCATATTTTTTTTTCCAAATTTTACTATAATGACAATTTTTTAGGTTGTCTTTTCCTTCTTTATGTATTATTGCTCCCAATTCTTCTATATATGCTATTACAATTCATCGACGACGATGATAAATTATTATAAAATTCATAATCGATTATCATTCATGTAAATCATTCATAATCAAATGATCATTCATAATTCAAAAGTCATAATCATATTATCGAATGATACCTTTCTCGTCATTTGATTACGCCCATCACTATCAACTGGCATACATTTTTTAAAAATTTAAATTGCACAATATTAAAATAAACCAAGCTAAAAAAATCTTAAGAATTAATTATTGATTAAATATTTAAATAAACCTTTGGCTTGATAAGAGCCGTAACCCTAATGATTATAAACATTTAGTAAAATAATAATGATAATGAGCTCAACATGCACATTAAATGGTTCTACTCAATAACTGAAAAATTTGTTTCATTGCTAGTATTCCCGCTTTAGATATAATCGATCAAACGATTTTCAAACCTTAAAAACGTATCGTAATTGATTTCCGAGTATCCGAGGCCATATGTTTATAAAAACTAACATACACCCTTAGAATTGAATTCTAAGAAACTTTTTCAAATAACTTTTTTGGATATCATGTCATCTAACCTCACTTTCTAACGACATATTTTTTAAATTTACCGCCATAGTAATCACGTGAAGCGTGTTAAAATAAATTTTGGGGTTCCTACGCGCACACAACCCATCCCTTAAAAAGAATTTTATTATATTTTAATAAAATAATTTCCATATGTTGCAATATTTATGCTGGTCATTGTATAGAGGGTGTTCCACAAGCACGGAATTCCTCTATAACTTGTAAACAGTAACAAATAGGAATTTTTTTTATATAAATTGCAGGATAATTATTTTTCTACAACGAAAAAATTATCGGGATTTCTACAGGGTGTGCCGTATTCTCGGCACATTCTACAACTTTCTTTTCTTAAATACAATACCCCTAATATTATTGCATTCTTAAAAGCGCCAGTAAATGTTAAACAAATAAGATATAACATAGTTTAGTACTAAACTAATTAATTTTCAAGATACATATCTTTGATTTTCTAAAAATTATGTTGCTTGCTCTGTTTGAGAAAAGCGATTGTAATTTAATTACCACTTAGATTAAATTAAAACTACTTATACCTGCATTTGTGTTTATAATTGTACTTTAATATACTGGGTGTTCGTTACTAAAGCCCAATCTCAGTCAACTTCAAATGGGTATATCTTATTTCTTTTTTAAAATAAAACACTCTGTATATGTTTACATCATTAGATTGTTTGTTTACTTATATTGATTTGTTTATTTTTGTTGTCTGTTTTTGTAATGTTCATATAATAATATAATAATAATAATAATAATAATTTTATTTCATCCTTTTAGACTACATTACAGCATAGGATAAATCACAAACTTTGTAATTAAAATAAGATAAAATATACATTCCTTCCTACATACAAAAGGAGACTCAATAGTAATTAAAAACCTATATCAAGTGTGTAATATTATATAATCCATATAATAATAATTTTATATAAACGAAATAAAGAGAGAGAGAGAGGGATGCAAAACAACACTCCAGTGAGAACACATAACATCAGATATTATGATCGCATAGATAATCTTCTACTGAATAATAAGCTTTAGTAATTAAGGAATGTTTAATACTATGTTTGAATCTACTAAAAGATAGCATTTTATATTCTACTGGAAGCTTATTAAATAAAAGAATACCCTGATATCTGGGGCTTCTTTCACTTGCGGTTAATCTATGCTTAGGAATTTCTAACATGGCTATTACGGGTATTATACGAATGAGTGTCATTTAATTTGTTGAACGTGTGCAAATTCTGTCTAACATGCAAAAGTAATTGATATATATATCTATACAAGGCACCGCCATAGTACCCATTTCCTGGAACAACACCCTACAACTTGCTCTAAAGCTTACTTTGTTCATCAGTCGGATAACTCTTTTTTGTATTTTAAAAACTCTGGTTGTTTCAGATGAGCAACCCCAAATAATTATTCCATAGGAAATTCGTGATTGGAAATGAGCAAAGTAGTACAATCTTACAGCAGCCATGTTAACAATATGGCGTAATCTATTTATAACAAAACATATACTTTTTAGTTGATTAACCAAGTGGCTGATATGATTTCCGAAAGAGCAATTCCCATCAACATGTATACCCAAAAACTTTGTTGAATCTACTTGAGCTATGCTCTTGTTGTTAACCCTTATCAAATGCGACGAATCCCTTGCACGCTGGACTAAACCAAATTCAATAAAGACAGTCTTTTTACAATTCAAGTGTAAGGCGTTACTTAAAAAATAATTATTTAACTTATTTGTTACATTTTCTACTGTCATGCGTATGTCTTCTTTCTTCTTGGTTGTAATTAACAACGAAGTGTCGTCGGCATACATATTAAATATTTACTTCATTTTTACAATAGTTGCGTACTATTAAGTTTACAAAATATGACTGTCACAATGAAAAATTAATCAAAACTATAATAACTCGCTTAACAAAAATGAAAGCACTAGTTAATAGAAATTTAACGATGTAAATCATTAAATTTCTATTAACACATATAGCGTGTTCTATTTAAAAAAAAAATATACCCATTTGAAGTTGACTGAGTTTTCACTTTACTGACGAAGACCCAGTATAATAAAATACGATTATAAACATACCTGCAGGCGTAAGCAGGTCCATACTAAGATATTTCAAAATTTAATTGACTTATTCTAAATGGTAATTAAATTACAATCGCTTTTCTCAAACAGTGCAAACAACATAATTTTTAGAAAATCAAAGATATGTTCCCAGTAAACCAAATTCAAATTTCCCTCAATTATTTTTAGTAACTTCAACATTAAAGCATAAAATTACCTACGATTTTGTATTACGTTAATAGTTATTTGAATACCTTTAAGTTGAAGTACTAAATATAATTGCGGGAAATTTGAATTTGGTTTACTGGGTTGTAAATAAATGAGTTTGTTATATCTTAATTTTTAAAATTTGCTGGTGCTTTTAAAAATGCAATAATATTAGGGATATTGTATTTAAAGAAAGAATGTTGAAGGCTGTATCTAGGTTACGAAACACCCTGTACAAATTTCGATTATTTTGGATTATAGAAAAATCATAAAAAAAATTATGACCTGCAACAGGTTATAAAAACTTTTTTTGCTATCAGTCGCTGTTTAGGAGTTATAGAGAAATTCCCCGTTTGTGAAACACCCTGTATAGTTGTTTTTAATAATAGTAGTTGACAGGAAATAATTAATTAAGTCTTTGAAAAAAATAATAAAAATATGAAAGTAAAGTCATCGAAGCAAGAATATGTATGACTGAGAATATAACCTAGGCCACTAATTCAGGTATTCGATTTAATTATGAAGAAGTTTGGCCAAGAAAATACAATTTCGCATGATGGTAATGTTGGAAAATTGTTTTTTTCTTTGATCCAGTACGTCATTTTTGAACATACGGTTTTATTCTAAAGCAAAATTTTCCAAATCCAAAAATAATTGAGACGTGTTTTATAAAACAGCATATGTGTAAACATACTTATCAGAAATTACAAAAAAATAATTGACAGAAATATGTATACTTAGATAATTTTTAAACTTATTATTTGCGTGTACTACAGTGAAACCAGAAAAGTGTATAATAAGAAACGAAAGACTCAAATTGCATACGCTTATAGGCATCTCATTTTCTTGAGATAACACACGAAACTTGATTTTGGAATTTTTGGATTTCTGCTTGTTTTTGCAAACACGCCTTAATTGAAATGAGGAATACATTTTGACGTAGAGTTTCCCAATTTATGTTTTTTTTTTGTACATAAATTCACGAAAATACTATAAAAACAATAATATTTGCTTACGTGTCCAGCTGAAGCTGTAGATCCCATAACCATTAATACAATTACTAAATGCCATAAGCAGTAAAACGACTGCAACAGTTGACCGATACATTTTGCAATTCTGGTCGAGAGGTTTTAATTTTGAATGACCTAATTACACAATTTTTTATCTTATATATGCGCATGCAGCTCTCATAAAAAAAAAGATGTATATCAAATAAAATATTTTCGGCAACATTTGCATACTTTTATTTATATATAAATCAAACATTTTGGTCGATAACGTATCAGCGAGCGAGGGATTTGGGTTTAAAAAAGAAGCCGAAATCGTAATTAAACGGCCTTTATTATATAATATGTACACATATTTTTTTTTACATCAAGAAGCTTCTAAGAGTTATAAAAATTAATAACAAATTATTTATACAAATATACAAAATCTAACTACCTGTAATAGATAATCTAGTTTTCAACGTCTACGTATGCATGACTTTTTAAAACAGAAAGTAAAAAAATAATACGTTACATCCCAGGTAGCGGAGTGACGTAAAAATGACGTACATAAGACGTCGATATTACCATGTTATTTTGCTACCTGGGATAATTCGGGAAAAAAGACTGGTATCAATTGGCAAGATGGTAACTATTACTACGAAAAATAAATCTTTAACACAATTTTTTTTCTCTCTTAGATATTTTAATAAATTTTACCTACTAATCGTCCTCAATTTGTGAACTAGAGCTTTCGTATTATCAGCCTCTACCACTTAAGAATAAAGGATGACAAAATGAAAAAAAATGTGTGGAAGTTACAAAGTGAGGACGAGGCTACCTAATTGAGCATTCTCACTAATAAAATAATATTCATACAGGGATATCAACATTAGGAAGATTGAAGGAAGTTTGTTCGAATAGACAGCTGGTAATTATAAAGACAAAATAAAATAAATACAACAAGATCCGTAACAGTATAAAAAAAATACATTTTTTCAAAAACGCACGTTTTGCGGTTTCTCGTCAACATTTCGTTTATAACAAGAAAAAATTATAATAAATTAAAAGAAGGCTTTTATACACACACATATATTTTCAAATAGGTGAAAATTTTCATCCAGGTCTGCTCGAAGATATACTGGAACCTGCAAAGTAATTTCCTACCTGCCTGGATCCGGATCCGATAAATGATTGGAAGGATTGGGCTGCACCCTAAAGAAATTATATTAATGTGAGCGATATAAGAAAGATTATTTGTTTGGGTGTAGATTTGGGGTTAAAATGAATCATTATCAAAAATTCTGATTACCAATTCCAAATAATTCATGCATGTTGCATTATGTACACACGTTTTATTTTGTATGTTGAAATGTTTAAAAAATGGAATGTGTTGAAATTGATAAAGAGTGGGTATTCAAAGTGTTGACGGATTTGGATAATTTGGTGATCTGTAGGGAAGATTTTGGAGGAAATTGCTATAGGTTGGCTTTTCGGGGAAAAATGGAATAGGTTATCATTTCAATGTTTAACAAATTGAGTAAAAAATGAGATGAATACAAATAGACGAACAGTAAGCATTAAAAACAGGATGAACAAAATGTTAAAGAACTGGGATACCTTTACAATTTCTAGAGAAAACTGGGATAAGGTGGACGAAATTGCTATAGGTTGGTGAGCTTTTCGGAAAAGGTGGAATCAGTTAGCAGTTTTATTTTTCGGTAAAAACTCAGTAAGCCTGGCGTTTTTTTTTCGGGAAAACTGGGATAGCTTGTAACTTTTTAAGGAAATTGGTATAGATTGGCATTTCTTTTTCTAAAAACCTCCCATATGCCAGATTTTTTTCCAGAAAACTGGGATAAGTTTATTTTTCGGTAAAAACTCAGTAAGCCTGGAGTTTTTTCGGGAAAACTGGGATAGTTTGTAATTTTTTAAGGAAATTGGGATAGACTGGCGTTTCTTTTTGTAAAAACCTCCCATATGTCAGATTTTTTTTCTCTTCAGAAAACTGGGATAAGTTTATTTTTCGGTAAAAACTGAGTAAGTTTGGAGTTTTTTTTTCGGACAAACTGGGATAGTTTGGGATTTTTAAAGAAAATAGGGATGGATTGGCGTTTTTTTGAAAAAACTTTCGATATTTCGGATTTCTTTTTCAGAAAACTGGGATAAGTTTAGTTTTCGGTGAAAACTGAGTAAGCTTGGAGTTTTCGCGGACAAACTGGGATAGTTTGGGGTTTTTGAAAAAAATAGGGATAGATTGGCGTTTCTTTTTTTTTGTAAAAAGCTTCGATAGGTCGGATTTTTTTTTTAAACTGGGATAAATTTATTTTTCGGTAAAAACTGAGTAAGCCTGGAGTTTTTATCGGGAAAACTGGGATACTTGGGGGGTTTTCAAGAAAATTGGGATAGATTAGTGTTTGTTTTTGCAAAAACCTTCGACAGGTCGAATTTTTTTTCAGAAAACTAGGATTAAGAAGTTTATTTTTCGGTAAAAAATCAGTAATGGAGTTTTTTTCGGGCAAACTGGGATAGTTTGAAATTTTTGAAGAAATTAGGGATAGATTGGCGTTCTTTTGAAAAAAACCTTCGATATTTTGGATTTTTTTCTTCAGAAAACTGGGATAAGTTTATTTTTCGGTAAAAACTGAGTAAGCCTGGAGTTTTTATCGGGAAAACTGGGATAGTTTGGGGGTTTTCAAGAAAATTGGGATAGATTAGCGTTTGTTTTTGCAAAAACCTTCGACAGCTCGAATTTTTTTTCAGAAAACTAGGATTTAGAAGTTTATTTTTCGGTAAAAATTCAGCAATGGAGTTTTTTTCGGGCAAACTGGGATAGTTTTAGATTTTTGAAGAAAATAGGGATATATTGGCGTAAAAACCTTCGATAAGTCGATTTTTTTTCTAGAAACTGGGATATGTTTATTTTTCGGTAAAAACTGAGTAAGCCTGGAGTTTTTATCGGGAAAACTGGGATAGTTTGGGGGTTTTCAAAAAAATTGGGATAGATTAGCGTTTGTTTTTGCAAAAACCTTCGACAGCTCGATTTTTTTTCAGAAAACTAGGATTTAGAAGTTTATTTTTCGGTAAAAATTCAGTAATGCAGTTTTTTTTCGGGCAAACTGGGATAGTTTGAGATTTTTGAAGAAAATAGGGATATATTGGCGTAAAAACCTTCGATAAGTCGATTTTTTTCTAGAAAATTGGGATACGTTTATTTTTCGGTAAAAACTGACTAAGCTTGGAGTGTTTTTGGGCAGTTTGGTTTTCTCCAAGAAAATTAGGATATACTGGCGTTTTTTTGTGAAACTCTGCGATCACCTGTACAACATTTTTTTTTTTTCAGAAAAGTGTATAGTCGCGTTCTCGGGAAAGCTGGGATATGTTCGTGTTTTTTTTCTGTGAACACATAATTTGAACTGTCAATAAAATGCAACAAAATTGTTTGTAAAATAATTAGTGTAATTTATGTATGTAAAACAACTTTCTGTCACTCACTACTACCATTCTGCTACATAAAAATGCGAGCAAGAAGTAAGTGATGAAGGCTAAGGTAAGTATTTAATTTTAGTATTTAGTAATGCCTTATTTTCTTTTTTCAATTTTACGCTTTTCAATGTAACATCTGAATATATAGTGATTTATGGAACTGTAATGGTACTTTTTGGTCATTTTTCAAAGTATACATGCACGTTATTAAATAGTTTTGACATGCATCTACTACTTAATCTACTCGAAGCATAATCTAAAAATGATTGTATGACATCATAGTATCGTCTTGTTACGCTGCAATGTCAAATTTAGCATAAAAAAATGAATTAATTAAGCATATAAGTAGAGCGAACCCAAAATGATCCGTCATATCCGTTTTGAGCGCTGAAATCGTTGGACAAGTCTATTATACTAGATTTAGGGATGTGTTTCTCACATTTGTCATAATTTGTTTGTAGATAACGCTAAAGCTATTTTCTAAGCTACTCTCGGCTGTTACCATTCAAACTAAAACTGTTTTTTTTTTTTTAAATTTGAAAAGAGTTCTAAATAGACGTGATAGATATATGTTATATACTAATTGTTTGCGATGACATCGAAAGAGGTTGGTGTTAAATGGAAAGTTATCACCGAAATGCATGAAATAAGAAGTGGAAGACAATAAGGTGTGTAGTACTCTTAAAACCAAGGCCAGGGAATCTAGGGATGCAGATGATTTAAGTTTTTTCTGATTCTGAAATAGAGGTTGCTTTTAGGTCGATGAATCTACGTAAAACGCTGGGTATAGACGGTACTACTGCTGATATTGCGTTAAGGGCTTATGGGGCAGTAATTTTCAATAAATGTTTAGGTAGAGGCATTGTTGGAAACGTCAATTAGTTAAGCTTATTCCGTAAACCAGGTAAAACTAATATGATCGATCCAAGTAGTAATAGGTCTATTAGTCTATGAGCGGTTATCGGAGAGGCATTAGATTGCTTAATTATATATAGAATAGATTTTTTTATGCGATCACAAAATGCTGTAACTCTAGGGCGATAGGAGATAGATGCGATAAGATACGATTGTAAATTTTGTTAAATTTGTCAAATATCTCGGAGTTATTTTAGTAAAACAAAATTTTAAAGCGGCGCATATTCAGTATGTTAGTACAAATGGTTGAAAGATGAGTAATAAAATTAGAGCATCGGCTAGGGTTACGTGGGGTTTAAACTGTAAAAAAATAATCGGACGCAAAGATTATTAAAGGTTAGAGCCGCAAACGCGTATTCATCTATTTCGGCAGACGCGGCGTGCATTATTTCGAGTATATCACCAGTAGATTTACGTTTGAGAGAATTTACATTTCGCAGGGACGCGAATAAAATTGGGTTAGATATTAGATATGGAAAATATTACGTGACGGGGTTCAAAACCTTTTGGGGACTAGGGCTCACGTAGTACAATCGATAATGAGAGGGTGGGTCAATTAGCGAAAGTGGCGGTGTCTAGTGCAGATAATGCGATAATTAGGTATGGATTAATTTATTTTTTTAATTGTACCACACGGCGTTTAAGAGGAATTGTGATTATTTAGCTTTTCATAAATAAAGTATGCTCTACTTTGATATTACTATGACGGCATGTGTACTTTTCATTTTGAGTTCGCTCTATCACATGTGATCCTGTCGATAAGGATGTTACGAAATAAATGAAGTAATATATGGGATGGTGCTAGTAATATTTCGTCTTTACATGCTGGCATGAATGGTGGTACTACTGTTTTTTTTTGTTTTTGTTTTGTGGAAATACCGTTTTGAGAAACGCCGGAAAAATAGGAACTGTTTTTAACTAATGTTGGCGGTGGCATTACTTAGTGCTTCCCTAAACATAGCCAGTGGGCTTATCTGATTTTGGGCGTTTCCAGTATTGGTGCCATTTGCAAAGAGGTGCGTTATCTGAAAGGCTGCGTCCTAGAAGAATATATAAAGTGCTAGCTATAAACTGGGGTTTGTCTATTGTGATTATTATTCAAACTATATCAAAATATTTTTAGATGAATTGCTTTTTTTTGGGAAACCTGTTTCTACTAAGTATCATATGAGTATACAGGGTGTTCCACCCGAAGACAGCTCTGTTTTTGATTTTAGGATGTTAACCAGCATGATAATTAAACGTCAAAACTAAAAAAAAGACTTAACCTTCGGAGGGACACCTGTATCTATATAAAAAAAGCCAGCAAGGTTTTTGAAAGTATCTTTTGCAATAAAAATCATTTTGATACAGCCTTTTAACTGTCAAAGCTGAAGATTTGACATACCAACTTCTATCTTACCTGTATAGCAGACCCTAGAAACTGCGATATGGCCCTAGTGACATTGACAGCTGCATTGATCAACTGCCCCTAACTTGAGTCCCATCTTCACCGTCTATCCCAGGAACGGGGTTCAATTGGACAGGCGGCAGTCGTCTTTGTTTGACAGTCGTCGTTTCTTCGTCCACGTCATCAGCGATGCTATTACTCACAACAGCTGGCACTGCAGTCGTCGATCTTCCTCGGTTGAACACCAAAGGAACCACGGCAGCTTGTTTAGTTGAAGAGTCAGCTACGGCGCGGATTTTAGACGTTGTTCCTATATTTCCGGAATTGGTAATTTGCACAGCGTTCTTCGACAGTAAGTTCGTTGGTTAGAAGAGGAATCCGCCGGATAACCCAAAGCTGAGAAGTCTATTTCTTTCGCTTTGGACGGATCCTTTTGGGCCGCTTCCAATTGGCCGACGAGATTCTTCAGCTCACTCTCGGATAAAGAATGCAGCGGCTTCCTATACCTGCTGGCAAAGAGATAAGCCATGACGACTTTCTTTGACATTGAGGGTGCGTTTAACAATGTTACTACAAATTCAATTATCGAGGCTTTACGGAGAAAAGACCGAAGCTTCTGCAGCTGGGTAAGAACCAGCTTGGAAAGAAAGATAATTACACCCACAATTGGTGAGGCTATCATCGAAATGGATGCTCGCAGAACGAAGTTTTATCTCCCGTGTTGTGGCTTACCCTAAAGTTTAGGGTAAACCACAACAAAATTGGCAAAGTCATTAAAACTATTTGCTGAAGGAGAATTTATCAAGGAGTGTATGTTAGAAGTTTGCAGTGTTTTGTGTACTGAAAAGAAAAATTAATTTGAAAAAATTAATTGGTCAAGACGAACTGTTCCCCGTCGTATAGAAATGATGGCTAATGATATAAAAACAACTTTTACTGACCGTATGGCTGGTTTTGAATCATTTTCCATAGCATTAGACGAGAGCACCGACTTGTCCGACACAGTTCAACTGGTTATATTTATTCGAGGTGTTGGTAAAGAGTTCACTGGTACTGAGGAATTGCTTGCTTTACAGCCGCTAAAAGGAACCACTACAGGAAAGGACATTTTTAATGAAGTTGAAAAGGTATTCACAAGTTTTGGTTTGCCATGGTCAAAATTAGTTGGTGTATGCACAGATGGTGCACCTTCTATGGTCGACTTACGTAGAGGTTTCATCGGAATTTTGTATGTAAAAGCAACTGAATTAAATGTGCAAAAAGATGATTTGATAGTCCTTCATTGCATTATCCACCAACAGAACTTGTGTTCTAAGTCCATTCAACTCCAGAATGTAATGAATGTGGTAGTAAAAACCATCAATTTTATTCGATCCCGAGCGCTTAACCATCGTCAGTTCAATGCGTTTTTGGATGAAATATCTGCCGAATATGACGACGTAACATATTATTGTGAAGTCAGATGGTTAAGCAAAGGAAAAATGCTGAAACGGTTTTACGAGCTTAGAAATGAGATTTTATGCAAATAAAAGATAAACCACTATCTGAATTGAGTGACTCAAAGTGGATATGTGACTTAGCATTTCTGGTCGACCTTACAGGCCATTTGAATGATTTAAATTTGAAACTTCAAAAACAAGGACAGTTAGTAAATGATTTGTACAGCCGTTTGAAAACGTTTCAAAAACAAAATCCGCTTGTGGGAGACACAGTTGCTGTCTGATAACAGTTACCATTTCACCACGGTCTCTGTGTATGAAAATACTGCTTATGCTCAATATACTGAAGAACTCAAGTTACTGTCGGAGCAATTTTCGAACAGATTTAGCGATTTTAAAAACATGGAAGACAGTTTCAATTTATTAGCTACTCCAACAAAAAGTAATGTACAAAATGCTCCAATATACTTGCAAATGGAGTTGATCGAGCTTCAAGAAAACTCACTCCTAAAATATAAATTTGAAGACGTGGAGTTGTGCGATTTCTACAAAAAATACCTCGAAGACAACCATTTTCCGGAGCTTAGAAAATTCGCAAGAAGATTGATTTGTGCGTTTGGCAGTACTTATAAATGCGAACAGTTCTTTTCAATGATGAAAGTTAATAAATCAAAACATCGTACAAGGCTGACTGACGATAATTTGGAAAATTCTTTACGCCTTTGCATCAGTGGAATTCATCCAAACATCGATGGATTAGTTTCCCAAATTCAAGCTGAAGGGTCTCATTTATTTCGTTGTCGCTATTTAACTTTCGTAGTTTTTAATATTTCAAAATTTCACGATTTAATTATAATGTTGTACCTTTTTTTTCATTTCGTTTTCTTATTTTAATAAATTGCATTATAATAACATTGTCGTATTATTTCAGGTCTGATATCTATCGCTAAAAATTATGAACGCTACTTTAAAATGCACTACTTTTAAACGCGGCCCGCGAACGTATTTGCACACTAAAGTTTGGCCCACAACATGTCAAAGATTGCCCATACGGCCCTAAAGGATGATCTAATCCGGAAGCTGATTGCCTGATGTAGTATGCTGACGACCTTACAATAATCGTTAGATCTCGGTTCCACAGGTTCTGGTGGAACATATACAAATCGCTCTAAATACGGTTGATAAATGTTGTAAACAAGAACGACTATCAGCCAATGCTCAGAAAACACAAATTGCCACATTCACAAGAAAAAGAATGCTAGAAAGCCTGTAAAGAAGGTTACATGATTCCATATGTGAAAGAGGCGAAATATCGTAGAGTATGGTTTGATCAAAGACTTGCATATCCAGAATACAACCAACAAAGTCATTATCGCCCTAGGTAGGTGTAGAAGGCTGTGTGGAATGGAGTGGAGCCTTAGCCCAAATCTAATCTAAGCCCATACCTGCTGCTTCCTCGTTTGGCCGTAGAAACGGATCTCGTTCTAGGAGGTGCTGTTACGGCCACTTGCGTTATTTCAGTGGGTTGGCTGGATATCAGTTCAACACTTTTAGGTGTCGATGCTACTTTCCGAGTTTGTGGCTTTTTAGTTGTGGGAGCCGGCGCTAAAGCATTCAATAACCAATTCAAGCCCTGCATTATCGGCCCTGGTCTGGCCGTAGTCGTAGTGGTAATCCGTCTTCTTGTTGTCGTAGCTTTTCTGGTAGTCGTGGTCGGTATCTGGGAAATTTCGTAAACTAGACTAGAAGTTAGAAGACAAGGGATTTTAACTTACAGTCGTTCTGAGTTCGTCCAATTCACCTAACGTTTTAGGCGTGCTAGGTTCGATACCTCGCTCCTTCAGTAGCGCTGCCAAAATAGCGTCCGTTGATTTGCCGTAAGTAGACGTCAAAGAAGACACAGTTACAGCGTTGGGATTGACGTTAAACTGCTTCAAGATCTCTTCCAATGACGGAGATTTACTCTCGACTTGTTTGGGATTTTGATTCGTTAGAGCTTCTAATAGATTCGAAGGTTTTTGTGTTGTCGATTGTTTATTTCTGTTAGCTGCAAAGTCTAACACCTAAAATTTGTTTTAGACGATTAAATTTATTCAATTTTAATTGATTTAATTTAATTAATTTTAAAATTTCTTTACAAGTCACGGATAGGGGAAGCATTAAAAACATTTTGAACGATAAAATGTTTGTTTTAATGACTAAATTATTTTTTTCACAACAACGCGGAGAGGAAAAAATAATAAAAATATTTTAAATGACAAATTTATTATTTTTTGTTGAAGAAGGGGGAGAATTTTTTTTTTTTACAAGGCTGCGGAGAGGCGAAATATATTATTAAAAAAATATCTTAAATGACAAATTTATTATTTTTGAACAGGGGGTTCAAGAAGGGGGTAATTTTTGAATAGGGGCAAAGGGGGGGGGGGTGATCTTTTTTTCAATGATTAAATTATTTTTTACAACGCTGTGGAGAGGATAAAAAATAGAAAATGTTTTACACGAAAAAGATATTATTTCTTAAACAGGAGGTTGAAGAAGGAGGTAAGTTATTTTAATGACTAAATTATTTTTTTACAAAAATATTAAAAAAATGTTTTAAAACAGGGGATTGAACGAGGAGTGTTTTTTAAGACTATTTCTTTTTTACAATGCTGTGGGAGAGGGCGGAGGGAGAAGGAAATATTAGAAAATATATTAGAAAATATTAGAAAATGTCAAACACCTAAAATTTGTTTCAAATGATTAAATTTATTCAATTTTAATTGATTTAATTAGAATTTTTTTTTAGGAGTCACGGATAGGGGAAGCATTAAAGACGTTTTAAATGATAAAATTATTATTTTTGCGCAATGGATTGAGGAAAGGGATGATTTTTTTTTACCCACGCTACGGAGAGGAGAAAAATTTAAAATGTTTTAAGAAATAATATTTTTTTTTTAACAGAGGGTTGATGGAGGAGTTGATTTTCTTTTAATGACTAAATTATTTCTTTTTTTTAACAACAACGCGGAGAGGAAAAATACTAAAAACATTTTAAATGACAAATTTATCATTTTTTTGTAGGGAGGGGTAGAATTATTTTTAATGACTAAATTATTTCTTTTTATAAGGTTCCGGGGGGACAAAATATATACAATATTATTAAAAAATATCTTAAATGACAAATTATTATTTTTTGAACAGGGGGTTCAAGAAGGGGTGAATTTTTTTAATGGCTAAATTATTTTTTTACAACTTTGCAGAGATTAGAAAATGTCTTAAATGACTTTTTTTAAATTTTTGAACAGGGGGTAAAGAGAGGGGACGGGGGCTGATTTTTTTTTCAATTACCAAATTATTTTTTACAACGCTGTGAGAGGATAAAAAATAGAAAATATCTTACATGAAAAAATTATTATTTTTTAAACAGGAGGTTGAAGAAAAAGGCGATTTTTTTTAATGACTAAATTATTTTTTTTACAACGCTGCCGGTAGGAAATATTAAAAAAATGTTTTAAAACAGGGGGTTGAACAGGAGTGTTGTTTAAGACTAATTTTTTTTTTACAATGCTGCGGGGGAGGAAGGGGGCTAATATTAGAAAATATATTAAAAAATATTAGAAAATGTCTTAAATAATAAATCTATTATTTTTTAGACAGGAGGTTGAAGGAGGGGGTAAATTTTTAAAATGACTAATTTTTTTTTTTACAAGACTGCGCAGACTTAAATATTAAAAAAAAAATTAAAAAAGGGGGTTGAACGAAGGAGTATTTTTTAAGATTATTTTTTTAGATATTGATTGTTGATTATTGATTGTTTAGATATTAGATATTAGAAAATATTATTCTAATATATTTTCTAATATCCTAAACCCCGCACCCCCCGCAGCTTTATAAAAAAAATTGTCTTAAAAAACAATCCTTCGTTCAACCCCCTGTTTTAATTTTTTTTTAAAATATAAGTAATATATTATTTAATTTATAAATATTTAATAAATATTTAATAATTAATTTAATAAATATTATTCTAATATATTTTCCAATATCCTCCCCCTTTTCCTCCCCGCAGCATTATGAAAAAAAATAGTCTTAAAAAACACTCCTTCGTTCAACCCCCTGTTTTAATTTTTTTTTAATATTTCCTCCTCCTCCCCTCCCTTCCTACTTTTTTGTAACACCTCTATAAAATTTAAAAAAATAACAGATATTTCAGACACAATTGATAGGAAATTATTAATGTATTATATGTAAGAAATTTTGAAAATATACATATATTAGAAAGTACACTGAAATACAAACTTCACGTCTCTCTAAAATTTCTTCCTGTGCGAAAGGCAGTAGTACTCTACGAAAACTTGAGTGCTTAATGAAACAAAGGCCATATTTTAAGCAAACACAGAGAAACATTATATTCATAAAACAGAAAGAAATAATATTTTAGGAAGACATATTATAAAAGAATAGGTGTAGAGTATTTCAGTTTTTTTTTGTGCCGTACTCTTTGACACACATAGTATATATAAAGAGAAAACATGTCTTTTTTTGCGCCTTTGTCCAGAAACATTTATTTTGCGGTACTTCTTAGGCAGGCAAAAATGTCATTAAGCTACTGTTCAACCATGCTAAGATGAGCTGGTGTCTTCACTGCACTTATTATTGATAAATAGATATTAAACTAGAAAGAAAATTACAGAAAAGTTTATTATCGGAAAACGTCAAAATACTAAGGTATTGTAAAGTGTGCCAACTTGTACCGTCAACTCTCTAGTGTCAAAATTTCTTTTCTATTTTCAATTCAAAATTAAAAGTTGTCGCCCAGAAACTCTTTTGCGAGTATTCGTACTTGTGGGCCTCGGCTGATGGTACTCATACTCGCAAAACTGTAGTTTCTGGCCTAGTGGTACAAATAACTATTTACTTACTCTTCCAGCTAAATTATTATTAGAGTTGCTCCTGGTTGGTTTGGGCGTCCCCGCCAATCTAGTCAAAAAGGCAAGTTGTTGCAAAATAGCTGCTTGTTCTTTCTCCAACCTCGCGAGCTCCTCCAAATCTTTTATCTGCTGCTCCGTGAGTTGCTTAACCTTGCTGTTTACGCTCCTCAAACTAGTCTGCAACGCAGCCGCAGCGGTCGTCGAAGAGATTTGCGACGAAACCGTGGTAGGATTATAAAAATCTCCACCGGTGCTCAATTCTCCGAAATTATTCCTGACCCTCAACTCCACCAACTTTTCCAAATCTTCCCGAGTTGTCGCGAAAGATGTTGTGGTGCGCTGTCTCGGTCTAAAAGTCGAAGCGAACGTAGGTAGGGTATTCGTGGTAACCTCTTGCTGAGTTATGCCCGATGGTGTCTCGGTTGTGAAGTCAAAAGCGCTGGTATATATTGGAAATACTGTGGAGGATTCTGAAGGAGCGTTTTGCAAGCCCAAACTAGTTGTGCTCAGGAAATACTGTTCGGTTGCTGTTGGTATGTTCGTCGGTGTAGAGGTGGCTATTTTAGACGGGACGGTTATAGTAGCTGGAGTTTGGTGTGAAATCTACGTGGAGTGTAAGTCGTTCTAATGGGGTAATCATCAAAACCGGGTTGTTGGGTTGATATAGTTGATGGTGTGACGGTAACTGTTCTTGAATCGTTAGGACGAATAGAGTATACCGACTGCGTCCACGGTTTCTAATTGTCGTTGGTATTTCCGTGGTTGGTGCTTCAACAGTCTGTAGGTGCCGTCATGGCACGTGGTATTGTCGTGATGAAACGCGATCTCACTGAAAACCTAGTCGTCGGTATCTCAGTGGGAATCGTTGATATTGGAGTCTCCGTGGTCAGTCCACCTATCCTGACAGGGATACCAGTCACGTTACCAATAATTCTTTGGATCAAATAAGGCGTGGTCGGTCTTATAGTCAATTGCAGCGCTTCAGAAGGTGGGATAACAGTCGTCGCTGTGTTGGTATATCTCAGCGTTGTAGGAGGATTCGTTCCGAATCTATTCGCAATATCTGGCACCACAGTGGTCATATCGATCGCCGGCAATGTTGTCTCTACATCTTCTAAATCGTCGATGCGAATCGCGGCTAAGATTGTCGTGGGTTGCGCGGCTGATTCTGTGATTTGTTGATTGGCAGGTTGAGTAGTTGCAACAACCTGTGGTTTAGGAGTCGTAGTTGGAGCCGGTGTTGTGACAGTAGTTTGTGGTGGTGCGGCTTGGGTGGTGGTGGGTTTTTCCACGATTTTCTCCGCTTTAGTATTACCGTTGTTGTTGACTGATGGTGTTCTCTTCGATGTTGATCTCCTCCACATCTTTTGTACCGTCACCGTTCTAAAAGGAATTAATTCATTGATCGTATAAAATTATGGATCGCTTGAAGATGTTTCGTGTGTTCGAGTATTAATTGATTAATAGTGAGAAGTATTAACAAATCGTTTTCGATTAAAAAAAAAATGTGTTGATATTAACAGAAGATATTATAAATAAATAAAACGTGAGTTCCAAGTATATACAGCATTCAGATTTATTTTATTTTTTATTTATTTAAATGTTATAATTAGAGACCGGATTATATGAAAAGTGCATATATTTTATTTTTTGCATATCTTTAATTATAGTCTATATGTAGACGTATTACACTAATTGAAGTTAATTAGTGATTGTATATATTGCATATTTAGGCATTTCTATGCATATCTTTACAGAAGTTGCACATATTGCATATTTAAGCTTTTTCTTATCCTTTCTATTAGTAAAATCCTAGAATTCTTAATGTAGATCGACAACCGACAATCTCAGAACGATAAATCTTTTACATTGGTTTCTCTAATACTTTTTCCAAGTACTGCACGTGTATAATTCGCCTAGCAGAAGGATGTGGTAAATACGTTTTATTATTATTAATCCCAAGTAAACTATTCATTCATTGATATCTTTGAGCGAACAGCATGTAATTGTGTTACGTTTTAAATACTGTGCGTACATACAATGAGTATATAGCGAACAAAATTTCTTTATGGATTAAGCCATATCCTGAACTGGTAAAGGATGGCGAGAAAATATTTTGTCGAGCCTGCAGTAAACTGGTAACTTTAATTTTACTAAAAGCTTTACAATTGTTTTTAAAATCTTTAACTTTTGATATAAAATAACAATTGGTGTTGTAGGTGTCTTCTGAGAGAAAAACCTGATTGATCAACACGCTAAAACTCCATCAATATTGAAAATGTGAAAACTAAAGCGATCCGCATGTGCGCAGCAATTTATACGTCAATGTGTAGCATCAACTTCACGAAACTCAGAACAAGAAGAATACAATACGGATCTGTGTAACGCATTAATTTCGTCTAACGTACCATTAGCAAGATTAAACAATGTTAATTTGAAATCATTTCTGCAAAAATATTGCAAACATAATATACCTGACGAAAGTACCTTACGAAAAAATTATGTCACATCTTGTTACCAGCAAACAATAGCAGAAATTCAACAATTGGTAGGGAATAATTTTATTTATATCATGGTAGATGAAAGTACGGATAAGTGTGGCCGTTATATTGCCCATTTGTAATAGGAATTCTTCATGAAGATATTGTAGGTAAATCATATTTAATTTATTGTAAAGAGCTTCAAAAAACAAATAATGTGACAATTGCCCAATTCGTTCAAGAAGGTTTATCAAATTTCTTTTTACCTGAAAGTATACCTTGTGAAAAAAATTTACTAATGTTGTCCGACGCTGCATCATACATGATAAAAGCCACGCAAAATTTAAATTTTTTTTATAGTAACATTATTCATACCACTTGTTTAGCTCATGGGTTCAATCGTGTAGCCGAAGACATTAGGAATCAATTCCCCTTTGATTAATGATTTAATTAGCAATGTCAAAAAAGTATTTTTAAAAGCACCTTTACGAATCCATTTTTATAAGGAGCAACTTCCCGGTGTTAAGTTGCCTCCTGAACCGATTATTACAAGATGAGGTACATGGTTAGAGGCTGCAATTTTTTTCGCGGATAATTTTGAAGGAATAAAAAATGTAATTCTTGAAATCACTGCTGACTGCATTGCTCTATAAAACTGTAAAAAGACAGAACTTCAACAGAATTGCTACAAAACCTCTTGTATATTAAGTCAAATTATAGCTTTGTTTCAAGTTCCATTCGTAAACTAGAAACGCAAGGGATGTCGTTCTCGGAATCAATCGAAATAGTAGACAAATTTGATATGCTATGTAAGAAGGTTAAGAGTAGAATAGGTAATTCTATATACGATAAATTTAAAAAAGTGATAAATAAAAATGCGGGGTATTTGAAATTGAAGAATGTTAAGAAAATTTTGGAAGGTGAAACAGTAAACGATTTCGACTTTAATTTTAGTTTAGAATGGATTGCAAACTTAAAAAATGCACCAATTACATCTGTGGATGTTGAAAGAAGCTTGTCTATTTCGAAACATATGTATTCTCATAGAAAACAAAACTTTCTTTTACACAATTTTGAAAAACATTTAATTATAAATTGTTTTAGAAATAGGTTGTGAAAAACTTTTGTGCAATAAAGTTAATGTTTAAATTTCTGCTCTTATTTATTTCATGTAAAAATTTTGCATATTGTCGCAATCTTTTTGCATATATGCCCCAGGTTTATGCATATTTTCTCAAAAATCGATGCGTTTATATGCACATATATTCCAGTTTTTCTTTGCATATAATCCGGTCTCTAGTTATAATATACAATTCAGAAGGAAGAAAGTTGCAAGAATTATTGCATCCAATTCCATAATGTTTTGATCTTATTTAGTTATTAGTTTTATTATTAGCTGTATCTGTAAATATCGTAAGAGAAATCAAATATTTGCCATGATAGAACTCCTTTTAAACCAGTTCTATCCGACAATTTTTCCACAGGATAATAATATAATCGGTTTCGATTTCTCTTAAATATTTACACCAATATATTAAAAAAAAGAAAACATTAAAATAAACTTAGTTTTTGTGCAGTCTTTAAATATAGGATGTCTATAAATTGGTTCCTTCTTTATATAAAAATATACAGGGTGTTTTGAAACATCGTTTAAAGATTTTAAGGGCATGTAGTACGATCGAAAATAAGGTTAAAAGTCATAATAAACATATGTCCACAAATTAACTGTTTACGAGATAACAGCGATTTTATCGCAATTGCAGAATAAGTTTGCTTTAGCGGTCATTATTAAGATGTTATTGCATTTTAACATAAAATAGATTATAACTAAAGAAAATGTTCAAAATGACGTCCTTCCATTTCGACACAAGATCTACATCTGCTTTCAAAGGGAGCGCGCACTCTTTCAAAAAAACAAGGGTTTTCTCGTATTATCTGGCAACAATGTTCTATTCGTTGGCGCAACTCTGGAAGATCGTTTACCGGTGTTGCGTACACTAAACTTTTCAAATAACCCCAGATACTAAAGTCCAACGGGTTTAGATCGGGAGACCTTGGAGGCCAAGCAATGGGACCTGCTCGCCCTATCCATCTCCCAGGAAATTCATTGTTAAGATGTTCCCTAACAGCACGCGTAAAGTGCGGTGGAGCTCCATCTTGCATAAACCAGAGGTTCAGTCTTAGATTTATAGGTAAATCTTCCAAAAGTTCAGGTAAAGTATTTTCCAAGAACTCGAGGTATGCAGGACCTGTTAAGCGTTGTGGCAAAACAATCGGTCCTAACAACCGTTCCCCTATCATTCCTAACCAGATGTTTAGAGAGAACGTTGCTGGTGCCTGGCTTCAACGGTAGCATGAGGATTCTCGTCACACCAAACGTGATTGTTGTGGAAATTAAATATTCCATTTTTAGTAAAACCAGCTTCATCAGTGAAAAGGATGTTATCAGCGAAATCTGGCCGATCAGCAGCTGTTCGCAAAAACCACTCACAGAAAGCCCTTCTCGCTTGATAATCCGGAGCAGTAAGGGCTTGTACCCGTTTGGATATGGATGGGTATAGGAAGTTGCTCATGAAGAGTTTCTCCAAACAAGATTGCTGCTTACACCCACTTGAGTCGAAATTCTTCTAACACTAAGTTTCGGGATTTTCATCAATAATATTCCAAATTCGATCTTCTATCTGTGGAGTACATGCTATTCTCTGCCGTCCAGTATCAGAAGACCGCTTCTCAAACGAACCAGTTTCTCTTAGTCGTTGAAACACCGTCTGAAACATCACATGCGAAGGCAGTTGGCGATCAGGAAACGTTTCAGCATAGAAGCGACGTGCTTGTAAAGAATTCCCATTAGCACGACCGTACATGAACACCATATCGCTCATTTCAGCATTAGAATACGCAACCATTGTAATTGCTGCAAATTGCACGAAACGTCAAATTAAACTGTCATAAAACAATAGCTGATAAGCACCTGTTTACTGGGATATGTTATATCCATGTACTACTAGGAATACTCGCTGTTATCTCGTAAACGGTTGATTTGTGAACATATGTTTATTATGACTTTCAACCTTATTTTCGACCGTACTACATGCCCTTAAAATCTTTAAACGATGTTTCAAAACATCCTGTATTTTCACGAGCTTTTACAATTTAAATTTTAAAATACAGTGACATTTATGCCATCTAGGAAAGACTCCATGACATAATGTTTTCGGGAAATCACTAAATATTAAAACAATGTTGCCTAACGTATATTTCTTTCGAGTGGTTCCTGAAGAAATGTCAAACATAAAGCAACACTTTAACATTAAGATTTTCCACTTCAGGAGGGGATTAAAGTGATGCTGCGTACAGCTTTTTGCCCAATTTATACACACCCTGTATATATTTTAAGTGAAATCATATTAATTCTGGTTCAGTATATGTATATAGCATGACAATTAGTATTTCTTATAAAATCTGATACTATAAGTTCTTGCCTCAGTAGAAACCTTATTACTGACGAGTCTCCGTCGATGCACGATAATCTTTCTTTTACGATTTTTATTGAGACGAAGTCTTTTCCTCTGCGAAAAACATATTAGAAAGCGTCAGCATGTACTATTTCAAAAGTACCGATAAGTAATCATATGGGCAAAGCTTGATTACGCTTCTGGTTAATTCTGTTTTTTTTTTCGTTTCATTTTTTTTTTTACCTTTACGTCCTTCACAGTTGTCGTGGGTTGACCACCAGATTTAGCTACTGATGGTGATGTAGTAGCAATCGGTGGTGGTGTGGTGGTAGTGGTCGCTACAACAGGTGCAGCAGTGGTGGTAGTTACTGGTGGTGAGGTTGTTGTTACAACTGGCGCAGCTGCGGTAGTTTCTGGCGGTAAAGTTGAAGGTGCAGCAGTCGTTTCGGGTTGACCAGCTTCCGCAATTCTCGAAGCGACGGCCTAAAAGCAAATTCAACACCTGGTGACGTGTATTGCAAGTGGAGTTATGTCGAAAAGACCCGGCGTTTTAGATGTTCGGTGTTAGTTGCATTGACTGACGTATCTGTTCGTGGTTACTGTATGATATGATCGAAATAAATAAATAAATAAAAAAAAAAATGCTTGTCTCTGTGTGTGTATATATACGATAAATAATATGGTCTGTTCTGACTGTATTGTATATTGTACTGTTTGTGTTTTGAAATTGAAACAAACGAGTAGACGTAGTCACCTGATTATCTGGGGGAGTTAAAAATAAAATTATCATTTTGTTAGATAGCGTTGCACCCAGCAACATAAAACAAGCTCAAAATTTGGAGGTTGCATAGATTAAAGGATACCTATGGAATTAAATACATAGAACATTTATAAAATGTAAAGTAACATAGGATGCTGTATATTGCAATTAAATTTTTGAATAAATAAAGTACTTACCTCATATTGTGTTTCTTTCATACTTTGGCACTATCTTTATTGTACACAAATTTAAATTAAATAAATATTGCAATACATTAAGGGTGGATTTATCAATGTAAGGATAAAAGTGCAAGGTAAGCAACTGATAGATATCGTAAACTGACAGGTAAAGTTTTGTACCTGTTTATCATTATATTTTTAACTCTAAGTTTAGTGTCTACAAGATTATTAATAGTTAAATAATGCGCTACGATTAGTTAGCAGAACGTCTCGTGGACTCGTTTGATATTTTACTCATATGACATATTATGACACATATAGTTTGTTTAGGAATTGCCTGCGGTATCTTCGTTATTTTATCATGGAATATATGTTCCACTAAATAACAAAAACAAAATTCCTATTCTCATAAATAAAAAGTATACGAAAAAAAATAACTCCATTAATATGAATTTTGGGTAATCTTTTCAAATATTTGTCTTGTAATTGGTTAACCAGCTTATATTTGTAGGTTATGACCACCGATGATCATATGATCATCAAGCATCTGATGGATATCTACAATACCTTTCAAATAAAGTGCTGGGCAAATTTATCTTCCAGATAACCGTTATCTAGCAGGTAATTGCACATGATAAACGGTTTAGATTATTTATCTTTCTGTTACTATTTTATCTGTAAGTTAATTTATTTATCCTTGCATTGATAAACCCATCCTAAATATTATAAATTTAAAATAAAATTCGTCCATAACTTTAGGAGACAATATTGAATGTATGTACCTGGAAACTTGAGGAGTTATATCGTGAGAATAATCGTCAGAGTCATTTTCGAGAAAATATCAAAAAATCGGAAGAGTAAAATCAGCATGATTTGCTATCAGGAGCCCCAACTTAAGTACCTTAAGCCGTGGCGTTGTGTAAAATTTTTGGGCATCCTTGCAGAGTTTTGTCTGAGGCCCCTTGCCTACTGCCATCTTTGTAAAATATTGTTAACTATGTCTGAAAGCCCCGTAGATAGCTGAAACTCCCCGCCATGTAGAGGTTGCGGGTTGACCTTAACATATTATGTTCCTATTCAAAGTGAAGAATTAAGATAACTGATGTTTTTACCGACAGGCAGAATAAAACTTAATGTTATTTGAAGTAAACATAATATTATAATTATTTATATATTATCAACATTTTTAGAAAGTAAAGTCTAATTATCAAACTTTATTAGATTTATTATAAATCAATAATTTTAATAAATGTTCTTTATTCCAAATAAAAACATACCTAGTTTTTCATCTAAGTTAGGCAACACAATTTACTCATGTGGATTATTAGTTGCATAAATGAAAGGGCATAAATTAAAGATCACAACATAATCTACACTTAAGTCCGTTTTATACCGTAATTTATTGTTACGTGTATAATCCGTGTTATACACATAACAATTTTAAATTGGCCAATAAATGGCGCAATAAATAGTTAGGTGTAAAACGGCCTTTAGAAACAGAACATTATTAGAAAAGAATTACTGTGAACAGATAATAATTTCATAGGGTTAGTTAATAATAACCCTAAAATATAGTTCGTGAAACGAAGACATTTCTTTTCTATGTTCTTTGCTAATGTACCAAAATAGCTGAAAGAAAAATATGCTGCGGATGTTTTCTATAACATTATTTATTGACTATTCCCTTGTATTTAGTATTCTCATCATTAGAAATTAGATTCAATTAAGTGTTAATTAGTTATTTTTTATTAAATATTCACATTTTTTTACATTATTTAGTATTATTCGTTGTTTTCTTATTTTCAAATTCATTTACATATTTTTGATGCTACTAGTGCCATCTTTTGGCGTGTAAGGATATATATATACTACTATGCATGTAATGTTAAGATTTAAATTAATTATTTCTACTTTATTGTAGGAAATGAAAAGAAAGAAAATCAAGTTTTCAGTAACAGTAATATTTGTTATACAATTTAGATTTAGAATATTAATAAAATTTAGGTATTTTTCTTGGATACAATCTCTTGCAATAACAAGTGACATACTGAAAACCTACATTTTAGTAAATGATCAACCATCGACTAAATTCAGAGATTTTATTTCAGTTTTGATTCTAAAAGCGAAAAGTATGTATTAATGTTTATTCATGGAAATACAGACCTGATTTATAGGTTTCCATGAATAAACCATTTTTTTGTTATTATAATCTTCACAGGGGTAAATTAACATGGCAGCGGAAACAATTTATAATAAATAACTAAAACAGAAAAGAACAAAATGAAATAACCAGAAAGATTATAAAAATTCTAAATAAAAAGAATTAACTGATAGTAGCGGAGACCTATATTCATCAATGCGTGCCAGATTAGTACTGCTGCTTGTAGTTTATTTGGAAAGACTGCGTGCAGGAGTGCAGGATATGGTTTCCTCTCTGTGCACATGTTTGGCAACTACGATGAGTTTTTATGTATAGATTTAGTCCCTATTTATAAATATTCACATTCAAAATAAATGTCTAAGTGTTTTTGGCATTTCTTTTTTATTTGTTATATTTGAAGATACGAGTGGATGAAGGTCGCTATGTCACATTTTAAAAACTATCTTTTTTGCATGAATCAAGGTGTTTTGTACCCATCTTTCACATAGCACCATCGAAATTCTAGAAATTCAAGAACACTCGAGTCTTGTGAATGTATGAAGGGTTATGTTACACTACTTTTGAGAAAAAAATACATAAAAAAGCTTAATTTCTGAAAAAGTTTGATTTTGTAACATAACACCTTCATCCACTCGTGTCTTCATTTCACACATTTCGTGTTTCGTTTTGTATGTCAATTCCTGCCAATAAATACTTTATATACATACGTACATAACCTGAATTAAATGTATTTTTATAAAACTGACCCAAACAGGGCATCCTCACTTTGAGGAAATATTTGTCCACTATCACATATTGTTTACCTTAACAAAATCCTATTCGAACAATTGCAATTATTACATTACTTACCACATTAGCGTTCCTGCTGCACATAATAAAGAAATAAGTTTAATTTTGTCAATATTAGCATCCTATGATCATATCCTAACTTACTTACCTCGCCAGCATAAAATATAATTTTCAAATTTAATCTTGCAAACCTCCATATACAAAATAAAAAAAAAAAACAAGCTATACATTAACAAAAATAATAACAATAAAACACCATTCCTCCTGCATATCAACATATTAAATACAATAATGCGGTGCAAAGTGTCGGCATAACATAAATACTGTGCAAGAATATATTAGCGATTCTGACACATAAACCGTCACAATAAATTAATATACATATCATATATTTGAGCTTCTCTCAGGTGAGCTACGAAAATAGGTAGAGGGGGTAGTTAAACACACAAATTAAACACAACACGACAACAAAAAAAGCTTTGCGTAAGCCCCACACACCACAAAAAGAGATATAGTTATTGTATCTGAGAGTGAATACCGTTTGGAGGTTTTTGTTATCGTCCTGCGGGACACTGCTATCCTGTGTTACTTGGTTACTGGTTATTTCCGGTAGTGGAGGGGGATTGTCGCGCGTATCAAATCCACTTACTTGGATGACGGGCTCCGGAGGGATTTGGGTGCCGTTCGGAAACTTTTGGATAACAGTATTATTGGGGTAGACGCCCACGATTATAAAAGGGGTTCTTTTATTAGGGTACATGCTGGGCCGTTTGCGCAAGATGGTGTTATTCGGGAGTATCCCGAAGACGTAGAAATCTTTCTCCGGCGGTTCGGAACTCGTCTGTATATCATTGCGCACCACTTCTTCCGGTAAAGCGAGTACGCGCCCAGCACGTTCAGAAACTGTTACGTTAGATGCATTCTCTTGCGTTGTTATTATAACATTAGTCACAGTTGACGTTGACATGCTTGTGGAAGAATCATTGTTATTGATTGATGATGGTTCTATGGTAGTAACATCGGATGGTATAGTTTCGGTCTCAGCTGGTATGGTAGTTAAATCTTGAGGAACGACTGTCGTAGCTACTACATCTGCGGGAGCAATTGTACTAGCTATCAGATCGCCTGAAGGAACAGTGCTCGTTATGGGATTATCAGAAGATGATGAGATGCTATTTACAGATGTTTCAAGATTACCGTCAGAGATAGATGGCACGAGAGTAGTGATGATGTTATTAGTGGGCGGAATTGTCTGAGTGATACTAGCTTCCGTACTAGGAGCAGACGTCGTCAGAAACGACCTACTCGAAATAGTTATGGTAGTACCATCGTCGACGGAAAGGTTTGACATGCTGGAGACATCGTTAGCCGAAAAGACCGTTACAGAGCCGGGACTTACTTCGAAATTTCCTAAAGTCGTAAGGGTAGGGAGTGAAGTAGTACCGTCATTGACACTTGGAGACTCTGGGATGGTGCTAATAGTCGTTTGTTCCAGCGTTAAAGTGGTTAGAGTCTGCGCCCTATCGGCTAGCTCCAATAATCTCGTAAGCATAGCCAATATGGTGGTGGGGTTTGGTGTGGATGAGGTTTTATCAGCGGGTGTTGTAGATGGCGCTTCAGTCGTGATGGTTTGTTCTGGGGTTGTTTCGATATTTTGCGCACCATCAACGTCTGCCAAACGTTCTGAAATGGCTGGGGTGCTAGTTTCAACGTTAGCACCCTCAGTAGTAACATCAGCACCAGTACTATTTTGAATCGCAGCATTAGCTTCAGTTGAACCACTTCCTTGATCAACATTTTGCTCAACTCCAGGAGTCGCAGTTGTATCTAAATTCGCCGCACCATTCGTGGAAGTAGCAGCATTAGTTTCAGTTGTTGTAGCAACTGCCAAACGTTCCAATACTGCTGGAGTGCTAGTTTCAACATTAGCAGGAGTTTGTTCAACCCCAGCATCTAAAATTGTAGCAACACTCGTGAAAGTTACAACATTAGCTGCAGTTGAAACACCTTCTGATACTGTTGGGGTGCTATTTTCAACACTAGCAGGAGTTTGTTCAACCCCAGTTGATGCACCAGTCGTGGAGGTCGCAGCATTAGCTTCAATTGTAGCACCTGCTTGTGTATCAACTGCTAGACGTTCTAATAGAGCTGGGGTGCTATTTTCAACGTTAGCAGAATTTTGTTCAACCCCCGTTGTGGCACCACTCGTGGGGTGGGAGCACTAGCTTCAGTTGTGGCACCTTCTTGTGTATCAACTGCTAAACGTTCTAATAATGCTGGGGTGGTATTTTCAACATTAGCAGAATTTTCTCCAACCCCAGGTGTTGCACCATTCGTGGAGGTTACAGCATTAACTGCAGTTGAAGTACCTTCTGTTACTGTTGGGGTGCTATTTTCAACACTGGCAGGAGTTTGTTCAACCCCAGTCGTGGAGGTCGCAGCATTAGCTTCAGTTGTAGCACCTTCTTGTGTATCAACCGCTAGACGTTCTAATAAAGCTGGGGTGCTATTTTCAACGTTAGCAGAATTTTGTTCAACCCCAGTTGTTGCACCACTTGTGGAAGTTACAACATTAGCTGCAGTTGAAGCACCTTCTGACACTGTTGGCGTGCTATTTTCAACACCAACAGGAGTTTGTTCAACCCCAGTTGATGCACCAGTCGTGGAGGTCGCAGCATTACTTTCAGTTGTAGCACCTTCTTGTGTATCAACTGCTAAACGTTCTAATAGAGCTGGTGTGCTATTTTCAACATTAGCAGAAGTTTGTTCAACCCCAGTTGTTGCACCACTCGTGGATGTTACAGCATTAGCTTCAGTTGAACTACTTCCTTGTTCTGATGTTGCTGGGGTGCTATTCTCAACATTTTGTTCAACATCAGTTGTTGCACCATTAGTAGGGGTAACAGCATTAGCTTCTTGTGTATCAACTGCTAAACGTTCTAATAATGCTGGGGTGGTGCTTTCAACATTAGCAGATTTTTGTTCAACCTCAATTGTTGCATTGGAATCTAAATTTGCTGATTCTGTCGAACTTTCCGCAACAGGATTAACAGAAGACGTGGCTTCAGTTACTAAATTCGCTGTTTCAACCAGCGTAGTTGTAACTGCTTCGATTGTAGACGATGGAATCGCAGTGCGGATTCAATTGTCGAGGAAGTAGTTGTCGATTCGATGATGGCATTTGCATTAATTGGGGTGGTCGCTTCGATATTATTCAAAGAATCCAAAGTGGCAATGAAATCTGATATGGATACAGGGCCCAGAAGTCTGGAGTTCAAATTAACGGTGGGATTAGGTTCTGACGTGGAGGATTCAGTCGCAAAGGTATTCTGAGCTATGGTATTTTGTGCAACGTCAGGTGTTGTGGTATCTGTCGCTGGAGCACCCGTAGAAGATCGTTCTGGGATGGCTGGATTTAAATTAGAAGAGATATTGAAGACCTCGACGTCATTATTAATAGAGATATCTGGCGTGGAAGATGCTTTACTCTTAGGGGTGACAACGACTACGTCTTCAGTAGAACTGGTATTCGGGGTGATAGACTTCAACAGTGCTAATAATTTTGATATGGTGCGCTGTTGCTCAGCTTGCTCAGATGAGAGTTCCTCGATTTCGTCTAAAGCGGGCCCTAAAGGTGTCGCCGATGATGATGATAAGGTGCTAATAGTGGTGGAACTAACGCTTGCCGTGACACCTCTCAAATTTTGAGGTAGGGGATTCGTGCTAACTGAACTAAGAATGTTACCTACTTGCGTCCTCTCGGTAGTCGAGGAGGCTTGTATTGCCGAGATGGAGCTTAGGATTCGTTCGATTATCGTGGTGGGTCGTTCGGTAGTCAGTGGTCTAATGATCTCGTTAGTCGTTACAGTCTCTGGTTGGAGTTTGTGTTGCGATAACACGTTAAACGTCACGTCTTCCTTAGTCGTCTTGCTAGGGATTTTTAGTATGGCGCTAGATTTCGTCGGACCGTCATTAGTCAGATCGACGTTCAAGTCTGGGGTGGCCGTGGATATCGCAGTAATGGAATAGATAATTCGCTCGATAATCGAGACGGGTGGTGTCGCTTTGGTGACGGTAGCCGGTCCATCCTTGGTTACCTTAATTTTTGGATACAGCAAAATTAGTAAAATCGGAAAAAAAATACCTGGAGGTCTCGTTTTACCAGAGAGGCGGGGATTAATTTTGTTGGTGGGTGGTTACTGAAAGGGGGATTCGGATTTGAGAGTAACTCCCCATTTATAAGACTGTCCGAGGGTATGGTATTGACCGGATCGTCTATAGATATAACTTCCATTCCAGAAATATTGTCCTCAATCCCCACTGGTGCACTCACCTGTAACACCAACGTTCGATAGTACGATTGGTAGCACTGTAGTCGCTTTAAAATTGCTCCTTTTTTTTACTTATGTGTATATATCTTTATTAATAGACTATAAAATTATATGAATATTGCGGTCTACTTGATAAAAATACTTTTTTATGACCTTAATATTTCCTCATTTATTTATGACTTCTTCAAGAGGTATTCTACAATATTATAACAGGAATACCCAGGAAACCATTCGTGATGCAGATGTACTGGCTACATCGATTTTATATATTGACGCACAAGAGATGTAAAATAGAGATGTAAATGCGATAATCTATTATTTATATGCCTGCGATGTACCTGATACAGAACACAAACTATATAACAATTCTATGTATCTGGTATATAACATATTAACATGGTGAGGATGTATGACAGATATATGAATACGATATCCATTATTTATATGTCTGTTATGTAGCTGATGTAAAACATCAGGGAACATAAACTATGTAACAATTCTGCGTATGGTACATATTTTTTTATCGAAATGTGGCGTCACTAGAGATTTCATACACCCCAAAGCCCGCTCTGCACCTTCTTCAAATTCTTGTCTATGTCGTCTAGGTCTAGAAATGGTCTAGAATATGTGCAACAACGTGTATTAGCTTGTGTGCATCGAATATATCTAGTGATAACTTCCAAGGCTATTGCCAAAATTTCAATTTTCTGCTGTTCATTGAAAGTAAGTGATCAACACAGTTAATTTTGTAGGTTAAGCTGCTTTTGTTCATGTAAAAGTCTTAACTCATTATTATATCGGTTGCAAGGTTAGGTTAGTCACTTTTGCGGTCAAATTTTATTGGTATTTGCTAGGTATATGTAAATATACTACATATTCTTACTTTTTAGATCATAAATTCTAGCACTTTATTGGTTAATACAATGGTCTAAAACAGGATGGGTATTGTGAAGAAGTAATAATTTGAAATATTTTAGAAGAAAAAATGCTACATACTATTTGGAACACCGATTGACAGTAAATCACAAACCCTACAATTATTCCTCAGTCCTAGCCATCAACAACTAATGGATATGGTATCTGAGTACATCTTCCATGTCTCTATTTTATCCAAATATATTTTTAAATTATATTATTGGAATATCATATAATTAATAACCAAAATGGAATTTGAATGTGTAGCTGGAGAATAGCTCAGGCTTTCTGAACAACGATGAACGAGAAACGGTGTACAAAAAATTATGTATGTATTTTTAACTTATATTATTAAAAACTAGTTTCATATAACTTGTGTTATTTTCTATACATTTTTTTTCTTTGGTTTTAGGTTGAAACTGTGTTCTGCAACTGCTTCTGGCCGACGTATCGTTCTCGCTCGTATGAGATATCTTTGAAGCTGCTACTTATGTTGCGGTTGAACCACAGTTTCAGCTGTACAGCAACATTAGTAGCAATACCTAAAGATGTCTCATTCAAGTGAGGACGAAATGTCGGTCACAGGTATTTGCAGGACACGGTTTCAACCCGGAAACCGAATCATCGTGTCGATGTAACGTTGATATCGCCAGCACATACCTATTCAATATCGCCGGCATATACCTATTCAACATCGCCGGCATATACCTATTCAATAGCGCCAGCATATACCTATTCAATATCGCTAGTATATCCTCAGAATGTGTACTTGTTGCGGACATAAGTCTCAACATGTAAGGATCATGCACGTTACTGAGTACATCACCAGGCTTGCAATATGTACATATCTACATCGCAGCGATGTACCTGATACATAACTTGGTTTCTTGGGTAATAACGAAAACGCAGTGTGGTGCTAAAGTAAAGAACAAAATTTATAATTGGGTTATTTAATGTTTTCAAGCCAAAGCTCGGATAAGTCAATTTCACAATTTTCAATGACGTCATTACTGGTTTTTTAATGACAACCCCATTTTTTGCTGTTTTTTATAGATGGTGTAAAAAATTGATACCTTCGGTAACTATTTTTTTTTTGAGAAAATAATACACTTAACGTAAGAGTTAGCAATTAAATTCCTAAAACACACAAAATTAAACGAAGCTAATCTAGATCGCTGTTTGCAGTTTTGCGATGAACTAATACATATTACGGTGCAATGAAGACCCCAATTTCTTTCAGTGACGTTAGAACTGTTACAGCCAGAAGGAATACATTCTACAACTTGTTTTTTTGACATCAAGATGACTATATTTAAAGCAAGCTATAGTAGCATTGTGAACTTTTAATCTTTGATAATTTTTTGAAAAAAAAGTATCTCTTAGTTTTTGTGAAGAAACCTGTTTATGAAAGCTGACTAGTACAGAAATGTTTAGTTATTGCGAAAACGTAAAGATTATCAACGTGTTAGTGATTTCGACAGGGGTAGAACCATTGCTTATCGAGATCTTGGTTTGTCCTACCGCAAAATTGGCCGCCGTATTAATTTTAATAATATGTTTATTTATTGTATTACAATACAATAATTGTCAAGTAAAAATATAAGAATATATACAAACAGAACAGAAGAATTGTACTGCAATGATGGTAATGCGTCTGTGTCGTGTGTGGATAGAAGAAGGTAGATGGACTCGAAGAAGACCAACTGGTCAACCGAGGCGTACCACAGAGTGTCAACATAGGCGCTTCAGACAACTAGCTCTACTAAATCGTTTTGCTATTACGCAACAAATCGCTATGGTTTACAGAAGAAGGTGGACCTGTTATTATTTCGAGCCTTTGGACTTTTTTCATACAGTTCATTAGTGCTTCCTCTGACTGCAAATCACTGTCACCAACGTTTAAACTGATGCAGAAAATGGCAGCATTGGGAAGCAGAATGGCGATTCTGTCTAGGTATACATGATGGTCATAGAGCGACTTGGTATTGAGTTTGCTGTGGAGTTGGAGTAATGGTTTGGGGTGTTACTGCCTATGGTAGCCGATAAGCACTTCTATTTATTCGAGGCATACCGATGATGTCCTACAAACCACTTTACTACCTTATCTAAATGGCCATCTACACGTCCGTCTTCAGTAAGACAACGTACCGCTGTGGCAACCCACATTACCGCTGAGTGTATTTTAAGTTGCCTAAATTGTCATGATTTTCCGTTTTACTGAATCATTGTATCGAGAAATTTCCACAATAATTTTAAGTTTGTATAAATTTTATTTAATGAATTATAATTGTATGATTTATTTATTTAAGTGTTCAGTTTTTTTTAAAATTAATTCAGTTCAATTATTTGTTTTTTGTATGTTGGCGTATTGTTTGTACGTCTGCGAGGTTTTCTGTTGAAAAACGATTGGTGAATTTTATCAGGCAGTTCCTTGGTAGACGTCAGCGCGTGAGTACATGTATTTTTAAATCTTTGCTGCCATTTTGTTAATTCATTTGATTTTGAGATTTGAATTCGCATAAATTGTTTTTTAATCTGTCCATCTAGGAATTCGCTTAATAATAATTGTTATTATATTGATGTGTGCACATTATAGATGTAAGATCATTTGTTATTTTCGTGCAGGAAGATAGATTTTATTTTAAAATTCTCTTTTTCTTTTTAATATTCATTTTGCTTGTTCAATTCTATCAGAACACAGCAGTACGTCCCCATATTGGTGGTCGAATTAAGGACTTTTTCCAAGTAGCAGGGCTACCCCCTTCACCGGGTTTAAACGTCATTGAACATGTATGTTCAATGAGGTTTAAACGATCGTTGAAACGATTTTTTACAAACGTTATCCTTTCATCTTTGATATAAAACTATCACATAACCAAAAAAAAAATCATTCCTTCTATGTATAAACACTTCTAATGCCACTGGGAAAAATACCCTCTTTTCTGAAGAAGCCACTTTTTGCCTGAATGGGACAGTACATCAGTCGTCACAATTGCAAGCATTGGTCAGGAGAAAATCCTTACTGAAGTCAAGACGTGGTTTAATAGGGCCTTACTCTTTTTAAGGAAACCTTACAGCAGCACGTTATTTGGACTTTTTGCAGTTGGATTTAGTGGCAACTCATTATCAAATGATTATGAAGCAGATGTACCCCATCAGAAGGTCATTTATACTCTTTTTTTTTGAAAGAGTTATTTAAAATCAAACGTTTATTTTAATATTATATTAATAACTCCGGAAGTCCTTGAGTGAAGTGTACAATATGATACATTCGCATCGGTCAGCACCAAATGGTTGACAAAGAGCGATATATTACCTTAAATTTTGCTTGTTTTAGTTAAAGTTACGTTTTTATTTCTTCCGTTAAGTGTTATTTTCTGAAAAAAAGAACGGATATTTAAGGTACCCATTTTTTACACCATCATTTAAGTAATTGTATCTGGACAGCATGGCACCCGAATTTATCTTCACTGAAAAGGTGAAAATCTCTATACCGAACAGAGACCAGGCACGCAGTGAGATCGCTGCTAATGATAACTGGTTCACGGACGGATCCAAATTCAGCCAAGGCACAGGAGCCGGTATTTGTGGGCCCAGTCCCAATCAAAGTATATCTATAAGCCTGGGGAAACATACAACGGTCTTCCAGGCAGAGGTATCCGCCCTTGCAGCCTGTGCAGAAATGATTGCAAAAGGGGACTGCATGAGGAGGAAAATTAATATAATGACTGACAGCCGGGCTGTCATTAAGGCAGTCTCGAACCCAGTAATTAGTTCAAAACTAGTTAGAGACTGCAAACAATCTCTCAATCCACTGGCACGAGACAACACGGTGTCTCTGATTTGGGTGACGGGACATGAGGATATAAAGGGCAACGTAACAGCCGATGAACTAGCCAAGGAGGGCTCTAAGAGACACTTCATGGGTCCAGAGCCCGTAATGTGGAATCACTAAGCATTCCGCAAGAAGGGAGATCTGGACCTGGTTAGATAAAGAAAGTACAAAGAAATGGAGGTCGACTGAACGTCAACACTATACCAAAGCGCTGATAGCGAGTGGGGATGTTAGTTTCTCTGATAACCTACTTAGGCGCAGTAAGAAAGAAGTTAAAACCATTACTGGGTTGGTAACTGGACACAGTCTCCTAAAAAAGCATCTATACAACACAGGCCGGGTAAGCGAACCGTGATGTAGAAGATGCGAACTACAGGAGGAAACGACTTTACATGTAATCTACACTTGTGAGGAACTTAAGGTACTTAGGCAGAAGTATTTCGGGAGAGATCTATTGGAGCCCTCGAAGGTCCTCAAGTTTCCACTGGACAAGATACTGGGCTTTATAGAGAACACCAAGCTGCTCGAGTGGAAATAAGAGAATCAATAGGGATGGTACAATGAGCAAGTGCCCACCCTAATTTGAATGAATGAATGGATGAAGTAGTTGTACCATCTATAAAAAAAATCAGCAAAAAAATGGGTTTAATAAAAAACCAATGATGACATCATCGTGAAAAATACATGACGAGTAGAACTTTTATGCCATAAGGTGGCTAATTAAAAAATAAAATTGACCTCACCAAGCGTTTTGCTTGAAAACATTAAATAGGGCAATTCTAAATTTTATTCATTACTTTATCACCACACTGTATTTTCATTATTATTGTTTCACATCCGATTATGATTTACCTCCTGACAAAGTCATAAATAAAAGCCGAAATATTGAGGTTATAAAAATAGGCCACCAAATTTAAATTTCCCACAATTATTTTCAGTAACTTCAACTTTGAATCATGAAATTATTTACAATTTTGTATTACATTAGCTGTGTTCGCGGAGGAAGCACAAACTAGTCACAGACACGATTCGATTGGCTCAAAGAAATTCGAAACAGTTTTTTGACTAATTTCACGGAATATGATTGGCTCTGATTAGTTCGTGATTCCTCTGCGAACACATGTGTTATTAGTTATTTTAATATCTTTATGTTTAATAAAATAATAAATAATTTAAATGTGGTTGTCTGGGGAGGTAGTTTTATTAAATAAACCGCTTTACTCATATAATTTTATGCTCTAATGAAGTCCGGTCGATACTCCTTTTCAAATAATATCTTTATCAATCTCAGTCGACAAAAAAATAAGGTTAGATTATTATTGATTAATTAATTAAAAATTAATATGAGCGTACAGCGTGTGTATATACAAATAAATAAATTTAATTTACAACATGTAGGTAATAAAAAAATAAATAAAATATCAAAAGTTACAGATTACAGACAACTGCCTTACTTTTATTTGTGCTTTTTAATAATAATAAAAAAAAAGAAAGATAAAATAATATATTAGATAGAAAAGGATAGTTAAAATAAAATAGTACACCTTCTGTACAAAAAAAAAATGTTAAAAAATTACATTATTTAAGGTTATTTTGTGCAAGTATTTTTTGTAGGGTATTCATACTAATTCACTGGTTATTTTCATAATTTATACAGCAAAGATAATCATCGAAGAATTATGATAAATTTCACAAATAGATGTAAGAAATATATATGCAAAATGTCCACTTATGCACAAAAAAAAAACTGGGAGAAAAATTTATTATTGCTGTTACAAAAATGTATATGTATATACAGGTGTTCGTTAAAGATGTTCTGATTTTGAGGGAGCTGATAGATGGCGTCATTATGAATGAAAAAGTTAATATACACTTTTCACCATTGACGTATCCTTTAAAAGTTACTGTTGTTGCAATTTTTAAATCGGCAGACAAAAATTAATCAAGCAATCGGTTTTATCTAATGTCACTTTTGATAGTACCGTTTTACGCAAATCCATTGCTAGCAACATGTTCATAAAGTCATTCTGTAATCTGTAATGGTATATTCCTACCAAGAAAAAGTTAAAAAAAAGTTAAAAGTGTATGTAGACTTTTTTAATCATAATGACGTCATCCATTGGCTCCCTTAAAATCGGAACATCTTAAACGAACGCTCTGTATGTGTATATATACAGGTGTTCCTTGACTGAGTTTACAATGAGTTTATAATTGACAAAAAAAAATTTAAGTAGAAATTTCATATTTGGGAAATAAACTTTGCTTGGTTTGAAACTTATTTTTAGCTTACTTTCGATTCTATAAAATTAAGCAGGCTTTTACAGTTGGGCAAAAACTATTTTCGTTTCAGGTAAAGTACCTTTTTCTATTAGCAGTATGCTAAAGTATTACTAAGAACACTTGTTTGGAATAAAAAGTGATGAAGTTATATAAAATTTCAGAACGATCGGCCTACTTTGATTTTGTCAATTTGACCTTAGCCTCAAGGCCACCTTATATGGTGATTTTTTTTAAATTTTGGATGAAGAATCATGACATGCCTTCTTTTCGAATAACGCTATAACTTTTTGTTCTGAATAATCTTTTTTTTTTAGTAACATATTGGTGCATTGCTAACAGAAGAAAGTACTTTAGCTGAAGCAAAAATTGACAAAATCAAAGTAGGTCGATGGTTTTACAAATAATTTTTCTTAGTAATATTTTGGCGCACTGCTAACAGAAAAGACACTTTATCTGAAACCAAAATAGCTTTTGCTTAACTGTAAAATACTGCTTGATTAAAAAAATCAAAAGGAAACTAAAGTAAGTTTCAGACCAAGCAGGATTTATTTTTCAACTATGAAATTTCTATCAATTTTCACTATTAAAATGTCGTAATCTTTTTTTTATCTGGGTGGATAAGTTCAGCATGTCTAACATTTAACAAAATTTATTTTACCACATCACATGCTTACTACTACGGTAGCAAATTTAAAAAAGTATGAAATGTTGTTAAAACTTACTGCCACAGTGGTCACGTGACTTCTGTCAAAATAAATTTTGGAATAACGTAAAACTAAACATACTGAAGCCGCCCCTTAAAAAAAATCACCAAATTTTAATAAGAGAAAAATTTGCATTCATATTGCAACACGTTATGGCTATAGGTCATTGTAGAAGTTGGTGCTACTTCAAGAATATATTATTGTATCTTGGATATTTTCCCTCTCTTTCTATTTCTCCAATTTTAAATTTGCTGTAATTCCTTTTCATCGAATTCAAATTATGGGCATTTTTATAATTTTTAAAATTTTGACTCTTTCTGTAATGTAATTTGGTATCTTGAAGAAGACTGATGCCAGTCGAAACGTTGCTAAACAAAAATTAAGAATTACAAGGAATAAAGTTATTAGCTCAACCAGCAATATTTTATGTTTAGAATTATTTTAACTCACTTTGTTTAATTATTGAAAATAAAATTAAATAATTATTTTTTTTAGGGTACCAAAAAAAAATTAAATCCCTAATATACTATAATTTTTAGAATTTTGCAAAAATATGCTCCTTCGATACTTTTTTTCCTCATTAAAAATTGGTTTTTGAATAATTTTGGGATTTTTTTTTTCGTAATAAAACTTTTTGCTGTATCTATTCATAAAAAAGGGTATTGAGACGATTTTTTACTTAATTTTCATCAAAACTATTCATCTTAAAATTCTAAATATATATTTTTTTTTGTAAACCAATAATAAAATCCCTAAAATACTTAAGTAGACACATTGCATACATGTGTATACTAATATCAAAAATATATTTTCTCTCTTGTCAGTTTATCAGTTAATATAATAAATACTGGTATCTTTTTATACAAAAAAAAAATAATTTGTTACCCGTCGAATTACATATAAAAAAATTAACCTATATTTTTATCACAGATAGTTATTACAAAAAAAAAATATTTCCTTAAAATGGAATAGAACATAAATTTTAAATTAATTGCATCATTTTAAATTAATGATATGTATTTATCACAAAGCAATAATCACTTCTTCATTTGTCTTTTTTTTTTAATTTTTATTTTTTGTGGAAATAAATTTTTTTTTTTTTTAATCAATACATTTTTTTCTGTAAAGCATCGATTTACATTAATCTGTTTCAAACACATTTAGATATCACATTTAATCGTATATTTCATAATAAACTTTCAAAAATTTATCAAAAAATATTGATTTAATGTGATTTCATATTATTGGTTAAACACCGATTATGGATTACTGTCATTTTGGCTAAAATATAAAGATAAAAGAAATAATTACGAAAACTGTTAAACAAAATATCTGAAGATACTTCCATCTTTTTAAGTTCTATTATTAATTTGCGTCAAAAATAATACCTATATTCTCATGAATTTTTTGAATGAAAATATTTTCTCAGTTCTGCTTTAATTAAATTGAAAAAACAACCAAATATTTATTAATAGTGTAATAAAATTATAGAATTCGCTGTTTGACGTAGGGATTAAAATATATTTGGCGGCAAATTTGAATTTATAGTTTTTTGGAAGTAATCCATACAGTACAATATTGTAATGTATGTTATTACTTCATAATATATATATATCATAATTTCTGAAATATTAATAACATTAATATTCAGATACATCGAACTGTCATTCATCAAAATTTAATCAACCTGACATAATCTCTAAATAATGGATGAACTTCGTTACATTCTACAAATCTAGGCTTTTTATATACGAAGATTTAAAACAATTAATCACGAACTAGAGGTGAAATATTCTTTGGCATTTTTTTTTTTAATTTTAGAACCAATTTGTAATGCACGCAGTCTTTAGAAAAAATTTAGTACGTGACAATTAAAGAAATGGTAATATGAAATAAATTCAAGATCTTAATGTTTGGCGAAAGTTAAAATATTTAGGAAATTTAGTTAAACCAATGAATGTGCCCCAGAGATTATTAAATTAGTTTAATGATGCAATATTTAAAATTAAATATTGAAAAATTGTTAAGGTAAGGAATGATTTTAATGTGATCACAGCAATTTCAATAAATATATATATAAAAATAAATATTTTGTATTTAATTTAAAAATAATAGGTATGAACTCTATCATAATTCTCCTGAAATAATTTAATTTATATTATTTTAATTCGCTTCACCTTGAAAAAATAAAAATAAAATCAGCCAGTATTTTAGTATAAACACCAACAATTAATTATTACAATATGTGACCTTAAAACTAGCTTTTAAATAAATATTAAAATTATATATATATATGTATATTATAACATATAAAAATTAAAAAATAAAAAAGTGATCCTACACCACTTGTTGCTGTTATATATATATAGAGTAAATATATTTATGAGTCATATATATTTTCATATGTATATAGTAAAAAAAAAAGGTAAGTAATTGAAGCAGTGTGTGGCACAAGCAGAAGATGTACAGTAGAAGCGATTGAAGGTAGGTAGGATTTTCTTCAATTTATGCGATTGAAAGACCATTGGTATCCTTCTGACCAGTCATAGTCCTTCGAGAAAGATTAAAATTAAAAAAAAAAATTAATTAAAATTTTGCCAAAATAATAATAATCAATTCAAAATAAGATTAAGTAAAGGTCCGTCAGAAACTCGAGTTAAGTCAGTAAACTGTTTACGTGGTGGACAGTCAGTCAGTTGTTTTGTAAGTCAGGTGTACTATTTTATTTATTTCTTTCGTATAAATAGATTTAAAAAAAACGATTTATTCCTTAAATGTTCCTTCGTAGAAGTTAATAAAAAGTGTTAATTAGATATTCCATCTATTTAATTAATTAAAAAAAAATAAAGCAATTTATCAACTTCTTCGAATGTAAGTATTAAAATCTTTTAATTCATTTAACTCACAGAAGGTGTCGTCACCGTAGGTACAGTTGGGATGTATGCTGGTGCTGAAGTTGGTCTAGTTGAGCCCGCTCTACTGAAGATGTCGCTACGGTATCTTGCGCTGTATCGTCCAGATTTTTTACCTTCGTTTGTTAACCTAAAAAAAATTTTTTTATCTGCTTTAGCTTTAATATAATAAATTTCATAAATATTTAATAATGAAAAAAACTAATATACAGGAATAAATATGTAATATCATGCATAAAAAAAAACAAAAAGTACCTATTTTCTTTTGGTGAGAGCTGAATAACTGATAGCATATTACGTTTAGTAAATTAATATTTTTAAATATGTGCACTTAACTAATTTAAATTTAACTGCGTTAAATACTAAAGTATATTTTTAGAAAATATTGAGTTGAGATTGTAAAAATAAGTAATCTAATTCAGATAACAAAAAAATAACACTATTAGGTTTTATAATTTAAATCAATTGAATGCAAACGTTTTGTGCATTCATTTAAATAGATCAGAAATCATACTTTTCTTCGCAATAATTATTATTGGTAAAATATTGGGAGTTGGGGTAATTTTAAAGTGATATTTAAACAAGCAAAATTAAAATGAAGGTGTGATTAGTTTCTCGTGACAAATAAACGTGTTACTTTTCAATCTTAATGGTTTTAAATTTAATTAAGCAAAATCTATTCTAATATATTATGCCAAAATATGTCAGATAATTTTCTTAAATATCTGCATATATAATTCAAAACTAAACATATGTACAATAAGCATTTAACGTTGGATTATAAGAATATAATGAATGCAAATTCTCATATGTCTCCAATCAAAAGAAAATGAACAGAATATTTTGTTGTGTTATATTGCCAAATAATTTTTAATTTTGCAAAATATACAATTTTAAATAAAAATATTTTTTTTTATTATTTCGTAATTCAAGGGTTAGCCATGATTTTTTTGGACCTATGATTTTAAAACGAAGGATTCATAATTTTCAGTAAAGAACGTTATTTTACCAAACAACACAAAAGAAAGAACGAAATTTATGAAAACTTGAAAACATATTGTGCTAAAATATTTCAATTTTGACAAAAATTGCCGGTAAAAATACGTCACTGTCGTTGGTGGTGACTTTACTAAATCTAGGTCAAGGTTTTGATACAATGTAGACCATAAAATTGTAATTCATAAACTATACCAATATTTTATTTATTTTATTACAAAAAAAAGAACTTTTAAAAAGCTAGCTATTCTACGAACAAACAATAATGACAAGTGGAGAGAACGACAGTTAATCTAAAAAAATATAGCGATTGGGGTTCCTCAAGGAACTATATTAGGGCCTTTACTCTTTATACGATACATAAATGATACTAAGGAAACACGAAACAGTTCAGTCAAGGTAATTAAAGAATATCTGGGAAAATCAGACGTTATTATGTTCTCACACAGAGTCACAATTGATGAATTGATATACAGGGTGTACATAAATTGGCGGAAGCATATACACTTAATGATTGTCTTTGTATAGTCCCTAATAGAAAATCTTAATATTTTAATGTTGTACTTTGCTTCCTATGTTTGCAGGATTGATTAAAAAACAAAAACCTACACGTGGCAACACTGTTGTATGTTACTTAAGTTTGTATTGATTTACGTAGTAATTAAGGATGGTCACAAGCTTTAAGGCTTTCGTATTTGTAATTTTATATTTATGTAATACAGTGCAAAATAAAATTTTTCAATTCAAGCAAGGAATTGTAATTATTAAAGAAATTTATGTATTAAAATTACTGTTCTTTTAGAAGGAAGAACTGCGAAGAAATGCATATTTACTAACTGAATATTAAAACTTTCGAGATTTCTGCACAAAAAATGCAAAAGTTTTTATTATTAAAACAGTTTTGTTTAGACAATAACTTTGTTGTTAGAACTGATACAACCCTAATAGCCAATTTTAAATTTCCCGCCACAATTTTTAGTGAACTCAACGTAAAGGCGTTAAAATAACTATTAATGTAGTACAAAATGGTGGGGAATTTTATGTATCAACGTTGAGGTTACTAAGAATAATTGCGGGAAATTTAAATTTGGCTATTGGGGAAGTGAACTGATTAATTGAAGTGAATAAGTGACGATTGAATAATATTTAATGAACAAAAATACATAGCAAATTGTTTTATTATGTCATATTAAGAAAGAATTTATGGTTTGTGATACTTATATGTGACCTAAATCGGCAAATACATACAAAATCCTTACCCGACATTGTGGAGGCCTTCAGACTCTACTCCAGTAATATTGTTTCTTGTTTTTGATAAAAATCCATTCATAAAACCGTTATTTTTATTTGATTGAGGAATTACACCTTAAAATCCATGTGAATGAACATTAACCCTTATAATACTTTACGATTCCTCCCTTAAGGCCCTTTTACACCTAGCTATATATAAAATAGCTAGATGTAAAACGGCCTTTAGACTCCACGATATACACAATACATGCAAAAAAAATCACCACGTCGATTTAGGATTATGGTGTTTCATAATTAGTCCTGACTCTTTTGGGGTTGATTTTAAGAATCAGGATTTGGAATTTACAGTAAAAAAAAACGTAATTTTACGAAGTAAAAAAGAAAAATACGTACGGTTTTTGAAATACACCTTAGTAAGTAGGTAAGGAATTAGTTTCTAAAACCTTTTATATAGATAACTTATACATAATGACCTCGAATCTCAAATACTCACTTTTATGTGATTGTATATGATTGTATTTTTATATTCTAAAGAAAAATGAAGGCTGAAGAAATGAATATCATATAGGTACACTTCTCACAGGAAAAATCGGGACACCAGCAATCGTGAATTTTAAAATTTCTTGGGTGTAAATGCAGCTTTCAGAGGATATATGCACTTATCAAAGCCATAAATCACTTTTTTGTGTGTATTATTGCGATCAAAGTTAAAGACTAAAAATTTAAACACAAAAAAAAATATATATATAGAGAGAAAAAGGTTTATACATTAAATAAACACATTGGAATTTCGGTGGCGGTGTTTCCTTAGAAATACCGAATACGGAAATATTAATGCAAAAAAATTACATAACTAAAAGGCCTCTTGAGTATACGGCACCATTTAGAAATACGCATATATGTATTTAACTTGTTTGATGTTATGTAGAGATAATTGTTTTTTTAAGAAAACATATGGCGATGGGATTTTAAAATTACATTACCTATTACTATGATATTAGTTACTTAGTTTGATTTATGCCCGCAAATAATACTTTAGCAATAGACAATACGTCAATCAGACTCCTGAGTTTTTGAACAATGTGATTTACACATTCATTAATTACACTATTATTGATGTATTCATTATTGTTGTTTAGTATTCTTAAATATTGTATTACTTCAAAATATTTTTCTATGTATTAAAAAATTACCAAAAACAGTTTAAGATTATTTACAAAATTTTAAAGCAATTAATTTCGCAAAGAAATTATTTATTTTATTAACCCTCCGTTTATGGTATTTTCAAGAAATATATCTTAACTATCGCCTGTGTAATCCAATGTCGTTCTATTTTATTGAAATATAGCTAACACTTATGGTCTGTAAAACAGCTTCGGACAGTAGCAACGAAAAAGTATTAAATGTGTCAAATTCAACAATAAATATTTTAGCACTAACTGAGATTGACGAACAATATGCTTTCTTATACTGTTTGTTATGTATTATAAATCCAATAATATTTAAATAATTGTTAATAAACCTGTGCTACATACAGACAGTTTGTAAAGAGATCCAGTGTTGGCCATATTTCAAGAAAATAGATCAACAACGTCAGATTACACAGGCGATAGCTAAGATATATTTCCTGAAAATACAATAAACGGAGGGTTCATAAAATAAATAACTTCTTTGCGAACTTAATTGCTTTATTTAAGATTTTTATAAATAATCTTAAACCTGGTTTTGGTAATTTTTTATAGATAGAAGAAAACTTTATAGTAATACAATATTTAAGAATATTAAACAACAATAGTATTAATACATCAATAATAGTAGAGTCAATAAATATGTGAAAATGAATGAAATGAAAAGGCTGACTGACATATTATCTATTGTTAAACTAATACATGCGAGCATAAATCGAAGTAAGTAACTAATATCAAAGCAGCACTAACAAGTAACATAATTTTAAATAATAAAATCCCTTTCTTTTCTTAAAAAAGAATTATCTCTACATAACATACAAACAAGTTAAATACATATATATTTCTAAATAAAGCCGTCTATTCAAGAGTTCTGTTCTTTTCGTTATGTATTTTTTTTTCATTGGTATTTCTAAAGGAAATGCCGCCACCGAAATTAGGATTTGTTTATTCTATACATAAATATTTTTCTCTCTATATATTTATTTTTCTGTTTAAATTTCTAGTCGTTACCTTTGATCGCAATAATATACATAATTAAGTGATTTATGGCTATGATAAGTGAATACGTCCTCCGAAAGTTGCATTTACAATCAAGAAATTTTAAAATTCTGAATTGCTGGTGTCCCGATTTTTTCTGTGAGAAGTGTACATAGACACCACGCTGTTTTTTATTACTACTGGAGAGTTGAATGTGCTCATACGAGAGATTGCATTTATATATTTAATTACCTGTGCTGATACAGACGATTCTTGTTTAGCAGTCCTCTTTTTCCCACCCTTCCTGGTGCTGTACAACCCTCTCGGTGGTTTCGGCGAATAACTCCTAACCTTCGGTGTAGAACTAACAACTTCCTGATCATTCTTCAACGACCTATCCTGATTCTGAAGAGAATTCGCCGACTTTTCGATTACCCTCTCCTCATTCCTAGCAGAAGCTGAAAACCTGGCGTGGTATCTCGGCTGCTTCTTCACCTTAGCGGAAACTTCGGTGATGACAGACACCTCAGATGGCGCCACTGTCGATCTCGCGACCTTCCTGATTAAGTAGAGAGGGCGCTTGACGTATTTAGTGCTGACATCTTCGGGAATTTCGGGTACTTTCGTCGTGGTGGTCAGTGAGAATCGACGACGTGTGGGTCTGGTGGTTTCTGTCGCGGTGGAATGCGGAAACAATTCGTTGTCTGCGTCGTTGGGCTGTGAATTTATCGAATTTGTTTAAAAATGCATTTGTGTATTCGATAAAAAAAAGAGAGGTGGTTATGTCTAATACTATGGTTTAAATAGTTTAAGTACTTGATATTTTTATGTGTTTGAATGGTGTATTAAGGTTAAATGTTCCGCTGCGTTGAACGAATTCGTTGATTTTAATCGTTTCGATGTAGCGGTAATAAAAAAAATGCGTTACGTAAGAATTGTGAAATTTTTGCTTTTTTTATGGAAATTTTTTGAATGAGAATGAAGTTTCTAATTGCTTGCTATGGCACGGGAAATGAAAATTAGATACATTTTTATAATTCTTTTCACGTGCAAGAGATTTATCAACAAATGCTATTGGGATAAGTTTTAATATAAGATACAGGGCATAGAAATGAAACCATCGTGATCTCTGACGTAACAGGGCATAAATATAAAATAATACGTGACAATATTTGACATTGTGTTACCAACTGCAGAGATTTATCCCTTTGTGAGTGATTTTTAATGCTAAAATTGGTGGAGGGATTTTTGATTAAATTTCCTGAAATAAATGGATTTTTAAATCAAGGGATCCTTAAGAAGTGTTGTTTCTAAATATTCGCCAATGGATTTCGTTTTATAAAGCTGTATTCAATAGATCCGAGGATGTCATTAATTATACCTAATAGTGCAGCATTGCGTTTGTGAAGTTCTGTTATGACCTAAAATTTAAATTTGAGTTGTATGATAAGAATAGATACCTCGTTTTTGTACGAGTTTTTTTATTTATTACAATTATGATTTTTTTTTTAATCTAAATAACATAAATAAATACTGAATGAATCCCGTATGACGTTTCTCTACATGTTTACCTCAACTCTTGTTTATATATTTCTTACAGTTATTCACTCGTGTTGAGCTACAACGGGATGATTGACAGATGGCGCACCATGTAAATGGGATTTTATATTGTCACATTGCGCCATCTGTCAATCATCCCGTTGTAGCTCAACACGGTTGAATAACTATAAGAAATATACAGGGTGTATCAGATATAGAGGTAAATATAATAATATGTAGCAGCTGTAATCATATACAATCAAAAGTCAAAATATTTTATAAAAGCCGTGGGCTAGAGCCGCAAGCTAAATGCTGTCCCGAGTATACCCCCACATACCACTATCATTCAGCCATTACCGCTGTTAGGTTTGTATGGATCGCCGCCTGGAGTGCAAGCCACTTCGAACATTTTATTTAAATTCTTCCTGTCTCGAAAAAACGATCCTTTTCAGGACCATCATGATTTCATATAAAGAAAATCGAAGCTTGATGCATCGGCAAAAGCGCGGTAATGTATAGATAGATAGTAAAAAAGGCGTGTTTGCAAATTTTCTCTACCTACATCTATTTCTGTGTAATCCGATTCAATTCATTTTGAGTTATTTGATTAAATAAATCCATAAGAAATAACTCAGATTCATGTGGTACCGTTTATTAACAACTAACTCTCGATTCGACAAAGCAAAAAAAAAATATTTACGTTTTTTGTAACTACTGAAGTCGCATATTCGGTGAAACTCGAACGTCTTATCAGCATATTAAAAATAATACTTTGTAGACTTACGCAGAATGCTCTTAACAAAAAAGGAATGTTTATTTTATAAAAAGAAGAAATTTAAAATACCTCAGTTTTGCTATTTTTACAAGAGCACACTGGCCGATTGGCCTTTATTTATTCAGAATGACGTTAAATGAACTTACGGCATACCATTAAGAATAATACTAAACGAGTGCAATGTATTTATACATAATACCACGTTTAGCGGGTGCTTAACATGACGTTTCCTTGCATCAGGCCCGGATTAAAGAATTTTTGACTCTAAATTTTACTTTTTTTTATTCTTTAATGATGAAATCCGGTTTCCGTGGGTTTGTGCTTTATATGTCGTGTGGTTAATACCTAAGCAAAATTTACTTTTTTATTTGATACACCCTGTATAAACAAGGCCCCAACATTGGTGGCGCAGTCTTTGACAGATCCACTTAGCGGCATTAATTTGAATTTTAAAATTTTATCCTTAATTTTTTTTTATTAAACCTTTTGTTAAAAGTTTGAAAATACAACCCCATATTTGTATATTTATAGTTTAGCTTTTGTTTTGTATTGGATGCATTTTTTTCCTATTAAAGGTTATATTCTATACCTAATTTATTACATCAATTATTATAATAGCGTTGTTTTTTTCTTCTGGTGAGGGTTTTTTTTTATAGCTGAAAAGGCATTTTCTAGCTTACACAAAGGGATTTACTGTTACAAAAGGTTGGCAACACAGATTGACAGCCGATTTAATACACTTAAGTGTCGTAAGTGAATGAAATCACGCGCGTTTTATTTCAAAGTACATACAGGGTGTCCGGTAAAGGTGTTCTGATTTTGGAGGAGCTAATAGAGGAAGTCATTATGATTGAAAAAAATCTATATACGCTTTTGGTCTTTGACGCTTCCTGTAAAAGTTACATGTGTTTCATTTTTTGAACTGATAAACAAAAAATTTCAAGCAATCGGTTTGATGTAATATCACGAACTGTCACTTTTGACAGCACCATTTTACGCAAGTCCGTAATCCAGGAACAGTACGCTCAACAAGTTTATAAAACCAATTCTGTAAGGAAATATTCCTACCAAGAAAAGTAAAAAAAGTTAAAAGTGATATAGATTTTTTTAGTCATAAAATGACATCGTCCATCAGCTCTCTCAAAATCAGAACATCCTTACCGGACACCCTGTATATATGCTCTGTATCTTATGTGTAAGTATACATATCGGAGTGGTAGCAAAATTCTATATTCAAGTTTAGACGCTAAAAATTACATTGAGATTTTGAAAATAATATACACACTATTACCAGTTTTATTGATGCTAAAAGGTCTTTGTCTCGTATTTGTCTTACAAATTAATAGTTAAGATGTAGGGGAAACATGAAAAAAATATTATTATAGTTCCGGAAATTATTTTTACCAGCAACACCGCTAAAAAGATTTCTTTTTCTTTTCTTTTTTTAAGTTTATTGCAAGACACGAAATGTATATTTTTTTGTTTCTGACTTGTCTTAAAGACGAACTGCCATCGGATGTCGTTAATCACACAACCTGGTACTTCCAGGATAGGAACAATAATTAAGCAATTAGAAAATACAGATAACATCCTTACATAGATATTTAATGTATGATAATGATCTGTAACACAATGCAATATATCTCCGTTTGTGTATGTCGTTAAACTGTTGCATGTCGCTTGAGAAGTATTATTAAGTAATTTATCATCTTCTGCTTTCTGACTCGGAGAAATATGCCAAGAAATGGTTTGTTTGCATTTTTGCAACGGTAAAATGTCATTTATATATATTATACAAGGTTAAGCAAATGTACAGACTGTTTCAAAATGAATTATATCTATTAGGTGGTCATGAATTTCCCCTATAAAATTTGATATTCCGTTTTCTTGAAATGGGGATATAGATTAAAATAGTATATGTTATCCACCTGTTACTGTCAAAATTTTTCGTGGAGCGATGTGTGATGCAATTAATAACAAATACAATTGGATTATTAATTTATAAGATCACTTCGCATTAGCGCTAAATTTTCACGAGTTGTATGTGTAGTAGCCCCATCGTTCTGGAAGAAACCCTCAATGATTTCGTCTCGTTGCAATTGATTTAAAAATGATAGGTGATGAAGGTAAGCGGCTTATTATTATAATATGTAAGTAGTAGTTACTCCAATGGCGGTTTCTGTAGAGGAGCACATGAGCACGTGAACCCCCTAAACAAATCGTCGATTACAAACTAATAAAATCTATTACTCGATCTTAATATATTCGTGAAATATAACGCAGCGAAACGAATAAACGACGCGACGTTCCTTTCTATTCATATGTATGTATATGACCGACGACGGAGCACGTGCGCCGAGTAGGCGGGACTACGTTGATTTTATCCAATGCCTAGCCGCATAAAGGACGTAGCGGAGGTGGGGAGGGATACGGCAGATTCCATATGAATGGTGCACAAATTGAGTGTGCTCCTGTGCTCGCTTTCGTTGCGTTTTCGGGTCACGTTAACAAATCGATCGACATCAACGTTCAGATATCGTGTTTTACGGATAAACTATATTATATATGTTTTGTTTATGAATGACTCACCGTTCACAGGTCGTAACTACCATCAGAACTAATACTGTTTGTTGGTGACAGTTTGATAATGACACCAAGGGTGTGTAATTATTTTAATTTATTAAATAACATACTGCTGTAGTTTTTTATTAAAAAAAAACAATTATCTGAATAAATTTCTTAATTTAATGTTATTTTCATTTGAAAGTTGTTTTGATATTTTCGGATAACGGTATATTTCTTTATACTTTAAGTTTTAACAGAATTTTCGTGACTATATATAACATTATATTATTTATTTCACTATTGCTATATTTTTCCGTATTGGACGGATTTGTTTCCAGGTTTTTTTGTTTGTTTTCTGGCTCTCTGCCTCATACGTGCGAGCGAGAGAGCCAGTGTTTTATAGATATCGGGGTGGCTCACATGTGTTGCTTTCTTTTGCTTGGAATTTAATTTTTTTTATATATTAATCTATTCATTTGTTGCTGATATTAAGTCAGTGCTCAATGTTTAATCACACTCGTGCAGTTTAGATGAGTAATCAATACAGGTCTGTATTAAATTTAATTTTATATTTTAGTTTTAGGTATAAGAAGATTTTCAAAGAATTGTAGATGATAAAAGTTGATATAATTAACACAATAATCATGGTTGTAACAATTTAAATAGTTAGTGTTAATTTATAAATATCTTAAATTTAACTTTGTAAAAAAAAAGGAAATTAGACAATATATTCGTTAAAAAAAAACTATCTATTTTATTTAAAACATTGATTTAAATTTTCGTTTGAGGTACTTCATCTACAGCAATACGTTTATTAAACCCGCGCACATAAAATCACAAACTTAAACTCGTAAATCTTTAACTGTTCCCAAAAAACGCACCTTTCCCTCAAAGATACAAATAATAATTGATTTTTTTTAGAAAAACAAAAATAAATTGGCAACAGCGCAGCCGCTGTTAAAAACTACGCCGCATCGTTAAATCCCTCTGCAAAAAGCGGATAAAGCAAAACCGCCACTAATGCGCTTTGGTGCAGCCGATAAACAAAAAAGAATATATATAGTACGTAAAAAAAGTAATGAAATGAAATATACAGTACGTAAAAAAGATAATGAAATGCACACAAAACAAACAAAGTAGTATTGTAAGTAAACATTAAATAATATATAAATAAGAACTATGGATGCGAACAGTTTTAGTGTGCAATATTTGAAAGACAATTTGAATTCGTTTAGTTATGAACAAAAAAATCAAGTTAAAAGTATGGGCAGACCAAAACCAGAACTTAATTTGACGCAAACTACAAATGGCAAATTTAGAGACTTTACAAGAAAATTTAAGAAGGACATGTACGAAAAAAAATGATTGGATTTTAGTTAAAAATTTGCATGTTCTTGATTTTGTGAACATCCTACGTTTCCGACCACGAGCCGCCACTGAGTTACTCAGTACCTATTGAGATGTAATTCATTTGGAAAGAGTTTGTAGTTACAAGATTTTAACTATTGATAGCTAAATCTTATATCCGACAAATGAACAATAAAATTCAAACCTTCAAAAAGGTAGTCTTTGGAGCCTCTGTAGTCGTGGTTGCACTTCGTACTGTAGTCGTCGTCGAAGGATTAATAGAAACGGCTCTTGAAGAGGTCACGATCTTCTCAGTACTCTTCGTGATTCTATCCTCGCTAGCAGTCTTCTGCTGTAACCTTGAACCCTAAACAAGAGCACACGGTTAGTTCATTGTTAATGCCGAACAGGTGAGCATCGGCTGATGTGATAGAAATGGAAAGTCGTTTGCTCAGTTTATTATGCATTGTTTCGTAGTAATTATTTTTTTCTCCCTAATACTTTTTTTTTACGACGAAGATAAAAATTAGTGTTGATTTATGTAAATTTTAACAGTGCTAAAGTAAACAGTGCATGGATTACCGTCTGGATATTGATGAGAAATCCTTTAATGAAAGTAAGAATACATGTTGATTTATAAAATTAATATTTTTTTATTATGATTACTGTTGGAAAGGAAGTGAAAGTTCTTAGATTTTGTAACAGGTGTAAAATAATCAATCCATTAATTAAAATCTTTTCTAAAATAAAATCTTAATTCTGGAATTTAACCTACATCTTCTTTTAATGATAAACTCTAAAGAAGGACGTGTTTAAGATTAAAATATTTTTAACAGTGTACGTAACTGAAAATCAACACAACAAGAAACAGAACAAAACAATTCACCTTGTTACTCTACTAGGCATACTAAGCATAAAATGTGAAAGTAATCACAAGTCGTATGTTGAACATGAGTATTACTATATACTGTAATTAAATAAATTATAATTTAACCGACTTAAATAGAATATTAATTTCATTACATTGAGGTTATGTAATGTGCAGCTCTAGTTTTTAGTTACGTTAGGTGGCTTATATTATACATATATGACTTGTATAATGAAGCAGCGATTTTCTCTATTTACTTCTCCATTGAAAATTTATTAATATCGGAATGTTGTATTATTTTCGAAAAAATATTTTTTTTTTGTATATCAAAACAGTTAGGAATTATTGGATGTGAACTGTTGATGTTATGTAAAAAGTTCTTTTTTTCCCAGCAGGGAGGATGGTGTCCACTTTGAGGGAGGAAAGTTATACTTTTTTTCTCTAGGGAGGAAAGTTGTACTTTTCCTCCACAGGAAAGAAAGTTGTACTTTTCCTCCCTAGAGAGGAAAAGTAAGTGACATTGACATGATGAAACTACATTTTATAATATGTGACATTATTGATAGATGACATAAGTACATCCGATCCAGTCTGAGCCCATTTATGAGATAATTGCTAAATTATTAGGTATTAATTTTCAATTAAATTATTATTAAACACTTTTAAAACGACACTAACTTGACAGTTCTCATAAAATATTTGACAGATTAAGCCTACTATCTATCATCTTACTCACAGGTATGTCTTTGTTATTTTTAGACATTTAGTTAAAATTAGACTGGCAGGGAAAAAAATAGTATTCAAACCACGTGGGGAAAGTGCTCTATTGCAGGCCGCGGGCAAATATAAGTTGCCCAAGGCCCTTGGTTTGAAATATACTGTTATTCCGGGCTATTGAGCCGTGGTCTTGTGGAATTACTTCCGTACGTTTCGTTCACAACTGCGGTGAACATCTTCACCACAAGACCACGGCTCAACAGCCCGGAAACACTTTTTACAGTAGATTCCGGCCCGTGTCAGCTTCATCATTTTTGGTTACTTTCATTAAAACTACAAAAGTTTACTCATCTAACATTTGAAATTTAAAAGACTTTATCTTCAGGAGCTTCGAACAAAATAATAAAAAAAAGGAACCAAACCAACTAAAATAACAAGCGAAAAAGGTATTCTAGTTTTGGTATATTTTTTTTGGGCAATGCCTAAGCCTTGTCAGATTTGATATAGATACTAAAATTAAAGAACTACATCTGTGATGGTATGTTCAAACTGAAGAAGCAAGGAAATTTGAGTACTATATATTTAACTATATCACTCAACTGTCAAATAAAACTTAAGATCTGGGTTTCGCCTCAAATTGTAATTGTGTACTTTCAATATTATTGGGAATACGACATTTATTGGCAATATTTAAAATACGAAGGTTAATATATCTATGTCATGATTATTTTCTTATCATTATCACCAAATGGAGAGGAGGGAGGTCTAGCAAGCATTCCATTGCTACTGCATGAGTTGTCCTCATTACTGTAATTCCTAAACACAGAAGCCTCTGTATCTTACTAAGTTCAGTTATAGCAATTTACTGTTGCATCTTAGTCCATCATACTAGAGATGCATAAGTAATGGGTTTGACCAGCGTGATGTATGTCCAGACATTAGGTCTTAACCCCGTGTTTTTTTCATGACTTCTTCTAGCCAACATGAGTCTTGTCTTGGCCCTGGTTTTAATCTTCTGAAGCTTCCTCTGACAGTTTTATTTTTTCATTGATATCTAAGCTATTATGGTCGTCTTGGAAGGACTGATATTTGGACCTGCCTCATTGATCAACGCTTGTACAATTTGTAAAGCGTTCGGCATTTTATCACGCAGTGTGCTGTTGAATCCTCACCCTGGGTTAGAATGAGAAGATCATCTGTCTGCCCCAATAAGTTTTAATTCCTTCATTGTCCAGCTTTACTAGTAGTTCGTCCACGACCAAGTTCCATAGCAGAGGAGACAAAACTCTACCCTGCTGATATTCTCTTTCGACCCAAGCTACCAGTGTCTCTCCCGTTGATGGTTATATAAACTGATCTCCCTTTAAAAGCATGCATTCTATCTACCTGTAGCTTGTTTCACAGATCTCTTTCTTCCTCGATGTTTTGCGATTGATGATTTGGGGTAAATGTGGACAAAACCACTTCTTTGTTTTCCAGAGCATGCTCAGCCCTCTCTACGAGGTGATGCGAGTCTTTGTAGATTTTCGTCTTGACACGCATGCTGGCTTTGATGTAGTGGCCGATGTGGTAAAGTACGTCATCCCTTTTTTTAAGAGTCTTTAACATAAATTACATCAGACTTATTGATCTTAGAGACTTTGTTCCATCCTGTTCCGTTTTGCCAAGTTTTGGAGTAAAAATAACTCTGATCAGCCTCTAAGCTATTGGTATGCATCCAAGTGCTAGACTTTCCCTCAGTAACATACTAAGCTTCTGCAATAATAAAAGTTTCGGACCCTATTGTAGCATAATTGGATAAATGTCATTCCGATTTAATGAGTTAATTGCCCATTTTACTTGTAGGCTGCATGGTTCAAATAAAAACATTAGTTGAATTTAAAATAAAATTCGATAGAGTTGCAACTTTCCTCGGCTGAAATCCAGATTCAAATGTAGTCCTTTAATGTCATTCTAATTTCCGAAGCAACTTTGACTGTGAGCTATATTGCAATCTTTCACAGCTGTACGTACGATTTGAAATAATTAATCCAGTGCTTATAGAAATGGATGTATTTCATGGTAATTATTTTTACATTTACATCATCTAGTTATTTGTTGAAATCCCTGTTCAAGCTAAACCAACAATACATATATAAATTTAGAGTCTCTGATGAATAAGAAAGTAAATGTTATTGGACTTAACTATGCTGTATGTCGCTAGAAATGCTAAACACTAATCTTTAAAGCGAGTTGTATTTTCAGTTGTGAGATATGTATTTGTATGCGTATATCAACTCATAATATAAAGACAGATTGTTGATACGACCCCGTGCTTATTAGGGAAACTGATGAAAAATGATTTTTCTAAATTTGAATGTAAAATATATCTCACATTCTCCACTTCCTTTTTGCTGTCTGTCAATGCTCTCTGGATGCCTGCCTCACAGGCTTTAAACATCCAAAGGCTCTACTCCGATAAGCCATTGAAAAGTGCCCCTAAAGCTAACGGACTGAAATTAAAGCAAATGAGTACTACTGTCATACATACTGTAAATATCAAAAATTAGCTCAATCGATGCCACCCCATTCGGGATATTAGCATAAGGGTGGAAAAATTCAATATTTTTTTTCTCAGGAATTACTTAAGCTATCACGTTAAAAAAAAATATGTAAGTAAACACTGATTATAGGCATTCTGTAAAAAATCAAGAACTAATTCTCTCCACTGAGTTCAAAGTTATTATTATTTTCCCCTTGTTAGGGATGGTTTTTTTGAGTTTGGTTCAAGGTGCCAACTTGGCTTTTTGTTATATTAGACTGTATGCATTTAGGTTTATTATATATTTTTTTCAGTCTTTTCTCTGTGGTAGTACATGTAAATAAAAATAAAATCTCATTGAATGATCTTAATAAGGACAATTTGTTATTGTTTATTTTAGGGTTAAAACAATTGTTCATCCGTCAATTTCAGGATTATCTGTATGTATGTTTTAGCCCTAGTATATATAAATATAAAAAAGAAAATTATAACAACAAAATAATATTTATTTCCGTACACGTAGTTGAAAGTTATTGTTATTTTCCTTTTTGAAGGGCGGTTTTTTTTAGTTGAGTTTAATGTGTCAATCCGATTTTTTGTTATATAGTAATGTATGTATTTGGGTTCATTATATATTTTTTTAAGTTCTCTTTCTGTGTGGTAGAACATGCAAATACAAAAGGAAAATCATCTAGCGGTCTCAGGATTATTTATATGTTGTACATTTCAGCCCTAGTAGTTATGAAAGCACTGAGCTATAAAAAATAATTCTGTAAGAATAAATGATATTAAGTAATATATTATTATATAATATATTATCTGTTGTTACATTTATTATTAAGATATATGTATTCATAATCAATATAAAATAATATTTAGCTCCGTACACGAAGTTCAAAATTGCCTTTGGAGGGTGGTTTTTTGAATTTAAGGTTCCAACTTGACTTTTTGCTGTATAGTAATGCCTGCATTTAGGTTTACTATATACTTTTTTCCTAATAAATTCTTTACAAGTGATATCATATGAACTGAGAAATATGCTCTTGATTTGCAACTTTCACTGATTCTTCTGGGCAGAATAAATAGCTCCAAATAAGTATTTCTATCATCTTCATCGTTTATTTATTTGTTTAAGTTTTATTCTTCCAGATATTTTTATTATCAAACCACCGCGATTAAAACACTTATGTGAGAACATATTTTAACTTACTTTTTACGGCACTTCTGTTTATTCTACATAAAGAAATTACATTAAACAACAGTCTCCAAACTCTCACAATCAAATAATTGTCATATTAAAACAAATTATGCACGTCTCAGAACATTGATTAAAGGAAATATGTATAATAAATGTATATATCTATTTGGCAGTAAGAACAAAAGTAAAATACGAATAGCGGTTCTGCTCAATATTAAGAAAATTATAACAACTATAAATACATAGCTTGTTGCAATAACAAATGTGGATAGAATTATGTTGTTACTAGAACAATAAATATCTAACAGAGATTTGATTGATTTATGTCAATATGTTATATCATATATAAAAACATATATATTGTACCAAAACGCATAGATTTATAGGTAACAAAAAGTCAAGTCGAATTGTTAAATCCAACTTGAAAAAACATCCCCCAAAAGGAGAAAATAACTTCGAACAGCGTGTGCGGAATTAAATATTATTTTATTGTTACAATATGCTTTTGTATATTTCGGTGCTTTTATAACTAATAGGGCTGAAACATTTATACAAATAATCCTGAAATTAATCGATGAATAATTATTTTAACTCTAAAATAACCAATAACAAATTGCTACTACTAAAATCATTTAAAGAGATTTTATTTTTTATTTACATGTTCTACCACACAGAAAAAAAACTAAAAAAATATATATAATAAACCTAAATGCATACGGTCTAATATAATAAAAAGCCAAGTTGGCACTTTGAACCAAACTCTAAAAAAACCACCCCTACAAAGGGGAAAATAATAATAACTTTGAACTGAGTGGAGGGAATTAGTTCTTGATTTTTTATAGAATGACCATAATCAGTGTTTACTTACATACATTTTTTGAACGTGATAGTTTAAGTAATTCCTGAGAAAAAAAATATTGAATTTTTCCACCCTTATCTCGAAATGGAGTGGCATCGATTGAGCTAATTTTTGATATTTACAGTATGTGTGACAGTAGTAGTCATTTGCTTTAATTTCAGCCCAAAAGCTTTAGGGGCACTTTTCAATGGCTTATCGGAGCAGAGCCTTTATAGGTAAACATTACACTGCTTTATAAGAATTGCAAATATAACAATTAATCTTAAGTTAATCTCCCAAATTATTTCAACAAAACAATAAATTACAATTTTAAAGAAATTCCCAAGTACTCACCTTCTTACTGGATTGCGTAGCCAACTTCGCCTGTATCAAAGCCTTGAACGGTTCAGGATAATTATCGGAATCACCAATATCCTCTTCGGAACTCGATAACTTCGACGAAACCTTATTATCCTTCGAAGTTTCCACACGTCTATGACTCTTGACTGGAACCACTACAGTTTTCACTGATTTTCGTTCGCTCTCATTAGATTCGTTCGATTTTTCCCCGCTGATATTGTTATTGATATTCGTTTTATTCACTTTGATCTTCCTAACGACTTGCCTTCCTATCTTCCTCTTGGTGACCACTTCTGAAACCTTGGTCTCGACCGACTGCTTGGTAGGTTGAACTGTTCTTATATGCTGGATGTGCTCGGATTTCTCAGTCTTCGTTTCTACTCGTATGGGGGAGTCGATTTTTATCTCGTTCGAAGTGCCGACTTTGATTTGGTGCTCGGAAGAGCTCGCGCAGCGTTCATGCTTTCGAAATTTTGCCTTGCCCTGATTGGAGCGATGGTTTTGGCTTCGCTTTCGAATAGGGGTAGCACCTCCAACTTTTGCTCGTCGATTATTGGAGGGATGTACCTGGTACGCTGCCTGGTATTTCGATTTACTTCTTTCACTGGTTCCTTAACCGCTGGTTCCACTACATTGACTCTCCTGGAGAAGCTTCTCCTTCTAACATCGTTTCTAGATGTTGTTGCTTGAGGTGATTGCGTTGTATCATCACTTGAGCTTGGTGCCTTGGTTGGCCGTCTACTTCCAATCCGATTCCGAAGCGAACTTCTTCGATTTTCAACAGTTGAGGGGCTTTGCGTTGTGGTACTAATCACCTTTTCATCGATTTTGCTTTCCGATTGAAGTTCTGGTTTGATTCTCGATTGATAATCAACCCTTCTGCTTTTAGTTGTCGGGGGAGTTGTCGTGGTTTCACTTTCAATTTGGGTAGTAACTTTAGTTTTCGATCTTGTAGATTCCTCCTCTTTAACGGTGGTGGTTTTCTCAGTACTATTATACACTCTCGTCCTTGGTACTTTCTCGATTTTCCACGGCTCGATTGCAACATATTTAACTGAGGGTTTCCTACCACGAATTGAAGTTCTTCTATTGGGAACTGGTACTTCGTCCACTTGTTGTGCTTCAGTAGTCCTTTCTCTGCTCCTATTTGGGCTCCTAGCTCCATTTCTATTGCGATAAGACCTTGGCACATCTCTATTATTACTTGTATCTCCTGTAATCGTGGTGCTTTCTATGCTATTTGTCACCCTGTCTTTAACATGAGCTGGTCTGCGTCTTTGAAAATGCTTTTTCTCTTCGGTTTGCACGCTGTCGTTTTCAGGAGTCGAAGCGTAGTTCACTTTACGCCCTGTTCTAGTCTTCAGAGTATCATCTTGCGTATCTTCTTCTGAGAATAGTGACGGTATCTTAGTTTTACCACCTCCAAGCGCTGTTTCCGCATTATCCAATCGCCTACGAATGGGTTTTGATCGCAATTGCCTGGCTGGTGACGCGTCAATACTCTTCTCTTGCTGTTGCCTCGTACGCGGCCGTGTTCTTATATTGCTGGTGCTTACAAATGATTCTTCTGAGCTATCAGTATCTTGCCTGCGAATTGGTCTTGTCCTCGTCCTAGTTGCTGCTTCAGTAGACGATGCCAGTCTACTTCTACTTGGTACTCTGCTGGTTTTTCTAGCATCGTTAACTGGCGTCACTATCTGAAGGGGTTCTAAAGTTTTCTTCCTGATATCCGGGGTGGTGGTGTCAATCTTTTTAATTTCATTCTCGGTAGATGGTTGCTGCTCATCCAGAGTTGTCAATTCAGACGATTGCCCAAGATTCGTCGTTAATGGTAATATTTCTTCTGTGGACACCTCAGTTTTCCCAACTTGAGAAATACTCACAATGGGGGTTGTTATTTCTTTACTGTAGTCTCAGCTATCTTTCTCAACCTTTTCAGTGCTATATTTGGTAATTTGCGGTGAAAAGTTCGCCACTATATCCTCTGGAAGAACTTCATCTTCCGGCAAGGGCAGTGGAACGTATAAAGGTTTCTTAGGTGCGTTAGCAGCTTCGAATCTGGTTTCAGTTATGACTCTGGGTTTATGCGTCTTTCTCGCGTTGACGTTTGGGATGTCGTCCAATATCTCTTTAACCTCATAGGGTTTACTGGAAGGTCTAGTCAGTTTCCTATCTGCTTTCCTGACTGTCGGTTCTGAATGCCTCTCAATCGGTGCTGCTGCGTCCAATAGGTCAGTTTCTGAGACGCCAGATGGTACTGTGAACCTAACGCGACCTCTACTTCTTCGCGTGGGTGCATCTGCTCCGGATTCCGCTGGCTGAAATTGAAGAAAACTTTTATTAATATATTTTCTAACATAAAAACATAAAAAAACGCATGTATACACAAAAAAAACTCGTTTAAAATGTTTTAAATGGAACGGCTTACTTATCCGTGACACATCGTGAAAGTTTGAATTAGGTAACACATGCTGGGTGTTATTTTATTTTTTTTTATAACAAAATTCTTGAGGTATGAAGGAGTATAGTTTCGTCTTGAATACATAAAATAAATAACAGATCACGTAGATTATGCCATAAAAGTGGTTTTATAATACCAAAACCTATATAGATTCCCTTTCACAAAAATGATATATTTTTTTTAGATTCCAAGTTTGCGCAGATTTTAAAAATTTAATTGCTTGGTAAATACAATCTCCAATACGATTGAATGTTCTTATGCAAGGATATTGATCCATTCTCTTTATTCCGCACTGACCAAAAGAAAATCACCACGCTAACCATCTGACTGCGTCTAAGAAATTATACATACACAGCCTTGTCGTTGGCCGAATCATGTGACATTCTTTAGTTAGACAGATTATCATGTACTCCTTTGCATCTTCAGTAGTGGTGATTAATGTCTGTACACACCTATTGCGTTTTCTTTTTGCTTTAAAAGGTTTATTCGGTGGAAATGAATATTTTTGATGAAAAGTTGGTATTTGACAACTCTGTATATTTTTACAAACTCTTCAATTAAGAACAAATTATTGTAAGTTTATAACTGGTGATATATCTATTACATTTTCTTATGCAAATTTATACTAGGAATTTGCTTTAATATTTAAAGTTATAAGTTATAATCTATACAGCAAACAGCGCTATAAACGCGCAATGCAAGTTCGAATTTTGAAATTCTCCTTCCAAATAAATAAAATATTTATCGTTTTTCTCTTTTTGCTTTTTTAAACCTAATTTCTTTCATTTTTCATCTTTTTTAACATTTTTAATTTTTCTAGGCTTTATGTATTTTATTACCAACCTTTTAATCGTTTCCAATTTTTCAATATCTTCCCATATTTGTTTATTCTTTTTTATTTATTTTTTTTCAAATTTATTTTTGTTAACGTTTTTACCCATTTTTTACAGTTAGTTTATTTTTTCAAAATTATTGTTTTTTCAATTTTTATTTTTTTTTCTAAATTTTGTCCATACCTTTTGTAACATTTTTTAAAGGTTTTTTACAAACCTTGTACCTTCTTTTTTAACTTTTGGTTACATTTTTACAAATTAATTACCTTTTTAATACTTTCCCAAACTTTTTATCTCTTTTCAGCAATCCACTGATTTGGTAAACTTTTTTATTTTCCCCATTTTTTCCTCTTTTTTAATTTTAAATTTTTTTTTCTAAATTTTACCATTGCCTTTTGTGGGACTTTTTAAAGATTTTCTACAAACCTTATACCTTCTTTTTTAACATTTTGTTGTTCCTTTATTTTTTTCAGCTTTAATCTTTTGACATTTTATACCTTTTTTGATTTATCTATTTTTAATTTTTGTCTAACGTTTTTCCCCAACTTTTTTTTACTATTTCCTTTTTTTCAAAAATCTTTTTCAATTTTTTTTTTTTAATTTTTCCAATCTTTTTACCTCTTTTCTACATTAGTTTATTTTTTCATTTTTTTTTAGTTTTTTTAATTTTTTTATTTTTTATCTTTTTTTAACAAACTCAAAACTTTGTACTTATTTCTTTGGCCTTTTTTTATTAGCTTTTTTCACATTTTTTTTTTTCAAAAATGTAAAATGTGATTTTTTTTTAAATAAAAATTACAACTTCCTAAAGAAATTTAGGAAAATATTTAAATACTAAATAATATAATAATGGAAAAAATAAACAAATGCAAAAAACGTAAAAATGTTTTTGAAAACTGAAATTTTTTTTTAAAAAATTTGAAAAAAAAATTAAGAAATAAAAAAACGTAAAACGTGAAAAAAATGTTTTTTAAATAAAAATTACTACTTTCTAAAGAATTAAAAAAAATTAGAAAAATAGTTAAAAATTAAATTAAGGGAATAATGAAAAAAAATCAACAAATGCAAAAAAGTAAAAACGTTTTTAAATATTTTCCTAAACTTTTTATTTTAAAAAATATTTCTGCACATTTTACATTTTTTTTATTTATTTATTTTTTAATTTGTATTTGTATTTTAATTTTTTTCACTGTTTTCATGTTTGTCTTTCAACTTTTTATCTCTTTTTAGCAATTTTTAACTTTTTTAAAACTTTATTAGCAGTTTCTAGTTTTTTGCAGTTCTTTGTGTTCTTTTAAACTTTTCATTTTTTTTTTTCAAACCTTTGCCCTTCTTTAATATTTTTCTTTACTATTTCTTAAAAAAGAATCTTTCAATATTACAGGTAATTACCACAATTTATAAATAAAAACAATATTTTTTTTAATATTTATTTATTTTTCATCATTCCATTCATTTCAATATTACGCCGTATTGAATGCACCATTTTGTTTTCGATTTTATATTCACTACCATCCACCCGATACCTTGTAAATTATCGATTTACTAGGAAAGTTGACTTTGTTTTTCATATTTCAAATTTTCCACCGCCATTTTGAATCGGCCATTTAGTTTTTCCAAAAACTAATGTCAGTTAACGTCAAAAGTCCAAATGCCGCATACCTATGTAATCTGAATTAATTAGGGGAAACTACATATTCAAAATAATAAAAATTAGCAATAGATAGAATGTTCTGCAAAAGAAACGGCAGTTACTTTTGTTTATTTTTTTTTTGCTATCAATTTTGCTAAGTTGATTGAAAAATCCTAATATGATGTATTATTAAATGACATGGAACTGTGCATTTCTCTTGGCTTTTCACAGTGTATCTGCAGTCGTTTTGAAAACCTATATAGTCTACACAACTCGAGCTTTATAATACAATTTCATAAACAGTATTGAGGGCGTAGCCTTTTGTATTAGTCAAACGGTAAGAGAAAGTAAAATTTGTGTTTATATCAGCGGCATTTGTAACGTATTTATCGCGTAAGGAGCATGTGTTCACTTGTATATTCGAAAGAGAATGTGCTGTAAATGTACAAAGTATTTCAAATGTTTATAATACTTTAATACAAGATGACCAGAAAGACCATCAAATCTGAATATATATAGCTTGTTTTTAGTGAAATCCTTAAAATTATCTACCTATTAAAAATCATTGTGGTGTAAAGTGCTTATCCGTTGATACCAATATAATTTATATAGAATACTAAATATTAAGTCTTAAAAGTAGTTCTACGAGGAGCTGTGTTTGCGCCATTGTTGTTTACAATCTACATTTAAAATTATATACACATTTTTTTGTATGCATGGAATAAGTCACTTTTAATTAGCAATAATGCAACTACATATTCATATGTACTTTTTAAATTTTATTATACCACAACAAAAAAAAATGTTTAAAATATACTAATTAACCTTGGACACCACAAAAAGTTTAATTGCTCCTTCAGTACTAATCAAGCAGACTTACTTTGTAGGACCTACATTAAAATTCGAATCGTTTTAAACGATCATTGTTGATGACAAAAGAAGCAAAAAAAAAACTAGAATACCGAGAAATACAGTACTTCTTTTGGTTGGTTGATACATAATTAATAAAGAATGTTGTCAGTAATGTGTTCTTTTGAACTTTACTCAAGATATTTCCAATGTAATCGTGTATACTTATGTATAATATAGTATGCCTTTTGCATGTCTTGATCCCTTCAGTGGTAATGGTAATAAGCGGATTTCAGTCTTGCTTAACAGGTTGTTAACCTTGATATGTGAATAAGTTGGCAAATAGCCACGATAAGTTATTGTACGTGACTGGACAAAAGAGTGCCCTAAAATAATAAATTTCTGCGGAATTGGGACAGATTGCATCTTGTGGAAGAGCTCAAAGCAGTTGGTGGATTTTACACAAAGATGTCTTGAGTAAATCATTTAATTTTTTTTTAACACAACAGTTAAATTGTTTTTATGCTTATTCCATTTTAAACGCGTAAATCTATATATTATATTGGTCGTTCAATTTGAACCAGTTTCGTAATAACAAACACATGTGTGTATACTGCTACACTTTTATAAATAGAATTTTTTTCCGTATTCCGTTCCAGTAAGTTTCTACATATATTTGATTGCAATATCCGGTTTTAATCCGAGTAAATATACTTGCATATATACGTAATTTAAGGCAATTTAGTTTTTTCTTTGTCTGTTTGTAATAAACTGTTATAATTTTCAACTTCAATAGTCATATGAAAAATTTGAGCTGATAAAACAATTTTTTTTACAATTTTCAGTAGTATAATTGCAACAAATGTCTTTGTCTTCTTAGATTAGATTAGGATTGGGATGGCCTATAGGCCTGTTTTTCCGCGACCTTTTCAGATTTATTGTGATCCGCTTTTTTTCCTAATGGACGCTCTCTATATATATAAAAGCCCGCTTTTATATATATATTAGGCCTATCATCTTTGAGAGCGGCTTCTTTGTATAGCTACTAGCTGTGGGGTTCTCCTCCCTCAATACTAGAAACCTTATCCTCGCCAGGCCTTCATATTGGCACAGCACATGGACTGGTGTTTCTTCCATCTGTTGGCAGAATTTGCAAGTAGCATCATCTACCAGGCATATGTTGTACATATGCCTATTTAGTCTACAGTGACCAATCAGCAGATCTACTATCGTTTTGACAGTCTTCCTATCTGCATTCAGTGGGTTCTTAGTAAATTCAGACTTCTATTCCTTTAGAAACTGTTTTGCATAGACTGATTATGTATCCATTCATGGATGGATCCCTTTTAATTTGCGAGTTGGTAATGCCAAAAGAAGGGACAGCTCCAATGAATGACCTTGACGAATATGACCTGGCCAGCTCGTCCGCTACCTCATTTCTTCTCACGCTCTCTACTATGCTAGGAACCCAGAGCAATATTAATTCCCTTTGGTGGCCATGCCATTTAGGGCGTCCACGCAGCCCCAACTCAGCTTAGTGTTCTAGCTTACGGAACTAATGGCTGTAAAAAGTGTGGACTGACTATCAGAAAAGATAGTGACGCTTTTACCTGGCTCGGTTCATCTTCTAAATGATATGATTAATAGAATTATTATACAACAGAAACATAGTTATGGCGCCACTATAATAATTACATAAGGTTTGCTTTCACAATTTTTCGCAGGTGTTTGTTATTTTGCCTGGAATCGCCTATAATCGAAATGAGTAGCATATCTTCATTGACATCTCTTTAAGAAGCCTCAAAGCAGTACTGCTGCATAATGATAATAACTTTCCATCTCTTCTCCTGGATCATTCAGTGCACCTCAAAGAGGATTACTTTAACATCAAGACCTTGCTGAAAGTTTCGAAGTATGACAAGTATGGCTGGGAGGTCATCGGCGACTTCAAAATGGTGTCATTCGTCATGGATCTGCAAGGCGGTTTCACCAAATTCCCATGTTATCTTTGTCTTTGGAACAGCAGGGACACCAATGCACACTACAACAAGCGCGACTGGCCACAGAGGACAGAGTTTTTTTTATAGGGGAAAACAATATCAAATGGGAGCCACTGGTAGACCCTCTAAAGATGCTGATGCCACCACTGCACATAAAGTTGGGGCTTATAAAACAATTTGCGAAAGCTCTAGGTACGGGGTCAGCCAGCCATGAAACACCTTGAAAAATTATTTCCTAAGCTATCTGAGGCGAAGGTCAAAGCCGGTGTCTTCGTAGGACCTCAAATTAAGAAGATTCTCGACTGTGATGACTTTCCTAGAAAGCTCACCCGTAAGGAGAAAATATTGGAGATATACACTGTGACCACTTAAATATGAGACTAATGGGGGCTAAAAAAAAAATATTATTGAATCTATAAAAAAAATTTATATAAAATAAAAGGCAGTGCTTCTTTAGAAATATATTTGGGGTTTAAAATTAACATTCGTAATTTTGTTATAATTAAGAAAAAAAGGAAATTGTCTTGAGAATAAATCACCCTTATTTTTAAAGATATGAAGAAGTTCCATTAGAAAAAAAGTACTTTAAATTCCTAAATATGCTAAAATACCAACTTTCAAGTAAAAATCGAAAAAACACGTTTTTACAAAAAAAAAAATAAAATATTTTCAATGTTTGGCACATATTGTGTCATTTTGTAGAATTCCATTTCTTTGATTTCTACTTTGAAAATTTGTATTTTGGCACATTTAGGGAGTTGAAGTACTTTTTGCTAATGGAGCTTTTTGGTATCTTTAAAAATAAGCGTGTTTTATTCTCAAGACAATTAATTTTTTTCTTAATTTATATCAAACCACGCATTTTAACTAAGTTGAATATAAAATGTTTTTAAAGAAGCACCAACTTTTATTTTACATATTTTCTTTTTATAAATTCAACAATAAAAATTTTTCCCATTTGTCTCATACTTAGGTGGACATACGATATACATATGTGGGTATATTTCAAATTTTCGTTGTCCTAGTCACAAAAGCAAAATTAGAGGGAAATAAAAGTATTTTTCTATTGTTTTGAAGCATAAATAAGTTGAAAATAACGCTTACTACTCAAGGACAAAAAACGTGTTACATAGTGTAATACATCAGTTTTTCATTATCCTTTATACTTTAAGCCAATTTGGACACAACCATGTATTTTAATATTTCTGTTTCTCAAACTATTTGTTTTCCTCATTAATATGATGGGCATGTTATGCAAACAGCATTTAATGTTTTAAAAAGTGTTTAAGAAGACGGAATATTATCACTTATTGGCTAGAATATGTTTAAACATGTATGATACGAAAGTTTTCCATAATAACGAACTATCCATTTATCAATCCTATTGATGGTTACTACTAGAAGAATATCCATTTTGTCTTCACTGATATATATATTGCTGTAGCATATTTTGGTTTTTAATATTAAACACGTACACAGGATTCAAATTTGGTTGCAATAGGGGTTTTATTTAGGGGTCAAATGCGTGGGCTCTTGATGGGAAGGCAAAGATTTTGTAAGATAAAATCTCATAGCTGGAGTCCATGATTTAATCTTTAGGAAATAGGGGAAATAAGTGACCTATTTGACATGAATAAATGTCAGGATTAATTTTGACAATTTGATATATATTCTTATCCAGTATGTGAACTCACTCAAGCGAAATATCTGTTAACTGTTTTAGTTTTAAAAAATTATAATAATAATAATAATAATAATAATAATATAGATTTATTTCCATAATGCCATAGATTAGCTTAGAACATGTCATAAAATTACAAATAACAACAATACAAAAGCAACCTATCGTAGGTGCCAGGGATATAACATATACGTACATATAAATATAACAAAAAACAGATAAATAAATAATAAATGGGAAAAATTATAGTTCTAGAGGCCTTTTGGAAAAGTCTGTTACAGTATAAAAACATTCTTTTAACAGGTAGTTCTTAAGACTTGCTTTAAATTTGCCCTTAATTTTAATGGTATATGATTAAAAACCCTAATTATGCTGATTCATCAATTGATATGTCATGTAAACAAAAAATATGTGAATAAAAGAATAAATCCGGGCAAAGTGGTTTATAATATAAGAATATGTATTCGTTAGTTTCTGAAAATTATGTAAAAACCAAGTTTTATCCTTCATTCATGCTTCAAAGCAAACAATGTTGTTGAAGCCATTCAACTACATTGTTATCTGGCTCTCTTAGTTCATGATAAAAACAAGATTTACCAAACTTAAACCAACCTTCTGTCTACAATAATAAACGAGTAATAATCGAAAATGAAGAAGGCTGTATAGCGGTTGATATTGACAACTGATTTATTGTAAACAGCATTGAGGTGCTAATAAATTAGTACAATAGTTGTTGATTTTCTTAAACTCTTTTTATCTATAATATTTTATCACAAACACCGTTATCTACTGTTAAAATATGCAAAACTGGTATAAATATTAACCTATTAATAGAAAATATGAACCAGAAATTAACATTAAAACGTATTTTATGGACGTTCCATTTTTAAATGACGTGTGGTTTTAATTTTCTTAAATGTCAGACAGACATCTACATAATAAATAGTAGGTTCTCGACTTAATCTGAAGGTTCAGCGTCTATACAGACACAAATTATATTTTAATCAAATTATAATTTCGCCAACATTACATATACAGATTAGTCTATAATATATCATGTTTAATTGCCCTAGATTTCTTCTTTCTGAATGCATAGAGTTGTTCTGCCAGCACAGTAGGTAGATACTGTGATTTATCAAAATCTGAATTATGAAAATTTCTAGTGTCGTGAGCTATTTATGGAATTTGTTACACTTCAGGATGAACATAAAATAATATTTTATTCATGATCGGACACACTAATCCCTACAGGATCCGTTTCAAGATGAATATTTGGTGATGTTTTTTTTTTTTTTTAAGGCGGAAATGTTGCAACATATACATATTAATATACGAGCATCAGAATTCCCTTGTCATTAAAATGTTGGCTTCTATTTCGACAACTTAAATTAAATATAAAAGGTGAGATAGCTATGTATAATATTTTTGAGGTATACACGTTATTTTTTTTTTTTTGGTACAAGTGAACTGATATTGCAAATGTCAATGTTACATGTAAATGCAGTCAACATTTCATCACACTAATTGAATTTACTAATAATTTTATTAATGTGAATTTTCAAATAATAGACAAGATGCCTCTGAGATTAAGTTAATATTTTCATGGTTTGAATGTTAATCATAAATTGTTCTATACTTATTGCAGGATGTCAAATATCAAATTACATATATAGTTAGTTTACAGGTATCCACATTGGAGATGCGTTTTTGAACAGCCTGTATGTGATTCAAGGATTATCGCTATAACACCTTATACTTACATCGACATTAGTAAAACCACTAAATATTTGACACCTCATAAACTGTTATTCAATTTTATTTGAATGAGTGCAAACGTCAAAAATTCAACAAAATTGCAAATATCTCAAAAACGGTTGAGTTTAGACACCCTTAATACAAACTAATTGCAAATGACTCGGTAAATTCATTCGACCGATGAAAAATGCACCACTCCATTTAAAATAAGATAGTTGATATCAACACCCTGTATACCGGAAGTGTTATAAAGTTGAAAATATTTTCCTTAAATAGATCACAGTGGGTCATACCTACACTGCAAGGTTCAAAATCAAATTCCTATTAGAAGTTCAAAAAAAAAATCTAATGACCCATTTCGGTGGGGCAACCAGTATACTGTTATATGCTATTATTTTGCAAAGGCATTATTTGGCACGAATATAGGTATCTGTAGATATAATCAGTGCTCATGACTTGACGTTTAGGTTATTTTCATTTCGTTTCAAATCCAACGTTTCGGTTAGTGTTTCCACTGTCATAATCAGGGTAGCTTTGATAAGGATTGTGATTTCTTAATTCAATAGTTGGCTATGGAATATGTATTGCACATTTAGTTGTGATTACCACTGCTATATAGACACAACTACTTCATTATAGCCGATGTTACTTAATTTATATTACAATTATCAACCAACTAAAAGGAACTGAATGCAGACACAAGCAGTCTGTTGATAAGATTCATGTAGACAATAATGTAACCACATGTCCGGAGCAAATAGCACAAGCGTTTAATAATTATTTTAGAGATTGTGCTCTTTTGTTGTCACACTCTATTCAAACAACAAGTACCGCTTCATCTATTCCTATACACAATAAGTCTATGTTTTTACGAGAAATGGAAGAGTACGAAATTTTTGATATTTTATCCTCTTTAAAATCAAAAGTCATCGGGATCTGTGGCTTACCAATACATTACTTAAAGACTTCAGACATCGTCTTACTGGTCCATTGACTTACTTAGTAAACCTTTCTTTTAGACTAGGAATTTTTCCAAATACCTTAAAACATCCATAATAAAGCCAATATATAAGAAGAACAATCCGTGTGACATGTCCAATTATAGGCCTATAGCTTTACTCTCTTCCGTCTCAAAAGTGTTTGAATATGCAATGCTGAGGCGATTATTAGAATTTTTAGATAAATATGGTATAATCTCTGCTTGTCAACACGGCTTTATGAAGGGCAGATCAACAATTACCGCTATTATGCAATTTTATAACATACTTTTTAAATAACTTTGAAGAAAAGGTTTACCCGATTGGAGTGTTTTACGACTCAGTCGGGCTTTTCGACTGTGTAGCCCATCAGATTCTATTGTCTAAACTTTTCAACTATGGTATACCGCGGACTAGTGGGAAGTTGGATTGAGTCATATCTCTTGCATCGACAACAGTGCGTTGAGATAGATATGACACCAATAATATATGCACAAAATAAGGTCATCCCAAACGGAAACTCTCCTTGGTGTTCTCAGGGTCGAACTGGGGCCAATTCTGTTTTCACTCTATATTGAATCACTTACCAACTGTATAGAAAACTTAGTAATGTACGCTGATGATACATCAATCATTATTTCCGATGATGATAGCGCCCTTCAGGCAACTGCCTCTGTTCTCTGGAACGCTTACATAAATGGTTTACCTCAACAAACTATTTTAAATGCCCAGAAACAAATTTTCTCGTATTTCACCCGAGACAGAAGATTATAGAACGTGACTACGACTTATCAATTAACAACATAGATCTACAACATCTTACATCAGTTAAATTCCTAGGATTAGATATTGATGAAAACTTGAATTGGTCTGAAGCATGTAAGAACATTTTCTTCAAATTAAATAAAAACTGCTACTTAGTAAAAAGTTTAGAGATATTTTAGATAATGATACCTGAGAAATGTCTATTTCAGCGAAGTCGAATAAGAACTGAGGTATGGGATAACTGTTTTGGGGCACTTCAGGAAATGTTGACAGAGTACTACTAGCGCAAAAGCGAATAATAAGAACAATGGCAAAGCCAATATAATGCACCCTGCTGACCCTTATATAAACGATTTAAAATTTTAACTGTCGTTTAGCTTTATACTTCTTGAAGTTACCTCTTATATTCACGGTATTAAACACACTTTCCACAAACACTAACGTTTATGACACAAGAAATAGAGCAATATTATTGCCAAAAATAGTCTTTCCTTACAAGTTGGGCCCAAACATAATGGGAGTAAAATTGTATATATCGCTCCCCGATAGGTTAAACAATATCTGCACGAGCCTTTAAGAGAACGCTTAAGCTTAATTTGGAGGATCATCCCCTATATAATATTAATGAATACTTTCAGTTGGAATGTTTAGTTGTATACTTACAAGATTTATTATGTATACTTGTTTGTTTATGACGTATCTTTGTGTATCTCTTGTACCTAGTTTGGATTAAATGCTATTATTATTATTATTATTAACTTTGAAGGAATATCTACTTAGACGACATATCTGTAGTTGTAGTTATGTGAAATTTGCCCACCCTGTATACATATAGGGTATAGGTTACGAAACATCCTGTAGAAATACCGAAAATTTTGCGTGATAGAGATATTATAATCCTGCAAGATTTGATAGAAACTTTTTTTCGTATATCTGTTACTGGGTTATAGAGAAATTCCCTCTCATTGCAACACCCTATATATGTCCGTGCCGTGCGCACTATACAGAAGGTATAAATTGCAGGAACAAGTCCCGTTAGAATATGTTGGTCGCTTCTAACCCACTAGAAAAATACTTTGCAAGGACGAACATTTACTTAAAGCTATACATACAGAGCTCCTGTGGCTGTTTAAGCCTACTTTTGCTTATTCGTTTCCACAGTTAACGAACTAATGGCTTGTAAAGACAAAAATAGACAGAGAATACAGAAGTAATTGTGCAATATGCCTAGGATTGTTATTACACAATATAAACTTGGAGTAAAACTTTTTAACTCTGTTATTATTTTCCGTTATAATGTTATTATTTAAGTATGTAATTTTACACAGAATAATTTCGCAATTGCATACAAATTAGTAGATTATTTGGGTACAAAAGAATTGGAAGCCTTAAAGCAAATAATTGCTTCGTTTTATAAAACGTGCTGATAATATTATATTCAACAAAACGGCTAATTGAAATCGTGAATATATCTCCAAACTTTATAAAGCAATTCCACGTCTGAAATATCGTAATAACATTAACATTTTTTTACGGCCTATATAAACGCCAAGGTGATCCACATTAATACATAATTTATTTTTGGGTAATATATTGGGTGTATATAGATTTTATGAGGTTGTTTCATTAATTTATCTTGACGAAATCTGTGCATGTGTTGTTTTAAATGCATATAGAGATACAATGTGTGGGAAAGTGTGTTCCAAAATTTTGTGTGTGTAAATTAATAATCTATTGGTGTTAACTGTTCCATTCAATCCTTTATATTCGTTAAATTAATAATGGTTTTATCCTTTTTTAATGTTAACTCCAGAAATGCTTATCTATTACGTTTACCTGTATATGCAAATAATCACATTTTATATTTACAATATCGACAAGTTTAACAACAGGTTTCTGTATAGTGGGTAATTTATTAAAAGCTACATAATAAAAAAAAAAGTCATGCTCTACATAACTCTGCATTTTTTTTTTATTTCAAGCCTTAAAGGTCGCTGCTTGTTCACTATAATTACAGAACATATATTATTTATCTTCGAAAAGATTTTATGAATTTCGAATTTCGCAAGATTTCCACACTATAGTTCGCACACCCTTGATTCAGTAATGAATATATAAGTAGTAGTATTAATTTAATGTTTGAGCAGTCAGTATAGTTGGATGTGCAATCTAGGATATAGTTACTGCACTCGTACAAATGTTTCGAAACCACTTCATCTCAAATGAAACGGTAACCTTTCAACAGGGTAAAATAAATATTATTTTCGAAACTAAAGAATATTTTTTATCACTGCACTATAATTTTCCAAAATATAACTCAACAATACAAAAAGAGATAGAAAATGGGCAATGCGATAGCTGCACCATGGTTCTGAAGATGATAGGTGTTTAGCCGAAACTAGTAAGCCGATATTTTTTATTACAGTTGATTGTGTAATACACCAGTTCTTTCATTCTCCTTTATATTTTAACTTTGTTGTGTAAATTTCTATAACGTAATATACCTAAATATTATTTTTTGTAATGCATGTATACATAACCCATTTTCATTTATTTATTCATAATATATACAGGGTTTTCCACGGAACTGGCTGGTTAGAAGTTTTCCGGCTTAACGAAATTCCTCAGTTTTAAAAAATTGGGGTTTGCAACAATTTGGCACTTACTTTCTTTCTAAAATATTTTCACCTTTTTTGCACTTCCGGTTAACCGGAAGTCGCCACGAACTTTGTTATTTTAAATGGAACACCCTATATATTATTATATTTTTGAATTTACCATAAAATTCTATGACGATTACCATTAGGGTATCTTATACCTATCTTCAACTGTTTCTAAGATATTACGATTTTTGTTAAAATTTTGGCATTTACATTGTTGTATGTAATTAATTCTCACTTGATTTAAGTGTCAGAAATCTCTGACTTTGAAATCAACAAGTACTAACATTGTTTTACCAAAACGTAGAAAAAAAAATTCAGTGACATTATACAGGGTGTTTAAAAATTAGTGACATATCCAAGAATTTTGAATGTTGCAAAACTTAATTTTTTTAAATAGTACTGTACATTTTTCTATTTTTGGATGTACAATTCAATTCTATGCCGATTTGCTGTAGCATTCCCTATACCCACCTTTAGTAGATTTCTTTTAAATTACTCGTTTTGTTTATTACCGCTTTCAAATAGTCGAATAATATCTATCTGGTGGGCCATGACATTAACATCACAACAATTTATTATTATTAGTAAGTATTATTGTTATAATCATTGTTCCGGTTAACCGGAAGTGCAAAAAAGGTGAAAATATTTTAGAAAGAAAGTAAATGCCAAATTGTTGCAAACCCCAATTTTTTAAAACTGAGGAATTTCGTTAAGCCGGAAAACTTCTAACCAGCCAGTTCCGTGGAAAACCCTGTATATATAGTGCCTGGGAGTTCACACATTGACAGTGAATATACAGGCAGATTCCAACTTAAGTGGTCAATATTGCTATCTCCCTTAATATTGATGCTACGATGTTGGTTAAATTAGCAAACTAGTAGTATTTTTCATGTTGATTAATATACATTCAATAGAAAAACAATTGACTTGCGCGTTCGCTAAATAACTGTCAAAGTAATGTTTTTTTTTTTTTTTGTAATGGATCACCCTGTATCTTTTTAAAAAAATTTGAAAGATAATATCATTTGCAATATAAAACTTTAAATTCACTACTACATTAAAATGAATAATAAAGAAGTCATGAAAAGTTTTTTAATTTATATCAACGATATATTTGTATCTAGAAAAAAATTGCAGTAGGCCTCCTTCGTGACAAATAGAAACAAATATAGTATGGCTTATAGAACTGTCAATAGAAGTATAATAATTAATCGTAATTTTTTCGAGCTTCATTGGTGAATTAGTTTTGTTGCTTCATTTATTTGTCAGTATTCTTGATTGTTTATATTTTTGAATGGTTACGTGTTAATTGTTAATTTCATTCGTTATGGTGTTTTCTCATTTGAAAAAGTGGGGATATGCTGAAGGCGTACATTTTGTGCCGAAAAAGTTGTACAAGGGCTGAACGTTAAACGAACGCTGAACTAGTGAATATTATTCTGAACGTTACCCCTTACGGCAACAGCCTTATTTACGTTATTATACTTGTTTAAAAATTGTATCAGTAATTTAGAAGCAACGATACTTTGTTTGGTAAGAAGAGGGTACAGAAGAACGTTATTGTGAATGAGGAAATAGAAACGACCGTATTGGCTTACTTTGAAGCCCATCGTGATAGTATAAGTACCGTATATGGCAAATGCTGCTACCAGGAGATGCCGCTAGAAGATTACAGTTTTGTCAGTGGTACACACATTTTAGCGAACAATATGTAAATGGATCTCGTTGTATTTTGTGGAGTGACGAAGCAAATTTTTCAAATTTAGGTATGTTCAATAGAAAAAATACCCACTTCTGGTCACAACAATATCTAAATGGCGTGGATTAATCGGTTCCACAATTGTTGGCCCTGTTTTCTATAACGGCTCGTTAACAGGATAGAGATACTTAGCGATACTTCGAGAAATAATAGAAGAATATATGGATAATGCTGATTATATTACTAGGCAAAATTTACATTTTCAACAGGATGGAGCACCGGCACACAACTGCGGCAGACTGCGTGCTTTTCTAAATCATACCTTCGGGGGACAGATGGATTGGTATCAATCATCCCTATTCAATGGCCAGCTCGTTCTCCTGATATCACATCTCTGGACTTCTTCTTTTGGGGATTTTTAAAAGACGAAATTTATAAGCAAAGATATAATAATGTACGAGAATTGCAAAACAAAACTGAAGAAGTGATTCTTGCAATAGATCGATGAACTATTCTAAAAGCAACACAAAGCGTAATTAATTAAGCGAACCCAAAAGTGCATTAATCAAGAAGGAAACATTTTCGAACACCTTTTATGGTATAAATCAATACACAAATAAAATTGAAAACAGTTGAAGTTTATTGTTACTCGAGAATACAATCCCGAGCATTTTTATATATTAATCGAAGGTAAATGCGTACGTAATCCCTTAATTGATCCATCCTAAGTCTGAAGAATGGCTGGGCATCGATTATATTTAGCACTATTCTCATCTTGTGCAACTAAAAGATAACTCCGCACTGAGGACGTGTTACTACCTTTTTTTATGTTTAACAAATTCTCCAGACGTGAAATAAATTTTCTTATGTGTAATATGGTAATAATATAATAACTTATAACTTCCTTATTATTCATTTTAATGTAGTAGTGAATTTAAGGATTTATATTGCAAATGATATTATCTTTCAGATTTTTTAAAAAGATACAGGGTGATCCATGACAAAGAACATTACTTTGACAGTTATCTAGCAAACGCGCAAGTCTTTCTATTGAATGTACGTTAATCAACATGAAAAATACTATTAGTTTGCTAATTTAACCAACATCGTGGCATCAATATTAACGGAGATAGCAATATTGACCACTTAAGTTGGATCAGCCTGTATATTTCAACCGAGTTTTAGTAAAAAAATATTTTAAAAGTTGTTACATTCCCATATCTATTTTTTCTTTTATCATATTTCTCAGATATTCATCTCAAATCATCTCCATTTATTTCAGCATTCATCATCTACCAACATCAATCATTTCAGGTAACTCTTTCTTTGTTATTCATTGTAATATACATATACATCAAACAACATGGAAAATATGGGAACTAAAAGAGTTTAAAGACATGCATTATGGATAATTTATAAAATTCAAACATTCTGATAATGTAGACTTCTAAATTTCAGAGCAATTAACTAATTTACCGCAAGCATGACAAGTAATAAGAAGTTTAACTAGATTTTTTTTCTATTATGCTAAATGAAACAAAGAAAGTAATGACAATTACACAACAACTTCTTTTGTCAGAAATATCTTTTGTTTAGTGTAAGCAAAATTGCTTTGAAACAAAGAAATACGTTTGAAGAATTAATTAAGCTTTTGCTTAAAGAATCATAGTATAAAATATTAATTCTGTTGTTAAAACCGTAGTTGGAGTAATAATTTACAGAGGTCAAGCTATATCATATACTTATTATACGTATACCTCAAACTTTTTGCGCACATTATTCTAATTGTAAGCTAATATACAAATTTAAACAAAGCAGTATCCCACGTAGAATAAAGTCATATCAATTAAATTATAGGTGTGAAGCCACGTCGCGTCGTAACACATTATACTGGCATTACAAACGCGTTTAACACATCAATATAACTGCTTAATATACGTTTAAAGTTGAACACATAAAAGCCGGAACATGATGCGATTCACGCTGAATTGAAAGGGTTTAAATCTCTTTATGCGATGTTCCTTTTCGTTCGGAACCTCAAACGATCCAAAAAGTGAAAATATGAAAGTTGAGAATAATTACGCATATGTGTTGGAACGAACATTGACATAGGTATATCGGATATGATTTTACAAGTATTTGTGTGCAAAATGATGCACGAGGTTTGTATAGTTGTAAAAGAATTTCTAATTGGAGAAATGGGTGATTGTTCTGTTAATGTTCTGTCTGTTCTTACGTAAATTATCAACAGTGTATTATTAAAAATATGTGTACAGTCACCGACGTTATTATTTGGCACTCGAACGAAGAAGGGTTACCTAAAATATTTTTAAGACTATTATTTGAAGTAGTTGCTATGTCAAGGTTGAATTTAGAGAAATTTTTTTGTAGACTTTTCGTGTAACTTGGATAAAATGGTAATTTAACATATTTCTTATTTTTCCTGTCACTAATTTCTAATTTTTATTTTGTTTTTATTTTTTCTAATGGTATTATATACAACGTCTTCGGAGAATCCATATACAACGTGTGTATAAATTGTCGCAAAAGCTACACGTAGCGACATTCTTACTTCGTTTCTGAATCTAAAATCTAAATGGTAAAATATGGTGCTATGCTTCATGCGTCTTCAGGAGCCACTTGAAAGTAACATACATTTGGCAACACTGTAGTCGCATACTACCGTAATGGTAGTTACAATACTTGTCAAAATTGATAGACCAGAATTACAAATGACAAATTGGATAACACAAATGATACATAGGGAAAAGCAATAAGAAAGCTTTATTAAAACAGAATTAGTAGTTTTGATTTTTCGAACGCATCTCTTGTAATAAATTAGCGACACTATTACCTACGCATATGTTCAAATTGATATCCGTCTGTTTGTAAACACATTTGCAATCTACGAGGTATTGTCTGTATTACTTGTTCAAGCCTTTCCGGTGTAATTTCTAATACTGCCGCGTTAATTCGTCCTATAACTTCGTCAGCGTCTTATGGAGGTGTTGTGTAAACTTTCACCTTTATGAAACCCCAAATAAAAGTCTAAAGGATTTAGGTCGGGAGACCTTGCTATAAGATAGGATCACCGCGACCAATCCACCTGTTAGGGAAGTGTTCATCCAACCACTCTCTCACATTACGAGAAAAATGTGCCGGAGCTCCATCATGCATGTAAAACATGTTACGGCGTATATTCAATGGCATCTCGTCAATAACTTGTTCTAATACATTTAAATACCCGTTGGGATCAAGTCGATTTGGCAGATAGATTGGCCCAACGACACGGTGATTTATTATACCCAGGCAAACATTAACTGAAAACTTTCTTTGGTGACCGTATTCCCGAAACGCATGAGGATTTTCATCTGCCCAATGGTGAAAATTATGGGAATTGAGTACACCATCTCTGGTAAACATAGACTCGTCGGTCCAAACAACACCTCTTAAAAAGTCGCCATCTTCTTGAATCCTATTTAAGATACTATGACAACAGTTTAAACGGTGTATGTTATCGTTTTCATAGAGCGGCTGCACCTTAGTTATATGGTATGGATAACGAAGGTTTTCACGTAGAACCAAATGAACGGTCTTATTACTGCGGATATTGAATGTGGACGCCAACTGTCGAGTACTAACGGAGGGATCTTCATGTACTGAGTCTAGAATTTCCTCTTCCATTTGTAATGTACGCCGTTGTCTAGGTCGACCAGCGTTGGCATTTCTTTTCTTAAACGAACCAGTTTCACGTAGACGTTGGTCCAGCCGTCGAAATACGTTTCCAGTAGGATGTCTCTGGTTTGGAAAACGTACGCGATATTCCTGTTCTGCCATGTTAGCATTTCCATTACAAAAACCGTATACCATATACATATCGGCATATTCATTAAATGTAAAACCATTGTAAATAAACAAAACAATAATACGAGAACGATAAAAACACTGAAACAGAAAAACTAATCAAGAGAATACGAGTAATCACGAAAAAGAGCAGAGCTTGCATAAAATTGAACACTTCAGATTAATGTCAAAATTTGACAGTAATGGTTTTGTTTGAAATCAAATTAGAATACAGAGTCATTGTCCTACAATGTTGCCAAATGTGTTTTTCATGAGAGGATGCTTATGAAGAAATGTTGAAACCGGGCTCTAAAATCAAAAAGAAACTGTTTACGAAAAAACAGGAATAAGAAATCGTCTAAATTCAAAATTGCAGCTATCTATACCGACAAATAACGAACACAAACGCTTATTAAGGAACTAAAAAACCGAACTTCAAGAACCTCGTGAAGACTTATGAAGCATGGTACAATATTTTACCATTTAGATTTTCGATTCAGAAACGAACGAAGTATGTCGCTACGAGTAGCTTTTGCGACAATTTATACACACGTCGTATAAAGTGTATATCCATTGAGAAACTAAAAAAAATATTTGTCACGCTTCCATAGTCGGAGCATTTAAATGGATTCCTTCTGTTGTTGATGAGGATCACTTTAAAAGGTTCGAATTTTTAATTGACGATAAAAATTTTTGGAGCGAAAATCATTGTTTAAATTAACAAAAAAAAAAAAGTTGCAGTTTTATATTTCACAAAAGCAATCATTCTCTCTTATGATACAAGCCTTCTTGAGAGAGAGTGAGAACACTATTTACGAAACAAGGACTTAAATAATTATTTTACAATTAAAGCAACACTCATATCATCTTAAGTAAACTTGGGCGTGTCTGCATGATCATACATACATACCTACATGGAAGTTATCTAAATGAGATGAAGGTCGATCGCTTATAAAATGCACGATTAACATACATATAGTTATAATGCCAATACCCGCTGCTTTCGCATTTTAATTCCTTCAAGTATAACGGATACTGGGTTTTACCAAGTAGCAAAAAGTTGTACTGCGAATCGAGAATGAATGACAGATCTACATTGTATTTTATAAATAATTTTTAATTCTGCTTCAGGAAACCTTCTCCTGGCTGTCCTTAAATCTTTACGTATCGGACTTCTGCTAGAACTCTGCTTTACTCAGAACAGAAAAGTCTCGTCCTTAAAAAGCAAATTGTCTACGAATCTATCATCTATTACATTTGTAGATCTTTTACAACCTTGTCATCTTGCTCTAGAGAAAGTCTCATATTCATTAAAATGCTTAATCGTCCTGAGAAGAACAAACTAACCAATTTTTGTTTAACAGCTTCTTCGGAAATCAACACCAAATACTTTTCACTGGGAAAATGGGCTAAGTAAAGTATTTACGTGATAAAATTTTTTTTACAATAGATAAAATTTTACTTGGAACTATTCCTGTTAATTAGTACCTGCAACTAAACCCTGTTTCCTGAATGCAAGTTGTTACTGTAAATAGTGCTTTTATTAACGGCTATTACACAGCGTACCTGACAAATTTGTGGTAAGTAACGTATTACTTATGACTACTGGCACTGTATCTAACTACAGCACATAGTTAGTAGAAGTAACAACAATGCTGATCGCTAATAAACTCATGTATTTTCTTAAATAAGTAACAACTTGCCACAACTCTGATTATTTGAGTTTTGCTGCCACCCCGTGATTGTTTTACTATTCCTGATTGGCTAATGCGGCGGAATAATGAAATAGTCCCCGAGTTTATTCTCGTCAAGTAAGAGTTTACGAACGTGGGAAAAGGTCGTCGAAAAAGGGTGGCCAAGGAGTACGGCCATTGTAGGCCAGTTGGAACGCAAATATATTTAAAAATATCGGATAGGTTAACTCAAAGCCCCATCCGTATAAAGAATCCCAGCGAAAGAAGTAGTACCGAGCCTATAAGCAATCGGATATTTCTAGATTTTTTATTTAAAACCACGTGGTAGGATATTTGAATTCCCCATCATTGTGATGATATCTGCGCCCGCTGGTGAAGTTAAAGTGTGGATGCCGTCGCTAGCTGAGTGACAGTCCAAGTGCCACCTGCAGTTAGGGATACCCCGATGAAGTAGCCGTTTTCGAGGCGATCATCGGACATAACCGCCACGTACGCCGACAAAGGATCAACTCGCCGAGACAACGCCCAGTGCAAAGAACCAACAGAAACCGCAAGTTTACCGCCTAGGTATATTATTTCTTTGTTTGTTATTAGTTGTAACTTCAAAAGCCATATTTCTCTTTGTCCTTTGTTTAGATTTCAATAATTTCAATAACTATAACGTTTCAAGAGGACCCCATTTACTTTATCTTTTTTTATTGCTTTGCTCATTTTTTCATTATTTAGAAATATATTTTATGAGCCATTACGTTGTAAATTGCTTAAAAAAAAACTGTTGTTAAAGTGAAATCAATATCTTTCCTTCATATCAGGTAGTCACTGTGTTTATCCTATACAAAATAAAACTATTACTAATAATACAGCTTTTCTTTTTTAAGTAATAAGTATTATGTACCATCTTTAGCAAAATAAATGCGAATTTAAACTTCAATTATTAACGCAGTCGAAGCTACAGCACACTGAAATAGTAATTAAAGATTATTTGCAAACAATTTTGAATTACGCATTGCTCGGTACGCAGTACTTATAGTTGCGGTTGCATAAATAATGAAAGATTTGCCGAACTTTTTTTTGTACTTTATCAGTTATTCACACAGAGTACACAGTAAGCTACTTAATAAATATTCACTAAACTTCCTCGTTTCCTACACTACCTATAGTTGAACAACAATTTTAAGGTAAGTATATTGTATATTTATAGCAAACCATTACCTTCTATATATCAGGTATTTAGTGAACGTGCATTAATGATACTCTTTCCTTATCACAAGTAACCTAAATAGCTTGTATTAATTGTGAAGGTGTGATAGCTGTTATAGAATAGTTCACTCACAGTAATACACCTACTACTTGACAAGGGCAAATCTTTGCTTACTCCAACTACGTACATTTTGGCTTAACTACTTCAGTTTAATTATCATAAGTAACTTCATAAGTTACCGGTATGAAGCAGACCGTAAGTAACTTAGATTGCTTCTTGTTAGTATCAGTGTTTAGGATCTCTTTTTTGCTAGTGCTAAGTAATCTGTGCTTTTCTCCCCTATGCAGCTGAACTTTTTACTTACGATAATTGTATTTTTATTTATGATTATTATTTTTTTTTCCCAGTGTTACTTGCCAGCTTGTAAGTTTAAAAATGTCAAATAGTTGCATTTTTTTGTCAATAACAATAGATGAGATCTTACGCTACCTGGATGCTATACTTCACAAAATTACAAGCTACAGTAAAAGTAAAAATTGATACATTAATTTTGTGCAGCAGTTTATAATAAAACCTATATTTGATCCTTGATAAATGAAATGTAGGTACTAATACGATTTATTCTACAACTGGTATTTATCATTTGTGCAATCCATAATAACATGCTTGCAAGAACAACAAACGACCTTATACCCAGTGAAATAACTATTAAGTAAAGTAACCATCTTCAACGCAAACTCTATCATTAATCAAATGCATTGCGACCTACTGCAAATATATCATTACACGAATGCAGTTCAAACCTTGCAATTTACAATCGATAGTTTTTAGAAAATCGTATTATTGTATGCTTGCACAGAGTTATTTTCATGTAGAAATATAGAGATAAAAATTAAAATTGTCGATTAAACATAGAAAAATTTCACTACTGGATAATTACACACGCAACTACATGTTTAGAATCATACTTCTGTTCTGAATCCGACAAAAGGAAAACATAAAAGAAAGTATTACTTACAGGAAAAATAAATTGTTTAAACTTGTGTATTATGCGTAATAATATATATATTTTTGTATTAGGTGCAGAGTATATACAAATTAAAGCAAGTGAAAGCCTGCCTCTAAGTTATTAACATCGATTACATGTGTTTAATATGCTCCCTTGACATGCTAGTAGTTACTCTAAGTGGAAGCAAGGCGTAAATGATTATTATGGTTTTAAAAAGTGTATGTAGTAAGTGAGTTTTTCAGATTTCTAATAGCAATGATAATAATTATGACATCCGCATATACAGGGTATTGCACCACATTATCTAACTTTTCTTATTAAAAGAAGCAGCAAAGTGAAGTAGCATATATAGTATTCACAAAATTAGTTTTCCGTAAATGATCTTTTAATTTAATAGTTCTTTGTTAACATATCTTTATTGAAAATACATGTAGCAACTTAATACAATAAATGGAGTATTCAAAATAGCATTGTAAATAGTAGAATTAATTTGAATTGTCAAATTTAATTGTCATCCTTGCTATTTATACAATGAGAAGATTTGTACGAAAACGTTATTTTAGCTTCCGAAATCTTTTCGCTAAATTGAATCCTTCCGTTCGAAACAAGCGTACATAATTACATGTATGTACTATGTATCACAGACAAAAGTCTTGACTCAAGTTTGACATAAATAGAGATAGAATCACTGGAGTTTTTTCAGTAATTCAAAATTTCTCTCTTTAAGTTTGAGTCGAGACTTTTGTCTTCGATGGTACAGTCATCCACATTAATATTTAGCACCATCAAAGCGTTGAACCATTCCTTCGAGTGCTAAATAATAATGACGGTAACTGTATGTGCTAGGATGAATCAAAAAAACTATTGTAGATTAAATTTTTTATTTATTTAATAAACCGCATGTTGTTTGGTTTTGAAATATATAAAATCTGTATGTTTATATTTTGCTGTTTGCAGTCAAAGAATTCTTTTTTGTAAAAATACTGTAGAATGAATGTTACCGGAGTTCTCATTTTCAAATGGCACCCTTGAAAGGGTTGTTGGGACAATTTCGTTTTCCATATTTATGTTTTTATTTGTCAATTTAATTCACATATAAAAGTTTTATTTATTCCTGAATTTATATAAATTTTCTAGTACATAATACAATTTGTTTATTAAGATTAAAATTATAAATATTCGAATTACCGTGAGTATGTTACATTTTTTAAAGAAACTCCTGCAGAATTGGTTGATTTTTAAATTAAACATATTACTATGTTTAATTTAAACTTTACTATTTATTTACCAAAAAAAGTACTAACTTTTTTTGGTAAATAAATACTCGACTCAAGTTAGGACTGCCTCTCCAAACAATAATACCGTACTTAATCCTAGAATAACAGCAATATAAACTATGCGCAACATCTGCTCATTAACTAAATCTTTGATTTGCTGCATAGCAAAACACAACCTGCTCAGAGTATTGCAGAACATGGCGTGGATGTGCTTATAATTGTTAAACTCTACATTCTGTAAAGTAGGATTAGCTTTTCGACCGGAGAATACCAAAACGCTAGTTTTGTAGTGAGTAGTGATTAACTTTTAAGTCGTTAACGTGTAAACATTCTTCAATATTTTTGATATAAATACTTCCTGTATCGCAAATTTCGCCCATGGAATTGCCTTTTAATAAAACTGTAGTATCATCAACATAGTTAATCGTTAATTGATTTAAAGGATTTGGAATATTGTATAAATCATTAAAGTATATTATAAATTAGAAAGGACCGAGTATACTACCCTGCGGCACACCTTGTTCAATGATCTCATCATTTGAGTAAACTGTTTTGTTATCAGTTTTTATGAGTGTAGTTTGCTTACGGTTTGAGAGATAGCTGGTGAACCACGACAAGACTGTGACGCGGATACTGTAACGTTCGAGTTTTTTAAAATTTATTTGATGGTTTATACTTCCGAAGGCCTTACTGAGATCTAATAGAACACCACAGCATGCCTCTTTGTTTTCAAAAGCAGCCAATATACTGTCGACAAGGTCATATAGAGCAGCTGAAATTTGCTGATCAAATTAGATTTTTTTTGAGAAAGGAGAATAATCTCTCAAAAATATTTTTTTTCAATTAGTTTGGAGGAAGCTGTTAGTAAACTAATAGGTCTGTAATTATTTATGTCGTTAGGACACTCTTTTTCTGAATAGGCAGGATAATGGCGTGCCTCAAACTGTTCGGGAAGCAAACAGGCGAAAATGAAGAATTTATTATACGACTTAAAGCTTTCTCAATTTTATCTACACATTTTTTTAAATAATAATAGTTTAGTGTGGAGCTAATAGCAAAATCTGATTTTCGAAAAAAAAAAAAACGTTTAAAGCTTACAAATATATGTGTTCCGCCAATTTTCAAACAGAAGTTGTGTATGTTTTAATTTCATACAACATCTTTCCATTTATTTAGCAATTGTAATAATTTTGCCAGAAGCAAGCCATGCTTTGCATCTAGTTCTTATGCAGTAATGAACTCCTTGACAACATATACGTTTTTATATCATTAAAATTAAAGCACCAAGGCAAACGTTTAATTGTTTACGATGGAATATAAGAATTGCAAGCTTTTTTACAATGAGAAATTAATAATTGGGAGGAATTTTTCCTAGAAAAAAATTTCTCCTCACGCAGGATTCGAACCTACATCCTCCTGTTCACCGGACGACCGCTTTACCAATTCAGCTAAGAGGAGATGTAAGTTCGAGCGTTTAACCGACCATATGTCGATATTAGATCTCGAAAGGGCAGAAGTACGGCAAATATGTAAGGATTGTAAGCTTTTTTACAGTGAAATATTAACAAATGAATGTATTACTGCTATTAACTTAGTCGTCCGGTAAACGGGAGGATATAGGTTCGAATCCTGCGTGAGGAGAAACATTTTTCTTGGAAAAATTCCTTATAATTATTACAGTTAATAGCAGAAATACATTAACTTTGTTAATGGAATACAAGTTTAGGTAAAAATTTAAAATGTTAATTCCCTTAAATTCAATCTGATAGAGGCTCCTAGTGATTGCTAATGATCAGACTACCGACCTTTCTTATAGTAGACCTCAAAATTGTGTAGAATTAGACTGATATACTCAATAAACTCTGATAGTGTAGAATTCATGTTTTTTTTTAATGATTTTCTGCTTGAATGGATTTGCTTACAAGATCATTACCAGCATTGTTGAAAAATCTCGTAACATTTTCTCCTGATATATCTTAAAGTAACAATTCTATGGCCTATGATTTCTACGATTAGAAAATCTTTACGCTTCGCTGCGATTGTGTTGAGAGGGGTGATATACTTTAGTCGTAGTTTCTATCCCTTATGTGTTAGAGAGCTGTCCACATTTTCCTTACCTGTACATCAATAATGATTGACCAACTTCCATATCTTTACAAACACACAATACATAATAAACTAAATAATAATTTCTCTTTTAAACAAATTATAAGTACATGATATATGGACGACTTATTAGGAAACATTCGAGAAGTTAATAGCAACTAATACTACATTGCCTTCTATTGTCTGTTATTATTTTCAATCTTCATCATCATATTAGGACACTCCGTTAAGTTTCATCAAGATATATCTATGCACCACTTTCGAAAGATTACACATACAATTATAGTCGAATGAATGAAAACATTGTAAATCGTCTAAAATGAATAGCTATTAAAATATCGATTTAAACGTCGGTAATGCATTTGTCTGAGGAATTCCACGGCATTAAATTAATATATTTCGCAATTAATTTTAATAACAACATTGAAAGGCAAGCAAGTACTTTCATTTACGAAGGTTTTCTGTGTGCGAATCTTTTAATAACTGAATATACAAGTCAGAAAAGACGATTTAATTAAACCGGGTGTCCATAGCAGATTTATTATTGATTTTTTGGAAAAATGTTTCAAATAAATGTTGCCTTGAATCATATTCTACACATTTTAAAATTAGTTTCAGTAATGGCGGACTTCCGGTTGTACCGGAAGTAGATACTAACTTTATTATTTTAAATGGAACACCTGTATATTATTGCACTTTTGGATTCCTTGTTAAATTTAAATAACAATACGTTAGGCATATATTAGGGCTAAGTTGTACCGTTTCCGAATTACATGACGTTTTTCGAAAAAAATGACATTTGCAATGTCTGCGGTGTTTGGAAGTATTGTTGCGTTTACATTACAAAATTATTAAATAAAATCATGGATAGCTTGATTTTTTTAAATTGAATGGTATAGCAATTTTTACATAAATGGGTGTAAAATTTAATTTTCTTTCGATTTTGTACGTGTCATTTCGTCTATCTCCAAAGGTTTTGGAGATATTCGCGATTTTTCAGTTTTTTTATGATAGATACGTATTGCGAAGCGCCGGTCACCTTCCCCTTGCATTTCACCAGGCTTGCAACTGGCAGCAGTAATATTGACATGTTTAGAAAGTGGCCAACAGAATAGAATAAGACCAACAAATAGAAACTTGAAATTACAAAAAAAAAGAAAACAACATTGCGAACCGTTTCGAGATAGTGATGTTTTCAGACGAAGCTACCTTCCACAAAAATGGATTTGTAAATCGTCACAATTGTCATTATTATGACACAAAATCCCCATCGATTTATTGCAGCACATAGTCAGTACAGAAGGTCAGTGAACGTGTGGGCAGATATCATTGGACAACAGATCATAGGCCTGTTCTTTCATAACCAACACCTGATGGGTAGGGTTTATATGGAATTTCTTCAGAATAATTTGGGCGTTGTGTGAGAAAATATTCCGTTAGCTACTCGTCAGCTGATGTGGTTCCAACACGATGGTGCTCCATCTCCCAATACTGTCGAATTTCGTCAGTTTTTGGATGTGTCTTTTTCAGACCGCTGGATTGGCGTGGAGGACAGATGACAGATGGCCTCCGAGATCCCCAGATCTTACAAGCTGCGATTCCTTTTTATGGGGTTTCATTAATAATGAAGTTTATGAGACGCCACTAACAACACCTGATGACATGCGCCATCGTATTTTAAAAGCGTTTCAAGTCACACCAGAAATGCTCAGAAATGTTCAAAAGTGTTTGCAAAAGCGATTTCAATGTAGCGCCTAAAACGGATCGCATTTTGAATATTTGTACAAATTCTCTGTATAACGATGGCACTAACATTTAAAGTGTAACCTGTTGCGAGCAAGACGCTCGATGTGTATGTACGCCATTCATTAGACAGAGCAATGTAGTTCGAAAAATGTTCTGATTTATGGATGTACCAGTAATGTTGTGTTTTCTTTTCTCTTTGCTATGTTCATTTCCAACGCGCTTCAGTAAATTCTACATTTTTTTAATTTCAAGTTTTCATTATTATTATTACTACAGCCAGTCCCAACCCTGGTGAAATGCGAGGGGAAGGTGGCCGGCGCTTCGCAATACGTATCTATCATGAAAAACTGAAAAATTGCGAATATCTCCAAAACTTTTGGAGATAGACACAATGACACTCGTATAAAATCGAAATAAAATTAAATTTTACATCCATTTATGTAAAAATTGCTATACCATTCAATTTAAAAAAATCAAGTTATCCATGATTTTAGAGTTCGAAAATTACAGAGCCGTATTAAATAATTTTGTAATTTAAACGCAACAATTTTAAAATAAAAGATGTGTCCTGTTTCATGATTAAGCGAAAACTGAAAACCGCATCTTTCTAATTTTCGTATTTCCGGAGATATTTCCAAACACCGCAGACATTGCAAATGTCATTTTTTTCGAAAAACGTCATATAATTCGGAAACGGTACAACTTAGCCCCAATGTATGCCTAACGTATTGTTATTTAAATTTAACAAGGAATCCAAACGTACAATAATATACAGGGTGTTCCATTTAAAATAATAAAGTTAGTATCTACTTCCGGTACAACCGGAAGTCCGCCATTACTGAAACTAATTTTAAAATGTGTAGAATATGATTCGAGGCAACATTTATTTGAAACATTTTTCCAAAAAAACAATAATAAATCTGCTATGGACCGTTGCATCTTAGGCTGGACACCCGGTATATGGGATAAGATGTAACTAAATAAGATGTAATTTTGAATGTTTTGAGGCAATTTATAAATAGTTTCATGTTGTTTAAACACTCTACTTGCTCTAATTTAGATAGAAATGAATTGTGTGAAAAGTGAAAACAATTATACAATCAAATATCAACCTCTATCTAAGGTATCCACCAACGCCAACATTTTGTGCTATTTTACCATTATAAAACAGTATAAAAATATTTATGAATGCGTGAGACGTATATGCCGGTATGCTATTATCTGTATCCCATTATTGCACCCGTCTATTGTATGCAATTTTGCAAATTTACGTGTCTCTGCAATAAATCACGGGCAGATCAGATGGACACACCTAGAAATTGCACATATTTAATTACAGTTTTTAAAACAGGCAGAATTTATGTGTATGAGTAGCTGGCATTTCTTTCAGATCGTAAGATTTAACATTTATGTGACCCAAAACAAGACAATACATACTGCAAAATCTCGCCCAAATAAAACATACAACTACTAAAATCTATAAGACCTTTCTATATATGTGAAACGAAAATCGTGTGGGCTCAGCTAATAGAAAGCAAGTAGTTAACAAAATCTAATAAGAATTATACCATACAAATTATTTACGTAATGCATTTGTTCCGTTAGCTAATTTTTTTCTATTGCAATAGGAGTACTAGAAATATGTTTACGATATTGTAAAGTACAACATTAAGTTGATACTAAAGTTTCAAGGTTAATTCATTATTATTCAGTTAATTAGACTGTGTATAGTTAAAGTAATAAATGAAAACATACTTTAGTAAAGTTTACAGCAAGAAATTAATATTTATACTATATATTATGTTCACTTGGTTGTTTCATTAAAGTAATTTTTTTTAAATTTATAATCTAATTTGTTTTTATTTATATATTTTTTTAAGAAAACGTCTTTAAACTTATTCAGAATCAATAAAATCGCCTCCAGGTCTTCAAAAACTGAAGATCCATCGCTTCAGATATTCCGTTTAAAATATTGTCTATCAACAAGATTGTAATTAATTTATTGATATGATAGATAGGTAGATAGATACCTTTATTTGCCCAGTAAGTATACAATAATCGTATATTGGATACGTCAAATTATATTACATATAAATATATATTAAAAAAAATCCAAAAGATGGAGTCAGTCATACATATACAGTGTGTTAAAAAAAGGTTGTCGGATATTTTACCCAATTATAGTACTGGTGGAAATAAACAAAAAAGTCTTAATCAACATGGGTCCGCAATTCAACTGTTTTTGACATATAGTCGATTGCGTATTTTAAAATAAAAAAAAAACATTTTTCGGTTTTGAGAATAGTTCCCTTTGTCAAACAGCTGATTGTGACTTAAAATTAGTTCTGTCAGACATCTGTCATCAGATTATTTATCATTTGCGTCAATTTTTTTTTTGTTCTCAAATTATGCATAAGTACACAAATGCAGAAATGGCCGATATGCATTTTATGTACGGTCGTGCGAATGGTAATGCCACTGAAGCACGGCGTATGTATGCCGAAGAATTTCCAAATCGGTTGTTACCGAGTGATAAGATTTTCTCAAGACTTCATATCCGGCTGTCCGAAACTGGTTCATTTAAAATTAATGGTGGTTCTGGTAGACCTAGATCAGTTTCTTCTCCCGCAGTAGAATTAGATATTTTGAGACGGGTAGAAGACAACCCAAATATTAGCACCCGAAGACTTGCCGCAGAACTGAACGTCAGTCATCCTCTCATTTGGAGAATTCTGCGGAACAGCAGCTCTACCCCTACCACATTCAACGCGTGCAAGTTCTTGCTCCTCTCGATTATGATGCACGTAGGGTTTTTTGTCATTGGTTTTACGAAAGCTGGCAGAAACTCCTAATTTTGCGACTCAGATTTTATTTAGTGACGAGGCTGGGTTTACAAGAGACGGAATATTCAATTTTCATAACAATTACGTCTGGGCAGATGAAATCCCCATGCTGTTGTTGAACTGCATCACCAAAAACGTTTTTCGCTAAATGTTTGGCTTGCTATTTTTGGAGACTGTTTAATTGGTCCAGTATTTCTCCCTAATCGTTTAACGGGACAAGTATACTTGGATTTTTTAAGAAATGAATTACCCTTTTGTTGGAAGACGTGCCACTTTTAACAGATTAAATATGTGGTTTACGCACGATGGAGCTCCTCGCATTTTTCCATCGTAGTTAGAAATTTCTTAAATCAAGATTACAACGAGAAATGGATAGGACGGGGTGGACCAACTGCATGCCTCCTAGGTCCCCTGTCCTGACACCTCTAGACTTCTATGTTTGGGGGCATCTAAAACAATTAGTGTACGCACGATCTGTAAACAATTTGGAAGAACTCAGGCAACGAATCGTAAATTGTTGCGAGGAAATTCGGAGGACTCCAGGAATTTTCGAAAGATTGCGTCGATCTTTCATAAGAAGGTGTGAAGCGTGCTTAGAAATGAACGGTGGACATGTAGAACAATTTCTTTAGTTTTACTTTAAATAAAACATTTGTTTAATTTACATTGCGATCAGAATTTCTTTGAAAATTTTTATCCTACTAAAACAATATGCAATCGACTCTATGTCAAAAACAGTTGAATTGCGGACCCATGTTGACTAAGACTTTTTTGTTTATTTCCACCAGTACTATAATTGGGTAAAATATCCGACAACCTTTTTTTAACACACTGTATAGGCTCACTCTAATGTAATGTCTTAATGTTTTGGATATTTGTATATTTTTATATTTTTTTTTTTTTACTCTTTATTGTAATAACTATAACATGTGTATACAAGCCCTGCTTATCTAGCACGAAAATAAAATAATAATAATAATATAATTGAACACAAACCTTGAGGTTTGAGGCCCGAAAATAAAATATACAACTTATAGTAATCAAAGTCAATTATATAAATACATTTGATGCGGTATTCTTCAATTATCAATGTATTTAATTAGACAGTTTGTGTCAACAATGGAAGTGTATATATGCACACATCCTTGTGATGAAACTTGCAATCACGAACTTGGCAGTGAATGACTCCAACTTTCATTTAGGGTCAAACGATGTCTAATGTCTACAAAAAACGAAAGTGAGTAATTAACATTGAAGCAATTTCAAACAGTAAAGAATTAATTAACTTTTTTTAAAACAGTCACTAAAGCATTAAATGCCAAATAGAAAATTGCAAGGCTAAATGACAATGTTGTTGGGGGAGATACACATTATATAATATAAGCTACAATTAGTAGTTATTTTTAGCGTGACATTCAGATATGATATTAGTTAGGTATATAGTTTTTCGTTTAAAATAAAGGAGTGAATATATGTTTACTTATTTACACTCACTTTAACAATATACAGGGTGTTAGGTAAACATGCGGCAAAAATTCAAGGGGTTATTCCTTGGCCTATTCTAAGAATATTTTGCCCTATGATGATTTTTGAAAAACCCCTTTGTTTCGAAGATACAGAACGAACAAGATTTGCGACAGTACAGACATTTTATTATCAAAAAGTACATGTAAAGTTGCTCAATCTACAATAAATGTTCGAAATGGCTTCTCCTCCAGCCTGGATACAAGCATTCAATCATCTCGTCATTGACTGTCGTACTCTTTCAAACACACCAGGGTTGTTTCTAATTGAGTTACACCCAGCAATTATCCGATTTCGCAAATCGTCCAAATTCTCCACTGGAGTAGCGTAAACTATTGACTTCAGAGATACCCAGAAGAAATAATCTAGGGCGTTTAAGTCTGGGGATCGAGCAGGCAATGCATGTGGCCCACCTCGACCAATCCAGCGATCTCCGTATGTTCTGTTAAAAAATGACGAGCAACCAAACTGAAATATGGTGGTGCACCATCGTGCATAAACCACATTGCAATTCTTGTCGCGTATGGTACATCCTCCAGAAACTCAGGCAGCGTTGCTTCCAAAAAGTTGCGGTACACCACGCCAGTAAGTCTTCCTGGTAGAAATGCCGGTCCAATTAGATAGTTACCCATAATTCCAACCGAAACATTCAACGAGAACTGATGTTGAAAACGATCTTGAAATATCTCGGATTTTCATCAGCCCACACATGGTTATTATGAAAATTCCTTATTGCATTTCTTGAGAAACTGGCTTCATCGGTAAAAAGAATCTGTGTCCAGAATAGAGGGATGCGAACTAATGTTTGCAATATCCATTAACATACTGCAATACGTGGAGGAAAATCAGCAGGTAGTAGTGCATGAACGGGTTGAATGTGGTATGGATACAACAAATTGTCCTTAAGAATTTTTCAAACTGTTCAATTACTTACATTCAAAGTATTTGCAATTTTAAACTCTATCATCTCCAGCACATTCTGTTCCAATTGTACCGTTCTTGCAGTCATTGATCTTCCTAGCCCTCCACTTCGTTTCATTGAACCTATTTCACGAAGACGTCGATGAATATTTTCGAAGATTTTTCGATCGTGGACATTACGGGCAGGAAATCGTTCAATGTACAATCGTCTAGCTTCTAATGAGTTGTCATCAGCAAGTCCATAGATGAAATGCATGTCAGTCATTTCGGCGTTCGTATACATCATAATAGAAGATTTCACCAACTATTAAAGACACGTCAAACAGCCAAACTTCACTGAATCCAAACAAATGCGTCCAATGAAACGTATTCAAATGAAATCCACTAATAGATAAAACAGTCGTTTCATGTGATCGAGATCGCAAAAATAACAACGCATTGTAAACAATTTTTTGTGTTTGATAAACTCATTAGCGTACACCATACTTTTATTTACATTAATAATTTCAACGAATATCGAATATGGTTGTCGCTAATTTTGTTCGCCCTGTATCTTCGAAACAAAGCGGTTTTTCAAAAATCATCTCAGGACAAAATATTCTTAGAATAAGCCAATGAATAACCCCTTGAATTATTGCGGAATGTTTACCTAACAGCCTGTATAGGTACACATATTTTGATATGATTGGGAAATATTCCCAACCTTCGAATTGATGTAACATGCAAATGTGAATGTAGTTTTCGATTTGATAAAATTAATCAAGATTTTAATGAATTTGACATCAAATATATTAGAAATTAGATGTAGTTCACGATATTTTTTTTTTAATATCCTGGGTGTAATTATTATTTGAAAATGTCAAGTACACATGTAAGTATTGTGGAATTAAAATAACTAAATAATAGTATTGCAAAACAAGTTTATATGTAGGTATAGGTGCATTCAATCAGACAACTTATCCATACTTTTCGTGGCAATGCAAGCAGATGTTTGAAGGTCACATGTTTTATATTGTATGATAATAATCAACGAATGTAATTACGATCTATCATTTATTGATTGAAGAAATAGCGGAATTCATATAACGGGGCATTTACCAATTGCGTCAATAATTAAATTGATCGGCGTTGATTATGAAATTGCGATTATATAAAATGAAATCGTTCACCTTCATATTTGTAGTTTTATATTTTTTTTATAAGGACCAAGTTTAAAGTGAAATTTGTATATTTCTAATTTAAACATTTGTAAATTTTAACACCTACCATATTCTTTACAAACTGTTATAGATTGAGTCACACGTATTCATAAATTCAAATGTATAACAGATCATCCTTGAGAGAAAATGTCAGCTATCCCAATAGGTATTTGTTTAACGTCCGGTAAATCACTAATGCTGCCTTTAATGATAATTTTTATAAGGTAACAGGCGATAAAATGGCGTAGTTGTGACATATGTGGCAGCAGTAGTAGGTAGATGCATATGTTTATGGAAAGACTGTGATGTTATACCCCAATAATTTCCGACAGAAATGTCAAAGTTGCATTAGTCAAATTATTGAAGTAAGATGCTTAAAAACTTAATGGAATTTTTCCTTGCCAATCTTAGTTTAATTCGATAAATGACACTCATGAGATGATTTCCTAATTAACATTGAGCAATATAGGTTTTCAATAATCTGCCTTCGTTAGTATGGGTATCTTTTAAACAATCGGTGCATGTCGAATCAGAGACGGATGACGGATTTACGCTTGTATTTTTTTGTATGTTTTGTAATATTATACTATACCTGAGCCAATATATTTACAATAACTAAGGTGTACCCATTACATTAGAAATACTGTTAGATACACTGACGCTAATCAGGCTGCGACGAATTTCAAACTTTTCTATATCGTTGATTAATTTATTCAACAGGAAATTAGTTTGGTAATGAAGACAACTCTTGTTGTATAAGAGTTACTCATTTTTTTTTATTAAAGCATAACAGCTGTTTTGCACAGCGACTTCGTCAGATATACAGAGGTATTGTAAACAAATTCTCACAAACCTTTTATTTTAAGTATCTGTAAAACAAGTCATACTAAAAATTATCGGTAACAAGACAAATAGTAAGTTTTAAATAACCAAAGTTCTTGGCTCTACCGAAGTGAAAAATATGTAAATATTCTAACACATAATCTACTTAATGTTTAAAGAAGGGAACCCTGCTTTGGAACTTCGTCAGTTTGTAGACCCCATAAAGTGTTACTCAAGGACACTTCCTGTTGATTAGGAACTTTAACTTTAGGGGGCGCAATTTGACTTTGAAATCCGCCCTAAATTTCGTTTATCTAAAATAACTTTTAAACGGTGAGAGATAGAAGAAAAGTTTCAATGGAGAGCTTACAAGGTTTATGTAGCCCTTTCGGTTGATATAGCTATTTATATACAGGGTGTTACAATAAGCACGAAACCACATCTATTGTGCTAATTTGATCGAATTTCGGAAATCGGTTATAATCACTCTATTTGGCATCTAGTACTGTATATAAGCCCAATTTAAATAATTATACAGGGTGTTCACAAAATTATAATTTTTTTCCAATTTCTTTATTCTAATAAGAGACTTTGCCTATTGTTTTGCGGTTGCATTGTATGTTGAAAGCCAGTGTAAATTATACCGGGCGTTAAATGCCTATATGTGATAGTTTTCGAATTAGACGCGTTTGAATGCAAGAATAAATTATGCCCTGACAGGGAACAAGGATAAGAAGGGATCAATAATTCCAGTGATTGTTCTTAATACTTTAGATATTACACACTGTATATATGTACAAAGTACCGACAGATTACAACTTCAATGTTCATTCGTCACAAATAAAGTAGGTATTATCATTATTGGTACTTGTGCTGTTTGTAACTACACAAAAGAAAACTAATTACATATTGGTAATACTATATCAGTTTCAATTCATATTGTTTATTTATTTATATTAATGAACAATCTATTGACGTATACTGATGACGCGTCAAGGAATACATATGCTACATAGTAATATTTACACTTCACTGTTGGACGAAAAGTGTAATAAGAATTTTTACTAGTACTAATAAGTAGATTCTGTCAACATAAATTGTATAACAAAAGTGTGCATTTTGTTCCAAAAAATGCGATAACTTCGTCAACAATTTTGTGGGAAATTTTAATACAAGTTGTGCACGTCTCTATATGTTCAACAACTTGTGCGAAACTTTATAATTAGTTGAAAATTTACAACATTTTCTTTTCTATATAACTACCCTGTGACTCGATCAACTAACGAACGGGCCAAAATACAGCTGGCTCCACTTCAATGTTAATTTTGCATAAAATTCGACCATACCTTCTTCCGCTAGCTCTGCGTCTGCAATCGGAGCCAATCTGGATGTGGCTCCCCGATCGCCTATTCTCTGCTTATATAAATACAAACCGTGTTCCGTCAAATCATGGGAATCATGGGTACTTAAATGTGTGTGTGTGTTAACGTGTATTTACCGGTATTTTTACAGAAAATAAAAACTTTTTAATGATTAATGTGTGATTTGCAATGGTGGGGCCATGGCTTCGTGGCTCTTTAAGAGGACCCGCCACTATACCACACCATAATTATGCATCTACCAATGATTAAACTATTCATATAAACGTGTTCGCTTTCAACTGAAAGGTATAGGCCAAGATTTAAATTGTGGACAAAAATCACAACATGCCTTCTTCCTCGATAGGAAGTAAAACCGTAATTCCTACGTCAATAGGATGTTTGGCACATAAACAATCTCTATCAGAGGTTAACATACAACAGGATTCGGTAAAATGTGAATGAGGGTGGCACGAAACATAACAATAGATGGCAGTGCCTACACTGTAAGAAAAGTTGCAGTAAAATTACATGTAAAATCGTTGGTAACAAAGTGGCCTACAATTTTACAGGTAAATTTGCTTCATAAGGTAAAATTTCTACCATCTAGTAAATTTCACATGCTGATGTGTTTTTTTAAGATTGTACTGTTAAAATTCGTATTAATTATTTATATGAACTCTATATTTACCGAACACTGAAGTAATTTTCATATGTATTTTATAAAGAGAGCAAGCAACTTACCTAATTCTTTTTATAGCACCTAATAGGTTATACTGAATCGCTCAGCAGGGATCAAGAATGAACACGCTTACGCGAAAACCTACGATTGTTTGTGACGTACATGATATCATTGAGCCAATAATAAGTTCGACAAACAATAGAATTACCTACGCGCACAGATAAATAATCCAATAACCAATCACATTGCGGCGTATGAATTCGTATTTTCCATGATATCTATAGTTTTACCCGAAAATTCAAGTAAAAACAAATAATATAAAAGATCCTCACATTTTTACAGCAAAATTAATAGTTCACTAGTAAATTACTTTTAAAGTGCACTAAATACCCCAAAAATGTCAATTTTACACTTTTAAGTAAATTTGGAGAGTAAATTACAAAATGTACATGTTTTTTCCTGTATTTTCCTTTTGAATTTTTGTTACATCTTAAACTTATATGAAAAAGCTATAAATTTTACCGAAATTTCTTTTTCCATGTTAAATATCCTAGAAAAAACATGTAAAACAAAATTTATATGATTTATTGTGGTAAATTCACAACGTTATTATATGTAATATTCCTGATTTACCATGACAAAATTACTGTAATTTTTTACAGTGTACAGAAATGCTAAAAAGTGTATTCTAGAAATCCAAGCTTCATCCAGCAACAAACAAACAAACAAATGAATTGTTTATGTTCTTATAAGTATTTCTTGACAAGATATCGAGTTTTAAATCTTATTTGCCCAAAGGGATTAATTGATAAAAGCAAAAAAAAAAAATATAGATATAGAGAAACCCTCCTAAAGCGACCACCAAATAAAACATGGAGTACTACTTTAACAATTTCTGAGTAGTTGAAAATACTTAAAATCTTGGTACAGCTAACTTTATTAAAACCACTTTTATCTCATAACAAACGCAAAATAGCGTACACAACCACATCGCAAAAAAATATAACAAACAAATGAATTGTTTATGTTCTTATAAGTATTTTTTGACAAGATATCGAGTTGTAAATCTTATTTGCCCAAAGGGATTAATTGATAAAAGCAAAAAAAAAATATAGATATAGAGAAACCCTCCTAAAGCGACCACCAAATAAAACATGGAATACTATTTTAACAATTTCCGAGTAGTTGAAAACACTTAAAAACTTGGTACAGCTAACTTTATTAAAACCACTTGTATTTCATAACAAACGCACAATAGCGTACACAACCACATCGCAAAAAAAATATAACTTATATACATATACGCATTTGCACAACAACTAACAACTTAATTAAAAACCGACTTTCTCTCATTTAAACGATTTAAAGAGTATCGAGTAACATTCGACAAGCGAGCAACATTGCTCGATTACACAATCTAATTGATATATATAACACACAGCTCTTGAACACTATACCGAAAGGTACAAACTTGAAATACCGAACCAATAACGTGAAGAACCAGTACCCACCTTCTTGTCTTCTGCGCCCCTGTAATTTACAACTAACCCTTGTAATTAAACTAGAGATAGGTCGAGGTATCGCAAGAGAGTACATCGGTTAATTAGTTGCAGTTTTATTACCGACTATAACCGAGTTGGCCAGCAATTAGAAAGGAAACTGTCTGTAAATGGTGTTACGTATGTGTGGCGTTCTGACCTTAAATACTTAAAGCACGTAATGGTATTTTCTGATGTGAGCTAGCCATAAGTGAATTGTAATAGATATTTATGTTATAGTTTGATCTAGAATCTAGATCATGAATCTCCTAAAGATTAATTTTATTTGTAGTAGGAAGTGCATTAAACAACTTTACCAAAATGGTTTACAAAGAACCGAAATCATTAATTGATTAACATAATACCTAATACCACAAATCAGTTAGTTGTTCCTTCCTGTGAATTGCATAACATTGATACATTTTTTGCAGGATATAATAGCCCATAAGCAATTTCAAAGGTCGTTGATCTTCCTGCAGGTTACCTGTTAATTAGCTTCGACAATTAAGAATGCACAGCAAGAATTGTTCAACAACACAATTAATAGCACGAGATTAGTCCATTTATAACAGCATTTCAATAATGATTGTGTTCCTGTATTTATTGGATACCCAATTAATAGCTGTATAAGTATTTCCTGTGTCTTTGGTTTCATAGATTTGATCTATTCTTTCCTGGTGTGGATATTTACTGTTATAAAACATTTACGTGGGCTTCCTCATTCCAGGATGCGCTTTGTAGGAAGTGTAAAATCATAAAAATGTTTAACATTATACAGGGTGATTCTCAATATATGCGACAAACTTTAAGAGCTGATTCCTGATCAGTTTGATCATAAAAGTTCATCTGAGTATATGTCCAAAACGGTTTGGTTTTAAAGTTATTGAATGTTTAATAATAAATTATGAACTATGACTAACACGATATAATATCACAATTGGTTCTTCAAAAACATTGTGTGAAGGAATTGTTTATTTGTCATTTCAATAGCTGTCAGAGTATTCATTCAGTTCATTGCCAGTTTCTGTTTTCTAAAATGAATTACACGAATGCTGAGATGTGTGATATGCATTTCGTTTACGGTCTTGCCAATGGAAATTCGCGTGCTGCTAGATGTCTTTATGAAGAACGATACCCGAACCGTATCATCCCGCATCATTCAATATTTGCCCGTCTTCACCAACGTCTTAGTGAAACGGGAAAATTTTAAAAATCGGACGACTGATAACGGGCACCCATCTACAGTGAGAACTCCACAAGTTGAAGAAATGGTACTAAATGAAATTGAGGAACATCCTACTACAAGCACCAGAAAAATTGCGTTTGCTTTAAACATTAGTCAGGCCACAATTTGGAAAATATTGAAAGATCAACTGTTGCATCCATATCACATTCAACGAGTGCAGGCACTTTTAAATTTTGCCGGCATATTTTCCGCAAAGAGTGGCTTTTTGTCAATGGATGCAACACAAAATCGCACAAAATCCTGACTATTTGGCTCAAATATCCTTCACCGACGAGGCTACTTTCTCAAGAAACGCGATTATTAATTTTCATAATAATCACATATGGGCCGAAGAAAATCCGCACGAACTAGTGAATGCGAATCAACATCAATTCTCTGTCAATGTGTGGGCCGGAATTGTTGGAGATCACTTGATAGGTCCACATTTTTTACCGATGCGGTTAAATGGCGAGGTATACCGCAATTTTCTTGAAGAGGAGCTACCCCTACTGCTGGAAGAAGTTCCGTTGCAATTAAGATTACACATGTATTTTATGCATGACGGTGCTCCAGCGCATTTTAGTTTAGTTGCTCGCGAGTTTTTGGACAATACGTATCCAGATCGGTGGATAGGACGGGGAGGTCCACAACCGTGGCATTCTCGGTCTCCAGACTTAAATTCTTTGGACTTTTTTTCTCTGGGGTCACCTTAAATCATTAGCTTATACGACTCCCATTGAAAATGTCGATGGACTGAGAAATCGTATATCGCAGCTTTTCAAACAATTCGAAATACCCCTGGTATTTTAGAACGGACTCGCCAGTCAATACGACGGAGGATAGAAGCTTGTATTGCAGTTGGGGGCGGTCATTTTCAACAGTTAGTATAAGTTAATTTTGTTTTATTAATTATTTTGTTAATTTATAATAAAAACATTAACTATGTTAACTTACTATTAAACATTGTACAACTTTAGAACTAAACGATTTTAGACATATGGTCTTATGAACTTTTATGGTCAAAATAACCCCAGGAATCAGCGCTTAAAGTTTGTCGTATATATTGAGAATCACCCTGTATAGATATTAATTTATTTTATGCGATGTGTTCAGTTCAGATGAAATTATAATATTTTTTTTATTACTGATTTGATAAAAAAAAAGTTATGCATAGTTTAAAGCCCAAAATGCAAATGTCAAATATTTTTTTTTGATTCTATACGAGGTTCGTTCAAAAATATGAATTTTATTCTAACAATAAAGAAGTTGTATTTTAAACAATATCATAAATTGTTATAACGAATAGTTAATTAGAATTAAAGATTAGATTTTAGACCACTCTGTATCACGAATAATTTTTTTGTGGGTGTGTTAAATGAGTTTAGTTTATTATTACGATTTTCGTTATAATTGATTTAATTGCTCATTGGCTATTGAAGTTAAACGTCTCACTTAATACATAGAAATTAAGGAGCATATCTGAAAATTATTTTTGATTATACAGGGATATTCACAAAATCGTCGGCACAATCACACATCTTTTTTAAATAGAACACCTTTTTGTATTTTTAGCGGTGGCTGATCATTATTTATACGTACCTATTTTGTTTTTGATTTTTTTTTTATGCATATGCTTAATGCAATTAATATTTTTGATAAAAATTACATGAGTTTAGTTTATTATTACGATTTTCGTTATAATTGATTTGATTGTTCATTAGCTATTGAACTTAAACGTCTCACTTAATACATAGTGAAACTAGAAATTAAGGAGCATATCTGAAAATTATTTTTGGTTATACAGAGTATTCCACAAATCGTCGGCACAATCACCCATTTTTTTTTTAAATAGAACACCCTTTTGCATTTTTAGCAGTGGCTGATCATTATTTATACGTACCTATTTTGTTTTTGATTTTTTTGATGCATATGCTTAATGCAATTAATATTTTTGATAATATAAGAGTAAAAAAAAAACAGTACTGTCACAAATGTGAAATTAAAGATGAAATAATGAGAGATTATTTGATCGATAAATAAAAGCTACTTTAGGCAAATTTGAAATAATATACAGGCTGTTTTAAATTTACTGTCCAATTTTGGAAACTTCGACCAACTTTTTTAGAATTTTTTTTAAATAAAACATGCTGTATATTTTTACGCACACAGATGAAGAGCTTAATTAATTGACCAATTTTGTCTATCCCTATAGATATTTGTAATCCTTTTTGATAAATTCGAATTTGCATTGGACATATGTATCAAAGAAAAAATCAAAATAGGTTCGTATAGATAATGGTCAGCTACTACTAAAAATGCAAGAAAATACAGGGTGTTGCATTTAAAAAAGAATGTCGTGTGATTACGCCGACGATTTTTGGAACACTCTGCATAATCAAAAATAATTTTCAGAAATGCTTCTTCATTTCTAGTTTGACCATGTATTAAGTGAAACGTTTAACTTCAATAGCCAATAAGCAATCAAAGATCAGACTTCAGCTGCAGCACCCTGTATACGTAACATATTCCATAAGATACATCCTGTATGTATTATACCGGTGTCTCAGTAAGGGTGGACACCGGCGATAACTTGGAAACTACAATAGCTGCAGTGATGAGAGCAAAATTTACAAAAGGGAGATTTAAAGAAAATATTTTTAAATTCCAAATGTGACCGCTAGAGAGCGCAATTGTCAGAGTCAATTGATAAAAATTAGTTTTAATTTAAAATGCTTTATTAAAAGTTTTAGCCAATTACGCACCACTTTAGTAAGTAAAGTAGGGGGCTTCTAGCTCAATTTCAAGACCGTTCCTTCCAGGTGCCCCAGAGTGGAGCTGTAGGTAGGAGGGGCAGCTCAAGACGATGGCGTCCACGGGGCGTCCATTATTTTACTTGCAAACTTCTCCTAGACCCCTCACCACAAACTTCACTAAACTGGACGTACGTTTCGATAGCAAAGCTATCATCATCAGCACAAACTCAACTGAGTTCAGTGTTTTTGCTGATGATGATAGTTTTGCTATCGAAACGTACGTCCAGTTTAGTACAGTTTGTGGTGAGGGGTCTAGGAGAAGTTTGCAGCATTACCAGTACCACAGTTTGGAGTATTTTTGTCATTATTTTACTTATTTAATATTATATATCATATTCAATTTACGAATTCTAGAAACTCATAAACTGTAATGAAATTCTAACATTAAATAATAGAATTACATATGCTTTCTTTGTTATATGGAGTGAAAATTAAAGTAGTATAAATTATTTTACTCGTTTAATATTATTTATCATATTCGATTACGAATTTTAGAAACTTAACAAACTATAATGAAATTCAATAATAGAACACACTAAACTAAACTAACACACTAAAATTTAAAATAGCGTAAATCATTTTACTAATTATTATATATACTTTTCAATTAAAACTTGAACGAACACATTTGACTCCGATGTATTAAGAATATAGACGTCAGCACTATGTATTGAAACATCCATGGACTTCTGTATATGCGACAATTGCTGCGTATACAATCTTACCAACTCGTTACTTCTTTGTTCACTTTGTTTACAGATATTTTGCCATATTATAAATCATAAATGTACAAATCACGTACAATTATATCTGCTATGACTTCTGTAGTTTTTTATCTGAATTAAACAAACCTGGAATTGTTTGAAAGAGCATTTAGCGTTATTTTAAATGTCACAATCTGCACCACCCGTTACTGTTCAAGAAATGCACTAGATGGTGTTATTTTCAACTGTATGAGTTTCTTTTTTAATTATCTCTAAAAATTCGAATGCACAATATGCTTTTCTTACGATTTGGTTGAAAAGTTTTGACAAACTAAAATAGTGGCAAAAACTGTGTCGTGATATCTTTTTCCATTTTTCAGATAATAACGAAAATAGCCCACTATAAGACCTAATAATTTCCCTTTCATTAGGAATACCTATAAACAAAAGAATAGTGATAAGAAAACGTAGCAGTTTTAATGCTCAAATAGTGTCTGGTCAAACCACGAAATAAACACTACTCTCACGAGAACATCCTGTATATAATACCACGAAAATTGCATACAATAAATATAATATAGCTGTCCTAATTATTTACCAATGACTGCGTGAGTCTAAAAAGTGAATGGACTTTCAAGCGTTCTCTGCCAATATTACAATGCAGATACACAAATTTATCGATAGAGTTACTTGGTAAAATCGAAAGACAAAATTATTTTCGCTAAAGAATAAATAAAACTTTGCGCGTTAAAATAGAAACAAGAAACAAAAACGAAATGCTAACAAGTTTGAAAAAAAAAAAATCTATTTTAAACTGGAATTAATCAGTCGAGACGCAAATTATACAAGATTATGTTATATGAAGAAAGTAAAAGTATAGAACAAGGCATTGCTCGAAGCCTCGAAGCTTGAAGTATGGTTATGTTATATTTTAATCTTTTTACATGCTGAATGTACGTATATACCTACTTAATAAACAAGTACCCGTTGAATAGACACATACATACACATTCAGAAGAGCGTTAAGTTTCGCATATTATAAAAGCCTAACTTATGCAACATACAATCAGATTTCTATATTTAAAAGGATAAATATAGCCTAAAGTGAAATATTTAGGATGTGAATAACTGCGAATATTCGGTTTCGTACAGCAAGAGAAAAAAGTTTCCGCGTAGCTTGGTAATAAAGAAAAATATGACATATGTGAACACAATTTTTGCGGAATATATTGTAAATATCGGGTTTTATTAAATAAAAAGAATTAAAAAGAATTTAAATATTTTTTTTCAGCTGGTGGCAATAGATACCCCCGGATGTTAATTCTTTATTACCAAGCTACGCGAAAACTTTTTTTTTTTGCTGTACAATACAAGGCATATGTATACTAGCGACACTTTCTAATTGTACGACCTACAGCATAAAACAGAGCCTAAATGTGTAGCATGAGTAGTAGACGACTTATGCATTCACTGCCGTCTTCGAAATATGTAAACACAGATGTGCGGTCTCGGTGTTTTTTTGTAGTAAATCTACTTTAAATGTAAGGAAGAATGCAGTAAATAAACATAGAAAAAACATTGATCTTATAAATAGAGAGAATTAAATACATCAAAGGCGCATACTTATGCCTGCCGACCTACCTCGGTTAGCACAATTCGAATTTTTTCATTTACTTACCTTAAATATAATATTGTATACAAACAGATGTTTTGTTTTCTTTACAAATCCCTACAGCTTTACCAAATATGTTTGTGTTTTTAATCCAATTGATTCACAATGATTGTTTCATAACTATTTTAATTCGCCCCGGCTCCTTTTTTCGATATTAACATAATGAATAATTAATATTTATATAAACTAATCATTAATTACTAATTTAAACCTGCATTTTGTATTTATAGCTATCACTACTGTTCAATTTAGCACTAATTCAAATTTTGTATTTCTTTTTGAAAAAATATTGTGAGACTTTTGAGGTAAAATCTTTGAAACTAGGGAATTTATAATCGAAATATTATTTTATCTTGCTTTTATAATATTAATGGAAACATACCATTACTATAACTAATAAAAATATTTCTGACGAGTGTAGAGCTTTTCCTTCTAATATCTGATAATCTGATATAAAAATCATGGTTTTGAATGCATCCTCGCCATATCTCCTTTATTATTTAATGTTAAAGAAGGAAGCCGGAGCGAGTTAAAAAAAATGATATGAATCATCATGACATTAATTAGATTAAAAAATAGAAGCATATTTGGGTAACGCTGCAGGGAAAACAAAACATGCATTTCTGTCAATAACGAAATTACTACAAATTTCTCTGCATTTAATAAATTAATTGGCGCAACACCCACTTCACGAAAAGTGGAAGTAGTAATAATCCTTATTACTATATTGTTTAATATCTTGCATAGGGGCTGTCGCAATCTAGTTAATGCATTAACTAGATTGAATGAAACACTTTTTTCATGTGTTCAGTAATATTGAAAAAAGTGTTTCATTCATAACGGAGGTGTGCTTTACTGATTTCTGTATAGCTAAATACTTTAAATGTCTTCATGCGATCCATTTTGATAGTTTCATTATCATTTGCATACGTATAAAATGAATAAAAGTAATAAACCCATTGATATTGCTATTTATTGTATAATTAACATGCCTTGGTTTAGTTCCTTAGTCATAGTTCAACTGTTAAAATGAAAATACCTTTTAAAACCATTTAATAACACTACAGCTATTCGAAATACTTCAAACATCAAATAAATTTATTCCTACGCAAAGATAACAAATACATAAGAGATTACCTGAGTTCATCAAATCAGTGAAAAAGATTTTATTAAATGATGACGGAATTTATTGTGTAATAAATCATTGTATTATTTATTGTTGTAAGGATCACCATTTTTTTTAACAACTTTATTTGTTTTACTGAATGACCGCGAGTCAGCAATTTTATGTAAGAAATCAAGTAGAAATGAAGGAAGGCATCAATACAATGAGTATTACTTGTTGATATGTTAATCACAAGTAGTTAACTTAATATATGTTATTCATAATCCTAATAAATTTTAGTTATTGTTATAGAGTAAACTTCTAATTAAAATAATGAACTTAATTCATTGATGCAATAATTGCATTTCATTCACTCAATTCACTGTTGAGTAAGCGTTGCAACTTTATTTAATTGGATTGCAGTAAAAGTAATATTAAAGATATAAGTAATATAAGGATTGGTGGTGATTACCAAAAAACATGCCTAAACAATTAACTGTAAGAATGCCACCATGGCAGGGGCTCATGATCCATTGTGGAGGAATCACTATACAAGACCAAAAGGGAATAGAAATGTGAGTTTCTGTCTACCAAGCGTCTTTAACACTCCTCTAAAAGCAAATGCATTTTTATAGTATCGTGTTGCAGTATTATTGTCGATTTCCCCCTGAGAGATCACGAATTTATATGCACGCCCTCTAGGGGCCACACGCCAAACTCTCACTTAGTCAGCGATCGCGGCATCAGTCTATAATTCAATCACTGCCGTACTCTTTCATTAAGGTATGCTATCTGTTCGTCCTTGCAATAAATTGCAAACCATTAAACTAACGAAGAAGATATCATTTAATACTTGATTGCGTTCATATCGTGAATAATTTTATGAAAATAATACGTATAAATAACAATATATATTCGTTCATATTTATATTACTAACAAAATTATTTGTTGAACGTATGAAAATATAGTTACCATTAATAGGATTAATGTACAATAATTTGTTATCATAATGAAAATTAATTTTTATTTCACTAATCAATCTTGTTATTACTTAATCATAGATTGTAAATAATATTTTATTATAACAACGACACGTTTCGTTCTGTCAATGAAAATTTACTAAATGATTGTAGATTATTGATATCACGTCTAGTATTTTTCTCAGTGCAGTTATATTCGTGTATCTTCGGAACCGTTCGGAAAGCTTCATTTTTTTTTTTAATGTATTTTATTAGTCTCTAACAAACTGTTATTTTATTCAGAATTATGTCTGATATCTCTAATCTCAGTATGTTTAACATATGCCTGGCAGATGACGTTTGTGAATTAATACTTTGTTAATTGTAAATGTATTTACATTATTACTTTTATAATACACTGATTATAAGACAGGCAATAATGGTTTTCCATATTCTAAATTGTAACAGTCACTCATGCATGTCACATAGCATTGTTACCGGGGCTGCTAACAAGCCTGCCAACTACTACCACTTAACAAACTGACATCCACAACGCTATTTACAGATTAAGTTCTGAAACTGAAAGTTCCTTAAGACCAGCTCTTAATTAATACTTCATTTTCTTCGAAAACATTCCTATTCCTTATTTAATACCAACCGAAATGTTCTCAATGTCCTATTTAAAAAAAAAAATGTCACGTGATATGCTGACAATTTTAGAAGATTCGGCATAATACTAAATACATGTTCCTTAATGTCTAATTTGACGCGGAACATCATACCTCGATCTCATCTATAGAGGATTTTGTATAACGTCCCAGTTTGAAATTACAATATCAGTATATTTTATAACAGCATCTTTATGCATATTATCGAAACACGGAACTACATCGCCTCATCGAAATCATCATCAAGTGAAAGTTTAAAATTAGTGTATAATTAGTCAGAAATACCAATATGGTTGTCGTGAATTAAGCAGTCTTCACGAAGCAGAACTATTATAGAGTACATATACAGGTGTCCCATGACGATTTAGACACGAAATATCTCACCAAGGAATTGTAACATAAAAAATTAATTCGGTGAATAGATACTTATTGGGAACGCCGTACAATACAGGAGGCTCTTAAAAAAAAAAAACTTATTAAAACCGACGGAAACAGAATTAATATTCTTGCCTTTATAAATAACTCCCCACGGCTCTATTCGATGTCTGGCAGAAGAACTAGGTATCAGCAAATCAATAATACAGAGAATACACTGTAAAAAATTACAGTAATTTTGCCAATCAGGAATATTACATGTAATAACGTTGTGAATTTACCACAATAAATCATCTAAATTTTGTTTTACATGTTTTTTCTAGGATATTTAACATGGAAAAAGAAATTTCGGTGAAATTTATAGCTTTTTCATGTAAGTTTAAGATGTAACAAAAATTCAAAAGGAAAATACAGGAAAAAAACATGTACAATTTTGTATTTACTCTCAAAATTTACTTAAAAGTGTAAAATTGACATTTTTTTGGGGTATTTAGTGCATTTTAAAAGTAATTTTACTAGTGAACTATTAATTTTGCTGTAAAAATGTGAGGATCTTTTATATTTATTTGTTTTTACTTGAATTTTCGGGTAAAACTATAGATATCATGGAAAATACGAAATTCATACGCCGCAATGTGATTGGTTATTGGATTATTTATCTGTGCGCGTAGGTAATTCTATTCGTTTGTCAAACTTATTATTGGCTCAATGATATCATGTACGTCACAAACAATCGTAAGTTTCGCGTAAGCGTGTTCATTCTTGATCCCTGGTTGAGCGATTCAGTATAACCTATTATGTGCTATAAAAGAATTAGGTAAGTTGCTTGCTCTCTTTATAAAAATACATATGAAAACTACTTCAGTGTTCGGTAAATATAGAGTTCATACAAATATTACATACGAATTTTACAGTACAATCTTTGAAAAACACATCAGCATGTGAAATTTACTAGATGGTAGAAATTTTACGTTATGAAGCGAATTTACCTGTAAAATTGTAGGCAACTTTGTTACCAACGATTTTACATGTAATTTTACTACAACTTTTTTTACAGTGTACTGAACAATCAGAAGTATCATCCTTATAAGACACATCTAGTCCAAGGTTGACCTCTCGAGATCCTGACCAACGCTTAACATTTATGGCCCACATGAACGTCCACACGGAAGAGGATATACTTTTAAGGATCAATTCAATCAAGATTTCATAATAACGGGATTGTTGGCATTATTGGGCTTCCAAATCCAAAATGTACAAGAGAAAATAGATTTCAAGCAATCTGGGGAGTAAATGTTTGGTATATTTAATGGCCATTTAATTGGTCCATATTTTTATGATGGCACACTGACTGGTGACAGATATTTGGACTTTTTGCAAAATACGCTCTCGATCCTACTTCAAGATTTTCCACTAAATGAAAGGCAAGCAATGGTCCTATTCATTGGCCTGCGCGATCACCAGATTTGACCCCAGTAGATTACTCTCTCTCTCTGGGGATATTTGAAAGGCATAATTTATATGACATCACTTAGAGATTTAGAAGACTTTAAAAGAAATAAAATACGGGAAACATGTCCAACTGTAACCCCAGAAATGATTGGGGTGGCATGTAATAGAAATTTATTGTCCAGATTTGAAAACTGCGTTCATGAAGGTGGAAATCAATTTCAACAGCTCCTTTAAAACTGTAATTGCTTGTTATTGTTTACTGTTAATATTCGTCTATTGTCAATATACCACACACTTCTGAAGTGATTATAAAATACCAACTTCATTTGTTAATAACACACTAGGTAGTCATAATAGACAGTAAATGCGATAAATCAATTTAACCAGTTTATCGAGAGGAATCGAAAACTACAAAAATACACAAGGTGTTTAATTTAAATTTTTTTGAATTTATGTCACGTGACCTAAAACTAAAAGTTTTAAACACGCCATATTATGGGGCGTTCCCAATAATGTCTATTCACCAAATTAAACTTTTGTGAAACAATTCATTGGCAAGATATTTAGTGTTTAAATCGTCATGGGACACCCTGTTGTTTAATAATAATAATAATAATAATAATGTATATATTGCCATGAATTCCACGGGAACATTGACAGTGTCACAAAATACAAAAGAACAGAGTGTATAATACATCACAAAAAAAAATATATATATAAAGAAATAAATACTAACAACATGTATAAATAAAATAACATAAAATAAGTCACAATATAAAAAGATATATGAACTGATTAATTAATTAAAAGATGGCTACATAAGGCAACTAGCGATTTAACACTGAGAAAAGTGGGCTAAGTAAAGTCTTTACTTGATAAAAAATTATTTACAATAGATACAGTTTTACTTGGAACTATTCTCGTTAATTAATACCTGCAACTAAACCCAGTTTCCTGAATGCAAGTTCTCACTGTAAATAGTGCTTTTATTAACGGCTATTACACAGGGTACCTGACAAATTTGTGGTAAGTAACGTATTACTTATGACTACTGGTACTGGATCTAACTACAGCACATACTTAGTAGAAGTAACAACAATGCTGATCGCTATTAAACTCATGTATTTTCTTAAATAGGTAACAACTTGCCACAACTATGATTATTTGAGTTTTGCTGCCACTCCGTGATTGTTTTACCATTCCTGATTGGCTAATGTGGCGGAGTAATAAAATAGTCCCCGAGACTGTTACGCGCGCAAGCACGGGCTAGCGTCAAGTAAGAGTTACGGACGTGGGAAAAACGGCCATTGTAGGCCAGTTGGAACGCAAATATATTAAAAATACCGAGTGGGTTAACTCAAGGCCCCATCCGTATAAAGAATCCCAGCGAAAGAAGAAGTACCGAGCCTATAAGAAATCGGATCTTTCAAGATTGTAGTTTTAAATCACGTGGTGGGATATTTGAATTCCCCATCATTGTGATGATATCTGTGCCCGCTGGTGAAGTTAAAGTGTGGATGCCGTCGCTACCTGAGTGACAGTCCAAGTGCCACCTGTAGTTACGGATACCCCGACGAAGTAGCCGTTTTCGAGGCTATCACCGGACATAACCGCCACGTACGCCGGCAGAGGATCAACTCACCGAGACAACGCCTAGTACAAAAAACCAACAGAAATCGCAAGTTTACCGCCTAGGTATATTATTTCTTTGTCTGTTATTAGTTGTAACTTCAAAGCCATATCTCTTTGTCCTTTGTTTAGATTTCAATAACTAAATAACGTTTCAAGAGGGCCCCATTTGCCTTATCTTTTATTATTGCTTTGTTCATTTTTTTCATTATTAAGGAATATATTTTATGAGTCATCACGTTGTAAATTGTTTAAAAAAAAACTGTTGTTAAAGTGAAACCAATATCTTTCATTCATATCAGGTAGTCACTGGGTTTGTCCTATACACAATAAAACTATTACTAATAATACTGCTTTTTATTTAAATTTATAATAAATATTCACTAAACTTCCTCGTTTCCTGCACTACCTATAGTTGAACAACAAATTTAAGGTAAGTGTATTATATATGTATAGCAAACCATTACCTTCTATATATCAGGTATTTAGTGAACGTGCATTAATGATACTCTTTCCTTATCACAAGTAATCTAAATAGCTTGTATTAATTATGAAGGTGTGATAGCTGTTATAGAATAGTTCACGCACAGCAATACACCTACTACTTGACAAGGGTAAATCTTTGCTGCTTACTGCAACTACATATATTCTTTCGCTTAACTACTTCAGTTTAATTATCATAAGTAACTTCATAAGTTACCGGTATGAAGCAGACCGTAAGTAACTTAGATTGCTTCTTGTTAGTATCAGTGTTTAGGATCTCTTTTTTACTAGTGCTAAGTAATCTGTGCTTTTGTCCCCTATCCAGCTGAACTTTTTACTTACGATAATTGTATTTTTATTTATGAGTATTATTTTTTTTTCTCAGTGAAATACTGCATTTGTTTATTTGCAACTGTAAAATAGCGTGAATAAATTTCACAAAGGAAGTGCAAGTTAACATCAACCGGCAAAAAGAATCAATTTCGATTCCATGAAGGTGAATTCACTTTTTTCTGTGTGGGCGACGAAATGTGTGCTAATACTAGAAGCGTTGGAAACATGGTAATTTTCGCTAGATTATAAACCTTATTTTAACATCAGATATGTCAAATTCCTCATCTATATAGACCTAGACAACCGCACCTTTCAATGTGTTGCAATTTCCAAGTCCCTCATTGGAATGCTATAATAATAAAGATCTGCTTCTCTATTACCTGTGTGGAGTCATTAGTCTTCAAATTTATACATCCGAATTTGTTAATTGAGCCATTTCGACATGGAAATTAAATCGGTTAGGCAGTTATTACGAAATATATACATAGTGCATACACGTGAATTTTATCGTTCGACCAACTTATAATAATTGCATATCAACCACAGCCCAATTACCATTGACGTTCGCAAGATTTAAGTACTAATTTATGCGGGCCTGTTATCCTTGGAAGCACCATGGGTGTACAAACGGGTTAAATTCTATATCAAAAAAAAAAAAAAGTCGCATGTTAAGCTCGCTTCAACAATGGAACAAGATTTTACGACAAGGAATAATCAAATTATGATTTTGAGAGACATGTAGCGTGATATTTACGAACCTAAATTTCTTATATTAAGAGCTTTCCAGTTCTGGTTATTGTTGTACTCAAATGTCAACTGCTTCTTGCGTAATATGAGAGTGTTTAATTTAGAAAATTGGCGGTCGCTTTTCACTACTGACACTAACACGGTTTTGTGGTAATTAAAAATGTATCGCCAGCACGGAAAAAATTGTTTGTTATATTTAATATTTAATTTAGGAAGCGGAGAAAGTTATATATATATATATATATCTATCTATACAGGATATAAATGAAGTTGATGGCGTTTTAAACTTATTTTATTTCAAAAGGATAATCCACATGTGATTAGTTGGGGAATTATTATGTAAGAACGGAATAAAAAAAAATAGAGAGTTTTGCATTATAAGACACTTATGTATCTGCAGCAATTTTAAGATACATTCAAACATGCATAATCACAAATAACTTTCCCTTTGACTCACAACTCACTGTTTCATCTTAAATCACGTGTATATGCAACACAGTATAATATATTAATAATCGTCAACCATCATTTATGAATACACAATTAATCTTGAAATATGTGTAACAATCTACAAGATTCCACTCGCGTTTTGAAATTTCAAGAAAGCTTAAATTTACACAAGAACTTTTAAGTCCGCAGTAAGAGAAAGCAGTTTCGCAATGAATAATCGTATAAATTCTGTTTTGAAATACCCTACTACCCAGAGTTCCCAGATGAGATGCGTGAAGAGAAAAGTTTACTCTGAATTTTAACTGTCATAAGAAGTGCCTACTTGTAAGGATGAAAATTGACGGATAGCAAACATGAATTTATTCATACGTTGCGAGAATCAGTTTACCTTTCAAGTGCTTATACACCCCAGTAGGTATGTTTGCACTAGCACGATTGGCATTAATATATTCATGTGCATGGGCAAAATGTGTATTTACAATATCCTTGAAATTCTCAAGACCACACAGGTATTTTATTTACATTATCGAAATGAATGGATGAGAGATCGTTGGCTCATGAAGTGGGTGATTTGAAAAATATTCCATTGGAATAAGTACAAATAGGTTTTTATTAAATTAGCAGATAATAATTAAAATCTTATACCATGCTTTCAAATACTTCCCTGATTAGAATAGCCCACGATTTTTTTAATCGTTGGTCACAGAGCACACTGAGAAAAGTGATTGTATTAAATGAAAAGTTTTATAACTTTTGATTTTTATCATGTCCAACGAAAAGAATACCTTTTCTCAGAAAAGTGTTTATTTTAATTGGAAGTAGCGTACTGTTTTGCCGGAAGACTATTTTCTTCTTAAGTACCTGCTTTTCGACGAAAAGTAACCGTAATTAAATGGAATGCACCTTAGTTTTGATTAATATTTTATAATGTCTGTATAACTTCTGTTTAAGTAAGACAATACACATTACATATTATATTTTTATTATTAAGTACATATTTTAGTTTCTTTTAAGTACGTTATCATATTATTGAATTATAAACAGTATTTTAAATAAAAAAGCCGGACGTTTTGGTTTATTTGCGTGGACACGCATGTATACATTGATTTAAAACTTTTGTCTTTTAACGGATAACGCAAGCACCTGTATTCAAGCTGAGTGCTTTTTTACGCGGAAGTATTTTAGTTTTATTCATGTTCCCACGTGCTCAGTCTCAGATACGCAAATAATAATTAACAAAAGTGAATATTTTTCGCGCGAGGTTAAAGAAATTTCAGAGATAATTGGAATCTTTTCAGTTAATGCTGATTTACTTATAAGCCAAGGTACTTTACAGCAGTATATAGTGTTTGAAGGTTTTAAAACTGTTATACACGGGAAAAACGATCTTCTTATTTTCAACCATTTTTCATGCATTTGGTTACAGTTACTAAATTATTACCTGATTTAGAAATATTAAAAATATTCCTGTATTGAATCAAACAAATAATTTAGTAGATTTATTTGAAGCTAGCGCAGTATTTATTAATTTAACTAAATATTTACATGGAAGTAAAAATAAATATCGCATTTTATTTTTGTATAGCAGTTTTCTCCCTATATAGTACAGCAGATGAATAGATATACTTATGTGTAGTAGAGAAATTGTCGCATAGATGGCGCATCTGCTATTTCATTCCAGTAACAGATAATATTTCGCACAAAATAGGCTGGAAACTACGATCGTAACATACTAATCTGGTATATTTACTAGATCAACATCTGATAGGAGTCATTGCCATTGAAAGGACGATTTCTTTAACGGCACACTGGAGTGTTTAGGAGGATGGTCACTACGACCAACTCCCCAATACTTACTAGGATTTACCACATTCTAACGGCAAATCCCTCCTTAGTGCATGGGCTTTTGGAGATAATTCATTTTCATTTCGATTAAAAATGATCACGGCATTTTGTTATGTTTACGCTTAAGTCTAAAATGAATAAATGTTATAAGAAAAGGAAAAACCTCTTAAATCAAAATGCTTACGGTTTTCTGCCAATCTGTATAGTTTTCAAGTTTAAAATAAAGAGGACTATCAATATTTTTCACTTAAAAGAATAAACTGTTTCAATGAAAAATATACTATTGTAAGAATTCGAAATTCCATCCTGTATAATGCAAGTATTTAAATTCATTTTATTAACACGTAGTTGATAGGTACTGTGGCATTTGCTGAAGTAGCGTCTACTTCACAGGAAATAATCTATTTTCGTTTAAAGACTATGGTATTACTTTGTATGTTATCTGCTTCTTTGTTTATTGTATGTTACAAATGCTGTTCAGCAGTTCCCACGTTCCTCTCAAGTAGGGCGTTTGAAGATCAGAAAAATAACGCCTTCGGTCATACTTGTGCCCTCCTGTAAAGAGAGGCCGAACTAGTTATCGGTGTGAAATGATGTCACAATCAAAGTTTATAAAAACCCTTAACATTGCTGTTTTCAATTAATTGGTTCGTGGTTTTCGTTTCAGCTAAAGTAAAAGCACGCGTCTCCATTTTCGTTCGGGCGTTTCTAAATCTTAAAAAAATAAAACTTCTCTTCTTAAAATTTTGCAATCAAAATAAACCTAAAAATTCGAGAACAGGAGGCAAAAGCTTTCCTCGAGACGTGTTTTGTTTTGTAATAAAATTCATATAAATTCTCCCTTTCCTTGGCTTAAAAAAATTATGAGTGTTGTGTAAAGTATTGTGCCTTAAAAAATTTGGATTACGAGAAGAATTAATTTCCCACATCGGTCGGTAAGATATTCAAAATTTCTGCTTAAAACTAACTAATGCAAATACGTAAAATAAAAGAAAAACTGTAACTCGTTCGCTCTCTCTCTCTCTCTCCCTTATAAATAAATAATTTGTAAGTAAAAATTACCAGAATTTAAGTTAATCAACAATATCAAGAAAAGCTTAAGAGTTCATTTTAAAAGGCTGAGTTTCGTTTTGTTGTCTGCTTATTATTTTAATAAATCTGTAGATTGTTAGTTTGTTTCCAATGTCTTAAATTATTCAATATATAAATTGTAAAAATATAAGTCGTTCTATTATTTCGCCATTTAAAAGATGTTCGGTTTAACCCCTAGTAAAGACCCGGAGAGGAAGTTATCATCAGTAAGAGAAAGCCGACGAGGTGGGTAAATCAGCAATCATTAGGCTAACTAACGGCCCTGCTTTGACTGACGGAGGAAAACACCGTTGGGAAACAACTTTGGCTAAAAGTACTAAAACCATTCGCTACCGAACAAAAAGTTTGTTTGCCAGCAGTGGCGCGCCGGTTAAAAGAGCAGGAGGGGTTGTCTGCGAGACGGAATTTGGCTTGTCTTATTTGAATTTGGGCTGGCCATCCCCAAAAGTTTCCAGACAAGAAAACCCGTTCCGTTACATTATTTCCGAAGAAACGCGTGAATTTAAAATTATTTTCCTTTTCAAGGAAACACCAAATCATGTTGCACATATATAGAAAACGCAAAAACTTTCGGTTTAATGCAATTCCCTTTAAATGAAAAGGATATTTCTCTCGGAGTGTGGTCTTAAAAATAGTATTCTTTAAATATGGGGAAATGAAATTATCTAAAATTGTCAAGTTTCGAAATCTTGCAGGAAAATTAATAATTACGTTAGACCTTTTAGGGAAATGAGGTTTAATTTGTTGTATCAGGCTGCTAAACTTAATAATGGGTCAAGATAATTTTAAATTACATTTATGTAGAATTGAGAGGTTTAATGATTCGTATCGTTAACGTGGTGAGGTAGATGCAGTTGGGGAGTGTTTTATTTTGAATCTCCACTCACTGTTGAGTGGCGGTCACGTACGGAAATCAGGGTTAATTAACTAAGAGGTTAAGTGTGTTAATACTAAAACAAATAAAACGTGCCAATTGTAATAATTCTCACAGTCAAAAGCACATTGCACCTATATTAAATCACCCAGAAATTTGCCAAGATAACTTAGAACTTTCGAAAAATGAAATATTTGATTTTCATTCATTGCGTAAGTATAAAATATTAGTGCGTTCCTATCATACAAACCATCTATATATACTTTTTTAGGTAAAAGTGAGAGTCATTCGTTAATTTTCAATGCCGACCGAGATACATAAGTTATATTTATCGACAGAAACGCAAAATATGTAGAGTATAAAAAAGGCACTTTCTTATTTCCCCATACTTTACGTTAGTAATATACGATATTTAATAGATAGTTGATGATGATAATAATGCGAGCTTTCTTCCTTGCTCATCTATTATTTATCCGACCGTGTTTATTTTCGCGTGCACCGTTTGATTTTACGAACGCTGCTATATATGATTTCTGTAGAAGAAAGACATTCAAAAGTGAATTCTTAAATACTTACCGCATTTATTCTTCCTGCTCTTTGAGCACCGATACAGGCGGCCAACGACAGCAGGATGAGTAAGTTGAATGGCAAGTTCATGTTGATGAGAGAGATGCACCGAAGATATCACATGCAAGTGGCGATGATGCACCGGAAGTTGACGATGGTAAAAGTGAGGTTCGTATTGCACTATTGTTCGTGTAAAATGCGTCGATTTACTGTTTCGTTCTGCATAAGAAGAATATCCGGAGCATTTAAGGAAATCTGAAAATGGAAAAATGTATATACAATGAAGTTGTTATCGTAACAAGTGAAGCTGTGTTAAAAAAAATAAAAACAATTAGGATGAAAATGTTGTTGGATTTAATATAGTGAAAACTTATTTTTGTTTTTAACTATACAGAGTATTCCACGTAACTGGTTCATTAAAAGTTTATGATGTTCTATTATTTACTTATATTTGAGATTTTGGCACCAGTATCTGTTCGATTGGAACTATAAATGTAAAATACCTTAACCAAAATATCACTTCCAGTTGACCGGAAATGGATGTCAACTTTCTTATTTTAAATAGAATGATATGATTTTTTATTCATTTTTGAATTCTACAACTATAAATACGTCAGTTTTCATTAGCTATTCCTATAGCTACATGTTGCCGTTTTTGAGTTATTTAAGATTTTCTTTTTTTTTTAGTCATAATCATTGCATCATTGAGAAATTAATATCTCGGTTAATACTGCAAGTAGAGACTCCAAATTTGCTATGTTATGAATGTAGATATTACTCTAAGAAACGGTAAGCACACTTTACATTCTAACATACAGGGTGTTCAAAACTGAGGGACAAAGTGACATATTTTCAAATGCAGAAAACTCAATTTTTTTTAAAATAGAACATCCTGTATTTTAATTCAGAATTAGGAAGTAAATATCATCCCCTATCATTTTATATGAGCATGCCCTATACCTATCTTTAATAGATTTTGAGATATGAGCGATTTTTTGTTAAACAGACTAAATATATAGCCCTATCTTTAAATGTTTGTAGCTGGCTCTGAAATGGATTCACGTCAAATTCATGTATTATTTTTGAATAACCATACAAGAATGTCTGTTCGAATAGTCATTTCTATTAATATTGCGTTGTACGAAAGTGTAATTACAATAATATACATAAACACTTTTGGTTAGTCAATGAATTTGACATTAACCCCATTCAGAGTCAGCTACAAACACGCAAAGATAAGGCTACTTGGTCTGTTTAACAAAAAGTCGTTCATATCTCAAAATCTATTAAAGATAAGTATAGGGAATGCTGATATTAAGTGATAAGGGATGATATTTACTTCTTAATTCCGAATTAAAATACAGGCTGTTCTATTTAAAAAAAGAATACTTAGTCTGTTTAACAAAAAGTCGCTCATATCTCAAAATCTATTAAAGATAGGTATAGGGAATGCTCATATAAAGCGATAGGGGATGATATTTACTTCCTAATTCCGAATTAAAATACTGGATGTTCTATTAAAAAAAAATGAGTTTTTTGCATTTGAAAATATGTCACTTTGTTCCTCAGTTTTGAACACCCTGTATGTTAGAATGTTAAGTGTGCTTACCGTTTCTTAGAGTTATGTCTACATTCATAATATAGCAAATTTGGAGTCTCTACTTGCAGTATTAACCGAGATATTAATTTCTCAATGATGCAATGATTATGACTAAAAAAAGAAAATCTTAAATAACTCAAAAACGGCAACATGTAGCTATAGGAATAGCTAATGAAAACTGACGTATTTATAGTTGTAGAATCCAAAAATGAATAAAAAATTATATCATTCTATTTAAAATAAGAAAATTGACATCCATTTCCGGTCAACCGGAAGTGATATTTTGGTTAAGGTATGTTACATTTATAGTTCCAATCGAACAGATACTGGTGTCAAAATCTCAAATATAAGTAACTAGTAGAACATCATAAACTTTTAATGAAGCAGTTACGTGGAATACCCTGTAGATATATTAGGGTATGTTATGTAATACTACATCTTATGTCGTGTAATTTTTTATGTGTCAGAATTTTACAACCAATTTAGGGAATTTGCTGTAGATATTCATGAAAAACAAGCACATTTTTTTAAGGAATTTCCTTAAAAAGTCGGAAAATTATAAACTGAAAACAGGATATATCATATGAATTAATTGGGGTACAAGTTTTATTAACGGTTAGGACCTCGTACACGTATTCATCTATTTCAGCAAACGCGGCGTGCGTTATTTCGAGTGTATTATCAGTACCTTTGAAAAAAACTTAAATTTCGTAGGGACGCGAATAAAATACGGTTTGAGGGTTTAATTAGGGTAACTGGAGTTGGATTAGCATCGGACAATTTAGAAAGGCTATAACAGATATAGGTGGGCGAATTCATCCCACGCAATTAAAAACTCTACCTTGTAACAAATTTATTTAGGTACTTTTCCAGAGGATTTAGAATGTTTAATTTAATTAATATTAGATACAATAAGTAGAATTAAATTATTGTTAAATATTAGAATATACTGTTGTTGTTTTATTTGCTTGCAGTTCATTATCTTGCTCTATCTTTCCGCTATTAGAAGACACAGCTTCAAGGTGTGCGAAGAACAGAGGAGATACTTGGAGAGGGTACAGTTATCGGAGTTCAAAAGCTGTGGAGGCTACCTCTCCCGAACACAGAAGGATAATAATAATAATAATAATGTAAGATTTTCTGGCTATCAGTAACATAGCCTGAAGCAGCTATTTTCTTAAATAGGTAATAACTTACCACAACTATGATTATTTGAGTTTTGCTGCCACCCCGTGATTGTTTTACTATTCCTGATTGGCTAATGCGGCGGAGTAATAAAATAGTCTCCGAGACAGCTACGCGCGCAGGCGCGTGCTAGCGTTAAGTAAGAGTTACGGACGTAGGAAAAGGTCGTCGAAAAAGGGTGGCCAAGGAGTACGGCCATTGTAGGCCAGTTGGAACGCAAATATATTAAAAATACCGGGTGGGTTAACTCAAGGCCCCATCCGTATAAATAATCCCAGCGAAAGAAGAAGTACCGAGCCTATAAGCAATCGGATGTTTCAAGATTGCAGTTTTAAATCACGTGGTGGAATATTTGAATACCCCATCATTGTGATGATATCTGCGCCCGCTGGTGAAGTTAAAGTGTCGATGCCGTCGCTAGGTGAGTGACAGTCCAAGTGCCACCTGCAGTTAGGGATACCCCGACGAAGTAACCGTTTTCGAGGCGATCACCGAACATAACCGTGGCACGTACGCCAACAGAGGATCAACTCGCCGAGACAACGCCCAGTGCAAAGAACCAACAGAAACCGCAAGTTTACCGCCTAGGTATATTATTTCTTTGTTTTTTATTAGTTGTAACTTCAAAGCTATATTTCTCTTTGTCCTTTGTCTAGATTTCAATAATTTCAATAACTAAATAACGTTTCAAGGGGGCCCCATTTACCTTATCTTTTATTATTGCTTTGTTCATTTTTTCATTATTAAGGAATATATTTTATGACTCATTACGTTGTAAATTGTTTAAAAAAAAATTGTTGTTAAAGTGGAACCAATATCTTTCATTCATATCAGGTAGTCACTGTGTTTGTCCTATACAAAATAAAAGTATTACTAATAATACTGCTTTGTTTTCTTAAGTAATAAGTATTATGTACCATCTTTAGCAAAATAAATGCGAATTTAATCTTCAATTATTAATGCAATCGAAGCTACAGCACACTGAATAGTAATTAAAAATTATTTGCATACAATTTTGTATTACGCATTGCTCGGTACGCAGTACTTATAGTTGCGGTTGTATAAATAATCGAAGGTTTGCGGAACTTTTTTTTTTTGTACTTTATCAGTTATAAACACAGAGTACACAGTAAGCTACTTAATAAATATTCACTAAACTTCCTCGTTTCCTACACTACCTATAGTTGAACAACAAATTTAAGGTAAGTATGTTGTATATTTATAGCAAACCATTACCTTCTATATATCAGGTTTTTAGTGAACGTGCATTAATGATACTCTTTCCTTATCACAAGTAATCTAAATAGCTTGTATTAATTATGAAGGTGTGATAGCTGTTATAGAATAGTTCAGTCACAGCAATACACCTACTACTTGACAAAGGCGAGTCTTTACTTACTGCAACTACATATATTCTTTGGCTTAACTACTTCAGTTTAATCATCATAAGTAACTTCATAAGTTACCGGTATGAAGCAGACCGTAAGTAATTTAGATTGCTTGTTGTTAGTATCAGTGTTTAGGATCTCTTTTTTACTAGTGCTAAGTAATCTGTGCTTTTGTCCCCTATCCAGCTGAACTTTTTACTTTACTATACGATAATTGTATTTTTATTTATGATTATGAATTTTTTTTCTCAGTGAATAGGTATATGTGATACAGCCATTGTTGTAAAGATGGCGCCTCTTTTATATTACTCAAACACGGTTATAAAAAGTTGATTTGGTGCGTTTACCGAAAACAAGAAACAATGTATACCGGCAAAGGAGAATTTGCAATCGTCACGTATAGAACAAAATAAATTAATGAGATCAAAACTTCTCAAATTAAGGACCTTTTATGCCTTGATTCAACAGTCCAGTTTTACTGTACGCAAAATTCTACTAAAAATTCATTATTGCATTTGCGGCAAGCAATAATATACAGGGTGTAGCATTTAAAATAAAAAAGGTGGTATTGGCCACTGTTACATGACACACCATGTAGAAAAGGTTTCTGTTGAAAAAAATGTACAACTCAAAATACCAATCGACGTGTCCAAGTGTTTCTTCGAACACGTACCCATTTATTTATTATCGATTTTATTCCATTCGGCTGATATACAGTGTACAGGGTGTTTCAGACCACTCGTCCACTATCTTTTTCTCGCCATCTATTGCAGCTAGACTAATGCGACAAAAAATTTAATAACAAAACCATACCTAAAGAATCATTCAAAAATATTTTTAACTTCCGGAAACGTTCCGTTATACCGGAAGTGGATAGCAATTTTCTTATTTTAAATGGAATTATATGTTTTTTCTTTTCTCAATGAATTCTACAGATTATTTGAACACAATTTTCACTAAAGTTCTCTATCCCTAAATTCAACCGTTTTTGAGATATTTACGATTTTGTCGAAATTTTGACGTTTTCATCTCTTTCGAAAACGCACTATATTTTCGTAAACCATTAAAGATAATGATCTCATTTTACTAGTATCTAAGAAAAATAGTTGTTCCTATCAAATTCTGTCAAAAGAACCACTAAATTGTATACAGAGTGTTCATAAGCCGATTGGTCAATTCGAATACATTTAACCTTAGAAAATTCTTTTTTTTAAAAATGTAACATTATATTCCTAATTATACCATAAAATGTAGAAATAAATTCTCCGTCGATAAGTATAAAGGATGCATATACCTATTTCTAGTCGTTTTCAAGATATCAACCATTATTTACTCGGCTATGAAAATTTTAGTACATTTCTTGCAGTAGGCTAAGAAAATGACAAGTAGGTTTGACAATCATCAAAGCAGTGTTACTTTACTTCATCATTAAGATCTAATTTTTTCCATTGGTTATAACGTTGAGGTTGATAGGAGTATTATAAAAGATATTTTACATTTATTGCTTATGTAGAAGGGAATAGATGATACTCGATAATTTAAAGATGCCAGATAAAATGATGGTACTTATTACATTAAAAAAAAATAGATCACAATAATCAATAAAAATTTATTCAAAATGTCTGCCGTTTCTTTCTTCTATACATCGCTCTATTCTGGCCTCAAAGTTCTTATGAACTGGAATTAGTTCTTTTCCGCTTATGGATCTACACGTTTGCCTTATTCTCATTTTCATTTCTTCCGCACTTTGCGGACGAATTTGATAAACAATATCTTTCACCCTTCCCCAAAAATAATACTCTAAACATGTCAGGTCTGGTGATCTAGCTAGCCATGAAATTTCGGACCCTCTCCCAGTCCATTTATTGCATTCATCCATTATCTGCAAAATGTGCAGGACAACCATCATGTTGGAACCACATATTTCTTCTTGTTTCTAACGGTACGTTTTCGAGGAGCACTGGCAATTCATTTGTTAAGAAATTGCTGTACACCGAGGATGCCGCACCACGTGTTTATGCTCCACACATTTTGATTGTCAAGTTCTTGCATCCAGTGTGGATTTTCGTGTAACCAATAATGTAAATTATGATTTACTTCACCATTACTTTTAAATGTTGCTTCATCTGACCACAATACCTTTTCAAAAAATCGAGGATCTGCAATTAATTTTGTTTGTGCCCACCGACAAAAACGGACCCTGGGCTGGAAGTCGCCGTCACGTAATTTTTGACGAAGCGAGATATGGTACGGGTGCATTTTGTGGTCATTAAGAACTCGCCATACGCTCACATGGTTAATGCCTAACTCTCGTGCTATATTGCGAGTGCTTATTTAAGGATTAACTACAACTACCCCCAAAACATCTGCTATTCTCTCATTTCTTAATATACCAAACACTTTGCTTGCCCTTGTTGTGGTTTTTGCGCACATTTCCTGTTTATTGCACACAGAGACCTAAACGAGAGAATACCTTACGCGTAAACTGTCGTCGCTCTGGATACCTTTCGGCATATACACGCGCTGCCATCGCCATATTTTTTTGACATTCACCCATAATCATCAACACATCGAATGCTTCTGCATTTGAAAATGCCATATTATAAAAATAATTCTTAAAACTTGAACAACAAAAAATAACAAAATAACCCGTAATAATAAAGCAAACAACAACAAAGAACCACTAATAATGAAAATTCGACTATAATAGGGAGATTAGCAAAGACAAGTTTGACACTTCTTGATCTGAAACTGACATGACAACGCTATTGCTTTGATAACTGAAACTTTCACAGCCCACTACAAGAAATGTTCCAAAATTTTCACAGCTGAGTAAATAATGGTTGATATCTTGAAAACGACTAGGAATAAGTATATGCATCCTTTATACTTATCGACGGAGAATTTATTTCTACATTGTATGGTATAATTAGAAATATAATGTTACATTTGAAAAAAAAAGAGTTTTCTAAGGTTAAATGTATTCGAATTGACAATCGATTTATGAACACTCTGTATACAATTTAGTGGTTCTTTTGACAGAATTTGGTAGGAACAACTATTTTTCTTGGATACTAGTAAAATGAGATCATTATCTTTAATGGTTTACAAAATATGGTATGTTTTCGAAAGAGATGAAAACGTCAAAATTTTAATAAAATCGTGAATATCTCAAAAACGGTTGGATTTAGGGGTAGAGAACTTTAATGAAAATTGTGTTCAAATAATCTGTAGAATTCATTGAGATAAGAAAAAACATATGATTCCATTTAAAATAAGAAAATTGCTATCCACTTCCGGTATAATGGAACGTTTCCGGAAGTTAAAAATATTTTCGAATGATTCTTTAGGTGGGGTTTTGTTATTAAATTTTTTGTCGCATTAGTCTAGCTGCAATAGATCGCGAGAAAAAGATAGTGGACGAGTGGTCTGAAATACCCTGTATATAAAGAGCCAAGTATATGTATTTAAAATATTTAATATTAGCGTTTTAACCGTGCGATAAATATTTAATTCGTTGCGTTTTAGATATGGCATTTTCGATACTCTGGACCCGATGTATAACTTTCACTTTTAGAAGGTAAAATTAGCAGCAACAGTATGCAAAATCAACGTGTCAACTATTTCCTACGCCGGCAACTATATTGGCGTTACAGATATGTATTTTAATAATTGCTTTTGCGTTTTCTATACATATATAGTATAAATTTAATATAAAATACACAAAGTAGCTTTATTAAAACAAATTTTACATTGTATTCTCATCAAAAGGAATCTATTTTTGCGATACGAATGTATAAGAATGTTTCTAGTTTAATCTCAACACAGAAAATCGACTAATTTGGATCTGAACAAACGCGCAATGCAATATTCTGATTACAACAATAATTCCTCGTCTACATAAACTTATAAGAAACACTTTGCAATGTCTATCGTTTAAAGGAAATCATTTCAAAATATATTTCCTCAATTCATATAAACATGGAAATAAACGTCACTTTTTCTTCTGATTTATTTACATTCTAGCGTCGCAACGTTTCGTTATTACTTCACTCCGACACAAATACCTACATATATACCCATTGCATCCTATTATGTCATGGGATCCTCTTTTTTTCAGTTAATAGTTTTGGCACGTGGGTATGTGTGTCGAAAATTACTCCGTCGAGCGGAGATTTTAAAACAACAAAACGACAACTATTTGCGGTGTGTCGCAACAATTATACTTGCAGTGGTGCGTGAACGAGTTCTCGAAAGCAATTTACAGAAACGAAAGTTTCGGACAATCAATCGGAGTACTTACTGTATGGGTAAAATAATAATTCATTCGACTAATTTAGGAATTTTGCTACGTTTGTGGCGATTTTTTGTTGTAGGAAGTTTTTCGCGGAAAGAATGTTAGGTATTCCTGTCTATAATTATATGGGTGCTTGTGTAGTAATTAACCTTTGGAATAGAGGTTCTAAGGTCTTGTTTTCTTAATGAGGAATTTATTTCAAACGTTTTGTAATGGTATATAGTATGTTTCCCGATTGACTTATTATAATGAATAATAAAAATTATTTATTACCCAGAAGAAAAAAAAATTGTTTAGTATTAATAATAAGTTTTGCTTGTTTTTCAACCCCTAAAACCGAGCACTACTTTGTATGTAGCTATTGCTTGTCACCAGAAATTGATTGGAGTTTGAGTAAGCCCAGAATTTGCAATAAAATCCAAATCATCGAAGCCTTTATGACAACTTGTTTAGCCGATATTTTATTGAGCAGCATTGTTAACATTACAGCAAAGAACCTAATCAATATGTTGATATTGTACAAGCAGAGTATGAAGAGTAAGGACAATGTCATCGGGATCTGAATTTCTGAGCCTAACTTCACTTCAAACAACAGCTTCCCAATATGGCAGTTTGTTATTGTTTATATTAGTACCTACGTAAATTAGTTTACTCATCCGCTTAATCTATATGATTTACTTGTTTTATTTAATTACTTTACGTATTTTATTAGTTTTAAATTACCCCTACAGTTTTAAGAACAATTAATGAACCTTGATAAGTTGCATTGTGGAAAAGGTAAGGTTAGTGGCTGTAACATTTACATACTTTGTTATACAGATCAAACAGTAGACCTATAGTCGGGGCATCGCAGGTCGGAACTATTCGGGAAGGGAGATAGCATGAATTATCTAATCTATTTTGCCAACAAAATGCAACTGCGCACTGTCGAGTGAAGCGCTGTAACACGAGGTATCACCAAAGCATCCCCATTTTTCTCTTGTCGAATGTACCCAACATACGATGCCATGGCTATATTAGGTGTACTGTTTGATCTGTGTATTATATTGTTAGGTTTAAATGAAATAACCGTGGAAGACCACGCCAATGTACATCAAGCTATTGTGCCATTTGCTCTTGCAAGATAAATTCTGATGTTTACAATGGTCACAGTTTCTTTGGATTTCCGAATGAATCTATTATATACAACAGCACAAAAATTAAGAAAGTACATGGATAAGAAGAACTACAGTCGTTGTGCACATTTTCCTAGGTTACATTAAATCAATTTATTTGCTAGATACTCATTTTAAACTGTATCGCTATTAATCACAATAATTAACTTAATTCATTTTATGTTCACTTTTCAAAATAATGTGATTTTGGTCTGAACTGCATTATACTAGTATAAAGTTGTAGTATAAATTTTAATCCTCACATTTCACATTGTAGACAACTCGATATTATTTAGTCTAAGTCTGAAACTCTATCCACTTGTGCAGCCCTGGACATCATTGTTGACAAAACACTGCAGCGTCGAATGTTAGAAATGAATTAGTCGAATAAAAAGGAACAGTCTTTGTATTGCACAGAACGATTTCGTTGTATTTTTATTAATTTATTTGAGAAAGAACCACAACATATTTATTTCTGGAAGAATATTTTATAGTATAAAATATATAAACAAAGATTTAGCTTCACAAAAAGGATGGAATATGAATATCAATTATTGTAAAACACTTGCAAATAAATGTATCACTTAATCAAACATTATTTTACTAGAATCGTGTTTTTTTTATTATTATAAGCTGTTCAGATATATTTGCAATGAAATCACAATAGAAAACGCATAAATTTGTGAATTTTTCTAATTTATTTCCTTACTAATTACTCAACAAGATGGCAGATAGGCTTGAAGGTTATTGAAAACGGACCACAAAAAACAAAAGATTTTGCGAGCTCATCCTTAGTGTTATACATACTGTGGTACACATGAAGGCAGATAGTAATATCAAAGTTTTAAGAACAGTTTCCTAAGATCGACATTTCTCTGGTAACAGAAATGTTTGACTGAGGGTTCAATTAAGAACATTAAGAAGAAGAAAAAGAAATACAACGAACACGTCCCTATAGCATTTCAGCATTGTAATCAATAGAGGAAAATTACAAATAGAAATTATAGTAAATCACATCTGCAGAGAAACTTTAAAAAATCGCAGCTTACAAAGGAAAGCCGCCTAATAACTCAAATTTGGTTCCGATTTTGTCAGTTGATAGTGACACCCTATGGAGTACTTTTGTAAAATATTAGCCATAGATGACCAGATGTTAATTCTTTTAGGGCCCAATATAATTTTACATCTCGTTTATGTACAGGGCGTCTCCCCGTTGAGTTGCATAACTTCATAGGGTTATTCCTTGCTGTATCAAAATTAGCAAAACACTTCCAGTCAGCATAGGTCCAATTCTCAAGCGTTTTCGAAATATGGGTTGTCAAAAGCGCTGAAAATCAATGGTTACGGTAAGTAATTTAGATGAATCATGGACGCATTTCTACTTCTACAATAATAAGCAGAAATGGTTAAGTTTTAATGATTTTAATAAACAAATAATGCCGTAAACATTTAAAGCTGCTCAAAATGGCGCAAAAAGAGGCATTTTTTAAGGTTCTACGAGCGAAATCTAAAACTGTCAAAAATACAACAACACTGCTTATATGAACGCCTACGTCAAGTGCATTGGATCTAAATAAGTTACAAGTCGAGCCAAATGCGTCCATGATTCGTCTAAATTAGTTACCGTAACCAATGACTTTTACGGTTGAGAATTGCACCTATATTGACTGGAAGTGTTTTGCTAATTTTGATGCAAGGAATAACCCTATGAAGTTATGCAACTCAATGGGGAGACACCCTGTATAAGTACTATATTTGGACGAGATAAGAAGGAAGGAGGTGCAAAGTGTAACAAATAAAAATCTAAGTAACTTAACAATCTGGATTCTAAACAACCCAAACTGGTACGTAACTCATTTGGACGTAAACATGTACTCCTTGAAGCAGTCATCAACCCGACAAGAACTATGAAAAGGTATAAGGAGTTCAGGATTCCAATTGAACTTGGAAACTGTGTGGTATATAATAATGAAAACCGTATAATCTTTTTAAGTTTGCCATTTCCAAATTTCAAAAGAATAAATGGGGGTCATTCCATATCAACCGGAACACCTAAAAAATTTGATGTCTTGGATTCTTTTTATATTTTAAATTTGAAGTTTTTGCCTAAAATTAGAAGACCCGTATTTTTTTCCTAAAGCTCTACAGTATCTATTTACAAAGATATTTGCAAACAAAGTTTGTAAAGTCGATAAAATAATCGCAGAAGTAATATTGTTTGGTTATGCATAAATTAAAACATTAAAGCAAAATGCATATAAATCATGGTGTATTCTAAAGTTCAAACTACACAGTTTCATTTAATAATGCCTAAATTAGATTGTACTTCATTATGACCCCCTTTTTCTCCTGTTTAATAAAATAATGTCTTTTTTCTCTATGTTTACCGCGAAATTAAATTTTTAAAAAATATCATAATATCCTTTAAGCTATGTTCTACAAGAATGGAACTATTTGAAAATGGAGAACCTGCACTACTCTACGTTACATTGTGATATATCGTAATGTAACGTATAGTACTGTATGAATTTATTTTTTTATAGAATACCCGTAGGTTCTCCATTTTCAAATACTTCTATTCTTGTAGAACATAGCTTAAATAATATTATGATATTTTTTCAAAAATTTAATTTCGCGGTAAACATAAAGAAAAAAGACGTTATTTTATTAAACAGGAGAAAAAGGGGGTCATAATGAAGTACAATCTAATTTAGGCATTATTAAATGAAACTGTGTAGTTTGAACTTTAGAATACACCATGATTTATATGCATTTTGCTTTAATGTTTTAATTTATGCATAACCAAACAATATTACTTCTGCGATTATTTTATCGACTTTACAAACTTTGTTTGCAAATATCTTTGTAAATAGATACTGTAGAGCTTTAGGAAAAAATACGGGTTTTCTAATTTTAGGCAAAGAATTCAATTTTAAAACATAAAAAGAATTCAAGACATCAATTTTGTTAGGTGTTCCGGTTGATATGGAATGACCCATGGATACTCAAAGAGTCCTCATTAACATTTGATACCACATTAACCGTTTTAATCAGAAAGCAATAGTTCAAATTTTCTTGTTGCAGATGACCTTTTTAAGATGTTAAAATTTTGAAAAGCAAAAAAAAACTGGGTCCATTAAAAATTTTATTTGGTGTCGTGTGCTGCTAATTGGAGACAGGATAACTTTACGATAATTAAAACGAATTTTAATTCACACTACAATAATCTTTTAGCATTTAAAAAAAATCATTAGCAATACCCCTAGTAGCAAAATTTAAATGTCCCACAAATATTCTTAGTAACTTTAATAGAAAGACATCAAGGTAACTAGTAATCTACTATAAAATCATTGGTAATTTCGTGTCTCAATGTTGAAGTTACTAAAAATATTTGCGGGAAATTTAAATTTTGCTACTTATTTCATGGTGTGAAGATTTTTTTGACTTCGACGTTTTTTGCTGCTAGGGAAAAAAATATGTTTTCACTATGATATTTGAACTTTCATATTAAACTAATTAGAAGTTTTTTTAAAAAAGAATGCTAAAATCAAATGTTAAATTTTAATATTTTGATATTAAACTAAATAAAACCAAAAGGAGATTAACATAATTACAAGATGCAAATGGAAAAATTTTGCATATTAATTTTAACAGCTGTAAAGTTTCTGTTACAAAAGCCATAATATTTGAATATGTAAAAATACGTTCTATATAACCTAGAAAAGTGAAACAGAAACGTTCCTTTTACTTTTTTTTTTATATATATATACTTACTACTGACACAATTAATTTTATAGCATACGCAATGTAAAGCATATACAGCGTGATTTTAAAATGTAACCTATTCATATAATATTTTTAATATTATACTTACACTTTTTCCAAAAGATTTCTGTATTATCCACTTGTCATATTTCTCACGAACCCTTTCAAATTTAATATCTATCGATTTTTTTTTTTAAATAAAACGAAAAATTCAATAAAAATATTTAACGCCCGTTAAAATTCACTATATATAAGCACCATAGTCAAATATATACAGTGCGTTCCCTAAAAACCCGAACACGTTCTTTCAGGCACTAACACGCGATTCAGGAATACTACCTACAAAAGCATAATAGCCACAAGTAGGCGTTGAGAAACAGCACGGCACAGCTCCAGAAGTCGGACTAGAGTCCGCCGGTCGAGCTTTGGAAAAAATCGCCCGCGAAAGAAATCCAAAAAGCGGTAGGAAACGACACAGAAAGAAAAAAAAGAATGATATCGCAAAGTTTCCCTCTCACCTGCATTGCGAGTGTATATACGTAAGTTTGTCCGTGCTTCAGAAGGTGGGCAGCCTTTCTCTTGTCGCCTGGCCCCACTTTGTATTTACTCGCCACTTGGCTTTTGGTTTTGCGACAGGCAAGAGTCGGTTTGTAGGCATATAATAACATGTGTATGATAGAGTGTAGATTTCGAGTAGTACTTTGTATGCCGATCTATGCGGCGATTTTTAATTCTCCGTTGATTTATTTGTGATATAAGTATACTGACAATGAGTGTTTCTGGAGCTTAGTATTTGCAACGGATAAATGAGAATTTGAAACAAATATATGAGACATAAATTATTCACTTTCATCATCTGTGATTTAAACTAATATATAATAACATCTAAGCTTAGAAAAATGGAATACTTTGTTCAACAACTTTTATATAGTGTTCAAATTTGAATCATTTATGTATATGTTAAAAGTTAGAATGAAAGGATTTTCCTAGAAAATATAGTCATTTATGAGACAACTGATAATATTAATACAAAAGAAAATCGATCAAATTATTTAAAAAAAAACACATTTATTTAAATTGGAAAATAATAATAAGAATGAGAGATAATGCAAACTTTATTTCAAGGCAAGGTAAGAAATGCGTCACAAAAACTTACATAAAAATCATTAAATACAAACTCTAATTTGATGAAACAAAGAAAAAAGACAAAGAAAACTAAAAACTATTGAAAAATTAAATTAAAAGCGAATAGGTATACTAAAAACTATTGAATTCAAAAAATTCTGTGACTGTATAGAAACATTCCGTATGCAGCCAAGATTTAACTATTTGTTTAAATTTTTTAAAAGTAAAAGTTTTCCAATTGTTAGGTAAATGGTTATAAATTTGAATTCCTAAAACATCTATACTTTCAGCTGTTGACTTCAGATGATGCTTAGCAGAATGAATTCGCGGATTTCTTAATTTAAATTTATGTTCGTTATTGTTTTTATTAATAAAAGTGCTTCTGTGTTTATGTACATAGCAGTTACTTTCCAATATGTATAATTCACAAAGTGTTAATATTTTCAAAGAAATTAAATAAGGCCTACATGACGTCAATTGAGTAACACCCGCTAGACATCTAACTGCCGCTTTTTGTTTAAGAAATACCTTCTTTGCAGAGGCACATGATCCCCAAAGTAGAAGTCCGTAGAGTAGGTGAGAATGAAATTCGGCATAATATACTTGTTTCGATATATGTGGCTCAAGTATATTTTTAAGTGATCTAAGTTTAAAAATAGATTTATTCAAGGTCGATATTAATGATCGGCAATGATTATCCCAATTCAAGGTGGGTGTAAGAGTTAAACCCAAAAGGATTACTGATTCAGAGATTTCAATTGCTCATTATTGATGTGTTATCAATAAATGTGTATCCAACTTTTTTTGCAAAGTATGAAAAAAGATGTATTTTGTTTTTTTGAAATTTAATGATAGCTTATTAGCACAAAACCATGCAAAAATTTTGTCCAGCATAATATTTGTAAGGGCTTCAATATTGTTTTCATTTTCCGAAATTATTACGGTGACATCATCGGCATAGCATGCGACCATGAAATCACAAAGAAATTCAAAAATATCGTTTAAAAACAATGAAAAAAGCAATGGGCCAAGTACAGACCCTTGAGGGACACCTATGTTATTGGGCAATAAGGGTGATGTCACCTTGTAGCTCGTTTTAGCGTTACTGACATTTATTTCCACGCACTGTACTCTGTCAGAGAGGTATGAAGTAATCCACTCCAACACTTTACCGCGTAAGCCTAAAGAGTAAAGCTTTTCACATAAAAGATCATGATTAACACAATCAAATGCTTTCGACAGATCGCATAAGAATAGCGACGGGATATGTTTTGGATTCCATGTTCCGTAACACACAATTATATATTTCTAGTAATGCCGAAACTGTAGATTTGCCAGCTCTAAATCCATGTTGGGACTGGGATATAAGATTGTGCTTTTCTATAAAGTTATTTAAGCGATTGAGAATGGCGTATTCAAAAAGCTTAGAAAAACTTGATGTCAGGGCAATTGGACGATAGTTACCCACATTTAGTCTGTCACCTTTTTTATGAACAGGTTTAATTAATGTTTTTTTTAGAAGGTTTGGAAAAATCCCTTCTTCAAAAGAGGCATTAATTAGATGTGTAATTGGCATTAATATCTCATTTTTGCACTGTTTTAATATATTTGCTGGTATACCGTCTGGACCCGCCGTGAATTTATTCTTAATTTTATTAAATATCGTTAACATTTCAGCTTCTGTAAAAGGATTTAAATACATCGTAAATTGATTATGTTTAATATGATCATTTGATATGGTTTGTTGAGAAATATTTTGTGAAGTCAGTAAAGGGGTAGTTTGAAAGTATTCGTTAAAAATGGTAGCAATCTGTATAGGGGAATTTATAGTTTCATCACCGAGTTTGATAGCTAAGTTTTTGGTAGTTTTACTATTATTGTGTTTGTTTTGAATATTGTGTATTATGTTCCACGTAGTTTTACTCTTATTTTGTGAGTTCATAATTTTTGTGTTAATAAAGTCATGTTTTGTATTGGTAATTAGGTTAGAATGTATAGCTTTGCGGAACTTATACAAGTTTGCAAAACCGGATATTTTTTTTGTAATATGTATAAATCTTTGAGATTATTGCTAGATTGACGAACTTCATCATTTATCCAATCACGATAGTTATTTGCAGAATATTTCTTAATATAAGGAAATGATTTATCAAAGTGAAAATAAAATATGTCAAAAAAAATCTTAAATTTGTCATGGATATTGTGAACAGAAAGTACCTCATTCCAATTTTCATTTCTTAGACATTGTGAGAATGTCGCCTTGTTAGCTGTAGAGTATGCCCTGGTGTATTCGAAATGTTTTATTGAAGAGCTTGGTTGTTCCATAAAGATCAGAGTGCTTCCTAATTCTAATCATTTATTCATTTACATATTTACATATGCACTGAAAAACCGATATATTTAAACCAACCAAATATATTTTGTTAAACATATTTTCCTTGCAAATATATGCAAAAAATGTATACTATTGACAAAATATTTGGTTAGAAAGTTTAATATATTCAAACAAATTATTTGTAAAAATGTTGGATTGGTTCAATCACTTTCATATTGTTCAAGCAACATCGGTACTTTGTTAACTCAAACAAATTTGCAAAGATTGCAAGCTTTTTACAGTAAGATATTAACAAATTAATGTATTTCTCTGTAATAATTAAGAGCAAATTCTCCTCACCCAAGATTTGAATCGATACATACTCTCGTTTACGGGACGAACGCTCTACCAATTAAGCTAGAGAGGAGCATATAAATTTAAGTGAGTGATAAATCGACTATATTTAAGAAGGACATCGGTCTGTCAAGATCTTGGATGTACCTCAAAATTTACGAATTGCTGTTTCTGAAGCAAAAAAGCTAATGTTAAAACATAGCAGTAATAATTATATCCACCAACTGCCAACATCCCTCGAGATTTACCTATTGTCGTTAATGAAATCAACAAACAAACTCTGGAACTAATAAAATCTCGTTTATTTTGGAGATATTGCGAAAATTAAGATAATCATTGGTATAAAAAGCGATCATATTATTTTGTTACTTCTAATAGTTTATTAATTTAACAAACCCATTAATTTCACTTAAATAATAAGTACTCTTCAATTAACAAAGTAAATATTATTAAGAAAGATTAGAGATTACGCAAACCACAATTGTAGTTAATTTGATGTAATTATTATGTTCAAATTACTTTTTTTTTCAAACCTAGCCCACACTTTTGTAAACAGGTTCTGTGATCTAAGCATCATTATTATGGCGAAGTTTTCTACCCATATAGTTACGTTCAATAGGTATATGTGATACAGCTATTGTTGTAAAGATGGCGCCTCTCCTATATCACTCAAACACGGTTATAAAAAGTTGATTTGGTTCATTTATCTGGAAAAAAAACATTGTAAGCTAGCAAAGGAGAATTTGCAAACGTCACATACAGAACAAAATAAATTAATGAGATCAAAACTTCTCAAATTAAGGACCCTTTGTTCCTCGATCCAACAGCCTTACTGTACGCAAAATTCTACTGAAAATTCACTATTTCATTTGCGGCAAGCAATATGCAATTTATCCTCCCCTTATAGGTAGGCTGTGTCAGTATTATAGTTATAGTAAAGTAACACTTTATTGAATAGTGAAAAAATTTGATATTAAATTTGATTAAGAAATAAAAGAGCTGCCGTAACAGATACATAAGGTAAGTAATTTTGACAAAATTATTGTTTAAAATAAAAAAGGAATGCAGTAGCACCTCAATTAGATATTTAGTAAAGTGAAGCACAATATATATACATAGATAAAAAAATATATATTTCAAATAAGCAAATAAATCTACTAATTGTTTTAACAAAATGTTTTGTTCTTCTGTGTGTTATTTCTATTGGAATCAATAATATTTATTGTTTGAAGTAAAATTTAAGTCCGAAAACATGACTTCTTAATTTTTCGTTTCCTTTGTTATCAAAAATTTGAGTTTACATTTTTCAATCTAGAGTACTGTGAATACGCTAAAAATATTTCCATACGAATCAGTTGATATCATTGAAAATTCGGCTTATACTAATACTTTGTTACGTTCTAGAAGGTGTATAAATAATTTTTTAGCGTATTTGCGGCACTGTAGATTGAAATATTTTTTTTGTAACTCATTAGGAAACGAAGGTTAACAAGTTATTCTTCTCGGATTATTTTTGGGAAATTACGTAAAATCCTAATATACCAAAATATACAGGGTGTTTAAAAATTATATAAATTAAAACATAGGTTAAATATTTGAAGATTTACAGTAAATTATCCATTTGGAATTTTTTTAAAAGTATCTATAAATAAAATAATAAAAAGTTTATAGACAGGTACCTATGGGCTGAGAGACTCCGTATATTACATAGCCAAAAATAATAGCAAAAATGATTACTTTCGAAAAAAAAAATTAACAACTGAGGAGCGGGATACCTACATTCCCCAAATTATTATTTTTTTTATTTTTTGTTGGCAAGATAATTGATATGTTAAATAGACAAGGATAGTGCCAATTATTTTCGAAAAAATGGAAAAAAATAACTTTGTAGCGATATATCTTACATCTTTCGAATTATTTTTTTAACTTTTTAGCATCACAAAAACTTGAAGTATATTACATGGTCAAAAAAAACACGAATTATTTTCGGAAAGAAATACAATGAGGCATAGGGCACACTCACTTTTCCAAATTATTATTATTTTTTTATATTTTTTAATGTTAAGATATTTTGAGCATATTACATAGTCAAAGATTGACAACATTGATTGCATAACAAATTTAGATAGCCAACCAGTTTAGATAAAGATTAAAAAAAAAACGATAATAATTACTAGGACATAGGATGTCCATACCCTGTTCACCAATTGTTTTTTTTTTTGCCGAAAATAATTCGAACTATTCTGGACTATATAACATTATATCACGTTTCACATTTATTAATAAATGAATTAAAATAAGTTGGGAGATACAAGGCGTCCCCTTTCTTCGTTATTAATTTTTTCCGAAAATAATTTGGGTCATCAGTGGTTATGTAAAATGAAAATAAATAAATTATGTCTAAACTAAGAAAAAATACCTGCCACAGTTTCCGAGATATTTACAAAACTCAAAAAATTGTGTAAATCTTTGAAGGAGCTATACCCAGAAATCGAACGATTTGAGCCAGTAATAAGTAGTCTTGTTTTTAAACTATTATATTCTTTCAGTTGAAAGAAGGAAAAAAAAGGAAATATTGTTGTACGTTAGTGAAATTTTTATTGATTTGCACGGTTATGGAGAATGAACAAACGATCATCACATGAAGTCTGCTAGCCAATGCAACAGTTAGGTTCATTTTTTCATCTCACAGTTACTGCCAGTGTAAAATATGCATAATATATCCTTCAATTTAGTTTTAAAAAAAGCACACATTTGCAAATGTTTTTATTGCTGTTTTAACTTGTATCGACGAAAAATTATCATAAAAAAAAATCACTTAAATTTCTCTAATAGCCAAATTTAAATTTCCCGCAATTATTCTTAGTAACTTCAACGTTGATACATAGAATTCCCCACCATTTTGTAATACATTAATAGTGATTTTAATGCCTTTGCGTTGAATTCACTAAAAATTGTGGCGGGAAATTTAAATTTGGCTATTAGGGTTGTACTGAGACTGACACTTGACGTCAAAATACAGTGGTACCAATCTATACCGTTTTCTAAATATTTTTCTAGGCAAAAAAATCTAATATAAATGTCGTGCGTTAAGTCATTTACAGCTCACTCTACCCTAATATAAATATACCTTACTATATACTGTCATCAATGGCAAAGCAAGACTTTCAATTCAATATTTTATTTTTCAAAATAAAATTATGTTGCAAAAAGATTTTTCTTTATTAAAGAATTGCATGTACGGAAATTAGAATTTAAGTAAGTAAGAAGTATTCTATCTATAGTCTTAACTGTTGAATTTGACTACCGTCAGGATACGTAAGCAGAATTATATCAATAAGATTTATATACTAATACACTAAATTAAAGATGTCACCCTAAATAAAAAGACCAGAAGAAACCAATATCAAAATAAAATACTTGCAAACATTCAAGGTTATGTAAAATTTACCAAATATTATCAACGACAGTTATGTCGATTCACAATGTTTACAAATTTGTAACCTGATTAATACAGCTGCTAGTCTAGTAAATGCGTATGTAGATTTGCCGGCAACATTTTCGAACCTTTTCAGGACGAGCGCCATCTAGCGGTATAATTTTCGTAAACCGTAAACCTCAATTGATGCATGGTACCGAAGCTAAACAAAACAAAGGATATGGCTAACAATAGGATATATTCTATATATAAAACAATTATATTTAAGATGTATTTATATATAAAACAATTATATTTTATATGTATTTAGGTATATACTATAATTTATATTTACAAATTAATTTAAGTTTCATACAAGTTCTTTTACATTACAGTTTTTTTATACATAATTTTACATGGCTATCTCACAGGAATCTTATTTCCAATTCCTCATTAATATGTAATACTATAATTATAACAATATTTTAATCATAAAAAACTATCTAACGGTAGATCAACATTACATTCTCTAAAAATATGTCAAGGCTAAAAAAAATCCGTATTCCAGTAAAACTTTACGCCTAATTTAAGGCAACCAGCATACCATAGATTCAAAACTGGTCACATAGTTGCAATGCTACTAATTTACCGAAAACAACCACAGACATTATTCATCCTTCATCCAGTCGCTGTTCCATTCTCATCGAACCAGACACGAGTTTAATGCGAAATGATTGCATCTGTCTCGTATCTTTCATTAAAATCGTGATGTCTACATCCAAGGTTGTGCCTGATTTCTTGAAATCGTAATGACTGTTGGTTTGCTAACGTCGTTATTAGGATAGTTAGTTAAGTGATCAAAAGTTTTTGTTATGTGTGTGCGAAGCAAAATTTTTAATTTGTAGGAATTACTTTGTACACGTACCAACTTGGGAACAGGTATGTTTTAAACAAGTATTTTGATAGGTAAACAAATAGATTTTTAAAATATGATGTAGGTATCGATGAAATAATTTCATTTTAAGAATATATAATTACTCAATACTCCGGAATAGTTGTTATTAATACATTAGATTGTGTGACAAAAAAAATTGGGACACTTGGAATATACAGTCATGTTCATTTTTAGTTTATAATTTGAAATGCTAAATAGGTAGATATATTAAAGGCTCACAATGTTAATGATGAATGCAATACACTTTTCTTGTATTTACTTTTGCAGCCATTAGCTGTTATATTATCTTTTCTCTTAGTTGTTCTTCAAATTCATTTCGTTCCTTTGAGGTTATAATTGTTTTAAATAAAGAAATCAAACAATAAGATAATTTTTCAATGTCAAGGCTATGAAATCGTCGAAGAATGTGTATAATACCGAGCATCTGCTAAATGTCATTAATTAATCAAAACAGCAAGTGGTGGTTTTTGCTGTTTTGATGCTACTGAAGTTGTTTATCGTTTTTGTATCTCAATTGTGGGTTTAATTTAGAGAGACGAATACAATCGTTGAAGTAAGTGTATGTCTCATCTGGCTATATGAAAAAAAAGTGTTGATAAATCCTATAACGATTACTAATGAGATAAAAAGTGTCTATAATCCATGTATGTTCTGCTACCAGGAATTTATTGTTGACAAAATTTGTATTCAATATATTTAGTGGAACCGAAGCTTGCCTAATCAATAAGAATATATAAAAAAATGGTCTTTTTAGATAAATTGTTAAAATAATTAAAAAAATACACACGTTATAATGAAAGGTAAAATTTCCATCTTTTTTTTTGTGGGATTTATAAATCGTTGGGACAATTCACAGAACATAGACAATTGTAAGAAACCTTTCTACAATTCTCTAATTTCATCTTAGATCGGTAATTTTTAATGTATTTAATAGTAAGAATTATTGTATAAAGTACTTATCTTTCACGTGGTGCTTATGAGTCAACAGAAATTCTTTTAGTCTCGTAACTGTGTTTCCTCAAATTCCTAATATGTATAGCAATTTGCAGTTAGCTAATATTAAAAAAAAATCATGTGCTTTCGTTATATTAAAATGTCACATATCATAACCTATGTAGATAACCCTAGATATTTATATCGGTTTTATGTGCACATTTCAGATAACAAAATTTGCTAAATCAAACCAAATATAAACTAATCCCAAATACTTGTAATGATGTACTTAATGGTGTTATGAAGTGATGTTAGATCAAATTGTGGCTGTAATTATTGCTAAAATACACTTAATGTATGTAAATAATGCTAAAAAAAAATACATTATCTCTCATTTGTTATACATAGGCGTACGCATATTTATCGAAATATAAACAGCTCCAATGTATGTATTTGTGCTAAGTAAAATGTTTACCTATCATATTCTCGTTAACTAATCGATTTTTTAAGAAGCTCTATTAGGATATATTAAAGTTTTAGTGCAAATTGTATCTAAATCTAAAAAAAAAAACCCCTTTTAGACAAAAACATATATGTATGAAATAGGAATTAGTAAAATATATCTTTCGCAATGAATTCATCATTTATTTCGGGAATTCGGTAATTTAAATGAATTCATTGTTAAACCGGAAGAATTGACTTTTTGTTATTGTTTAGTCGTTACCATTATTCATAGAGAATTCCCAACCTTGAGACTGCAGAGTTGAAAAATTCTTTGTACTATTCGTAAACGGTATCATATATGGTGACACAATAACTCGTTGAGATAATACATTATAAATAAATCAATGCAAATTATTGTTATTATAGTATTAGAGATGTTTTAAATATTGGGTTTATTTAGACTGCATGTTTTTGCAATTAAAACAGTAGTATTATCAGTATAATATCTACAGTATTTACATATTATGTGAATGAAACTTATATGATATTTAATACTAATAGGATTTTGTAATAAAGTTTTCTGTTAAACTTCCTAAAAGATATCTTTATTTTATATCAAAAATAAACACGCTACAAATGTTTAAAGCTAAATATATTTATCAAATATTACACTTAAACCATAATTATAAAAATACATTTAAATAAAAACAATTTATCCATTTTTTAAAGTAGCTATTTAGTAACGGTTATTATACCATGCCTTAATGTAACATATTTGAGTGTTTATGCTCTTTTAACAACAATGATTTTCAATACGATTTTTATTACCTATTTATCGATATATTACACAGTAAAATTTACATACAGTAAAACCTGTGAGAAGCAGCCATTTAATAAATAAATGTCGTTTTACAGCTATGTGTACAGCATACACTAAATAGTAGCGTGGGATCGAATAAGACTGTCGTGAATGCCCTGATCCTACTCTACTTTCCATCAAGTCCATATCAATATTTACATGTACACTGTTCCTAATGAATTTAGCTAATAAAACACAGTAGCGTGAAGATTATTATTTGATGGTGCTGTTATAAATCCGCTGATTCACAACAACCGATTATTGTCTTATTTAATAAAAAACACACACTTGCTGAACTACGTTTATTAAAAGGAGGTTTAATGTTTGACGCGGTTTTACAAGAAATTCTGATTTTATCTCAAGACAAGTAATGGTCGAGAAATCACTTATCTAACGCCGTGTATAGCGAAAGTACAACCAGAAACGTTAGATATGATGAACAGACTGATTCTGCCTTTAACTTCACTCGGAAGATATATTTATAACATTGAAAAGCCGGGATTGGCAAAGATAGGACTGCGATCTAAATGAGTACATACATCTTTGATGCCATTTTCAGTGAGAGAGAGAGAGCGATCAGGTGATTTTCCCTTCACAGTACTTCCAGTTTCTCTAAAGTGATGAACAATTAATATGTGAAAGGATAGTTTTTTTTTTATCAATTTCTCCCTTGGCAAATTTGTTTTTTTATAAATTCTAAAGCTTTGCTGAGTATTTTCACTGCCTATCACCACCTCATTAGTCCTTTCGAAAATATGCCTCCAAAATAAACATACATTGCTCTATTAGAAATGGGATTTTTCAAGAAAAAACGTTATGCACTCATTGTGGAATGAAGGTGTAGAATTGAGGAAGATAGCATGTGAAAATAACGATGAAAACAAGCACACAAGCAAAATTTATACACGAAATGTGCGCCTATGTAGAACGTACGTCAATTTTTACAGTAAAATACCAGAAAACGCTGTACTAATTTCATAACGGTGTTTGGATAAAAGTAGATAAAGTAGTGTAGGATCAGGATAATCATTCTCGATCTCAGTGTATTAAATATTATTCTAATACACTCAAACATTAATAATTTGTTGAAAATAATAGGTTTCACTGTATATATTAAATTCTAATATAAAATAATTAACAGTTTATACGTAATTTCTTTTGTGATTCCAGTATGGATAGCCAAGACAATACTGAGGTGTCTGAACCTCCAACACCGGGAGCATTTTCTGACGTTGATTTTGACGATAATCTAGATGTACCGGAATCTTTAACGGTGGTTGACATACAGGGATCACAAGTAGTATTAAATGGATTAGAAAATGCCGGTAAATCCACATCAAGTCTTCTCCAGAAACAATCATCACCAATTTTCCGAATTGTTTTAGGCCCAACTCCTGGGCGAATACCTTTTAGCGCTCTCTACAAACCTCCTGTAAAGTTTAAGTCCTTCCATAGAGATGTGTATATACCTGCGGCTCCTATAGAAGTGACAATAGTTGACTGCGAAACTAGTCATGCCACTCATTTGATCAATCCGCATTTGTAAGTGTCGAAATTATGTTTGGGGAGTCTATTTTGAAGAGTGCGTTTTTAGGTATACGATTTCATTGAGACATGGAGATTTTACATGGGAGATCAAGAAGAGATATAAACACATTCAGGATCTGCATCATCAATTGTTAATGTTCAGGGCGACTTTAGATATTCCATTTCCCACCAAGGGACATAAAAGGAGAAGGGAAAGCTTTAAGAATCATACTCCAGCTAATGTTAAGGGTAAAAGGAAGGGTCATCTACCCAGGTGAGTATTCTGTGAGAATTACAGGCTTTGTGATAACTTGTATTTAACGGAAGTCACCAAGAACGTCCAAAACAATATTATGTTTAGAGCATATGTGGGCAACAACCGCTGTAAGATTTGATCCGGCCCGCGAGACATTTTGAAAAACCCAATTAAAAAAAAAATATTACACTACTTACTCATACTCACTCCAAATGAGGAAGATCGAGTGATATGGGGTTTGTCGCTTGCTCCTGCGGAATCAAGTGAGCGAGCAAGCCGAGTGGCGGCAAACATCAAAGCCTTTGATGTTTGCCGCCTCACTGGCGGCGCAAAAAAAGATTATAGCTTCTCAAATGTTCTACACTAGACGATTCTAGATCATTCCTTCATTTTGCCTATATAAGCGGGTGGATGGCTCGAACTTTAGTTCTATTTGAGCTACCGAGGTGATAACTGCGACAAGCGAACTGCTAGTGCCATCAATTTGTTTTGTGATTTTGTGTGCATCTTGAGTGCTTACTAATTATATTTTGTTAATAAGTTTATCGAATGAAAAGTAAACGAAAATGATGTCTGGTGGAAAGAAACGAAAAGTAGATGCAGAGGGTCGCCAGTTTCAGGAAAAATGGACTGAAGAATTCTTTTTTATCTTGTTTGCTGTGTAATGAATCTATTTCAGTGATGAAAGAATTCAATATAAAGAGGCATTACTCAACTAAGCATCCTATGCTGCACTCACTGACAGGACAAATAAGAAAAGACAAAATCCAGAAGCTTACCGCAATTTTGGAAAAACAGCAGCAATTGTTTCATAAACAAAGAACACAACTTCATAATGTTGTGAAAGCTAGTTTTATAGTTAGTTCAAAATTGGCTAAGTCATTAAAACCATTTGCCGAAGGAAAATTTATCAAGTAGTGTATGTTAGAAGTTTGCAGTGTTTTGTGTTCTGAAAAGAAAAATGAATTTGAAAAAATTAGTTTGTCAAGACGAACTGTTGCCCGACGTATATAAATGATGGCTAATGATATAAAAACAACTTTGACTGACCGCATGGCTGGTTTTGAATCATTTTCTATAGCATTAGACGAGAGCACCTATTTGTCTGACACAGCTCAACTGGCTATATTTATTCGAGGTGTTGATAAAGAGTTCACTGTTACTGAGGGATTGCTTGCTTTACAGCTGCTAAAAGGAACCACTACAGGAGAGGACATTTTTAATAAAGTTGAAAAGTATTCACAAGTTTTGGTTTGCCATGGTCAAAATTAGTTGGTGTATGCACAGATGGTGCACCTTCTATGGTCGGCTTACGTAAAGGTTTCATCGGAATTTTGTATGAAAAGCAACTGAATTAAATGTGCAAAAAGATGATTTTGACAGTCCTTCATTGCATTATCCACCAACAGAACTTGTGTTCTAAGTCCATTCGACTCCAGAATGTTATGAATGTGGTAGTAAAAAACCATCAATTTTATTCGATCCCGAGGGCTTAACCATCGTCAGTTCAAAGCGTTTTAGGATGAAATATCAGCCGAATATGACGACGTAACATATTATTGTGAAGTCAGATGGTTAAGCAAAGGAAAAATGCTGAAACGGTTTCACGAACTTAGAAGTGAGATAGCAGATTTTATGCAAATAAAAGATAAACCACTATCTGAATTGAGTGACCCAAAATGGAGTTTTGTGGGAGGCACCGTTGATGTCTGGTAACAGTTACCATTTCACCAGGGTCTCTGCGTATGAAAATATTGCTTATGCTCAATATGCTGAAGAACTCAAGTTACTGTCGGAGCAATTTTCGAACAGATTTGGCGATTTTAAAAACATGGAAGACAGTTTCAATTTATTAGCTACTCCAACAAAAAGTAATGTACAAAATGCTCCAATACACTTGCAAATGGAGTGGATCGAGCTTCAAGAAAACTCACTTCTAAAATCTAAATTTGAAGACGTGGAGTTGTGCGATTTCTACAAAAAATACCTCGAAGAAGACCATTTTCCGGAGCTTAGAAAATTCGCAAGAAGATTGATTTGTGCGTTTGGCAGTACTTATAGATGCGAACAGTTCTTTTCCACGATGAAAGTTAATAAATCAAAACATCGTACAAGGCTGACTGACGATAATTTGGAAAATTCTTTACGTCTTTGTATCAGTGGAATTCATGATCATCAACATCGATGGATTAGTTTCCCAAATTCAAGCTCAAGGACCTCACTGATTTCGTTGTCGCTATTTAACTTTCGTAGTTTGAATAATTCCAAATTTCACGATTTAATTATAATCTTATTGTACCTATTTTTTTCATTTCATTTTCTTATATTAATAAATTGCATTATAATAACATTGTCGTATTATTTCATGTCTGATATCTATCGCTAAAAATTATGAACACTACTTTAAAATGCACTACTTTTAAACGCGGCCGCGAACGTATTTGCACACTAAAGTTTGGCCCACAACATGTCAAAGGTTGCCCATACTTGGTTTAGAGAGTTAATATTTTCTTGCTGCAATCTCTTTAATTCTCTAACATTTCCAGATTTCCCAAAAAGCCAGAGATGCTCATATCCTACGACCAATTAGAGAATAGAATGAAGCAACTACAGGATTACTTACAAAATCTATTGGCCATCAATATTTATCGTTATCATTCGGCTACAGTGAGTATTTTCCAAAATTTCAATTTTTGCGGATATCACGGACGTTTCAATGTAAGCAATCTGCTTTCAATAGGTCCAATTTTTAGAAGTCTCCAATCTGTCCTTCATATACGACTTGGGAATCAAAGGTAAAGAAGGTCTGGTCACAAAGCGATCCGGCAGTACACAACCTGGCCAGAGCGGATGTAATTGTTTCGGATGTTATCAGAATTTTTGCTGTGTGAGGTAAGAAATCCAATATTTGACTGCGTTAGAAGTCTATCTAAATGTCTTCTTTTTGTTTTGGTTGCAAAATAAACTCATAGATGTCGACATATATGTCAAGAGGTCTTCTACTCTTCTTGGAGAGAGCGCTGGTTCTTCCTCAAGGACACCTGCTTCGGTTACATTGATCCAAAAACTGGGATAATAAAGTGTGTCATACTCTACGATCAAGGTTTTGAAGTCTCTTCTGGCATTTACTCGACTGGTCTACAAAAAGCTTTTCAGATAGTCACTTTAAGTAGGCAAATAATTGTGAAGTGCCAAACCAGATCTCAGAGGAACCATTGGCTGGAGTGCCTAAAATTACACGCATCTGAGTTAGGTACGGTTGGATTCTAGATGGCTCATCCTGTTTCAAATGCTTTCTTTTATTTTTGTACAGCTAGGGACTTCACGCAAACTAACAGGTACCGATCATTCGCTCCGATACGCAACAATATAACAGCAACATGGTTTGTAGACGGCAGAACGTACATGTCTGCTGTGGCGGACGCTATCGACGCCGCCAAAGAAGAAATATTCATAGCAGATTGGTGGTTGAGTCCTGAAATTTATCTGAAACGTCCGGCTGTTGAAGGGGATTACTGGAGACTGGATAAGTTATTGCAGAGGAAAGCTGTGAGTCTCATTTCTGTAGTCTAGATCAAGTTTTGAAAGAAGTATTGTTCTTACGGATTACGTACATCCTTTTTCATTTCGTACTTGTTTATATGTGTCTATCCTTTTCTATGATGGGGATTGTTGCTAGATTATTTGGTGGGAATTTCAGTTATCTTTCTGTGAATCTTGGGTTTATCCTAGTTTTTTTTTTCTCCTAAGACGTTAATTCACAATCAAAAATTTTATTATAAAAAAGAAAAAAAAAAAAAAGTTAATTACAATTTGCAGAAAAAAAGAACCGTGAACAGAGGGTTCTGGCCTAAATCAAAAACTGCATTTGATTCTAAATTACAATAGGACAATGCTAAATCCTATATCAAAGCAAAAGATTAATTTGTTCAGGAAGATAATCGTAATTCTTACAGTTTCAAACCACGTGGTTTCAAAGTAAAACCAACTAAATTAAACGTGGACAAAAACTAGTAATTAACAAAAGAAAAATCTAAATGCAAGCACAAAGCTTCAACTCACCCAAACCGAGGTGATAAATAATTAAAAACTAACCAGCAAAATTTAAAAAACCAAAAATTAACTCTTTAAACTAAAATATCTTCCCGAACAAAAATAATAAATGATCTTACATCTAAAATGTGTAAGTAGATATCAATTTACCAGTACTGGGACAGCGCAGTTTTGTTCAAAAAAAAAAAAATTAATTTTTAAAGAATCTACAATTTTACCTACTCAAGGAGTAATTTATCAAATACTTGAAAAATTTTGTGAACGAGTATTTTTAAGAATCTGTTATTTTATTTGAGGGTATCTGCTACCCACCTTCAAATATTCAAAATTTATTTTATCATCATCATCATGTCTTCGTGAACGTAAACATGTATATAAAACGTAACGTTAAACGTAATCGTGAGCATAGAACGTAATAATTCTGGTAACATAATGTTTAATGTAAAAGAAAAATTTTTTTTAGCAAAAAAAAAAAAAAAAAAATCAATGATAGAAAATAAATTAATTACATAATTATTTTAAATATAAATAAATTGGAATGGATTCTGATAAAAGTTATTTGAAGGAAATTAATTCGCTTAATAATGATCCGATGAAGTACATAAGTTCATACAATTCGTTGCCTAAACTACCAATAAATAAAATTATACTGATTACAAATATTTCAAAATTTGAAAACATTCTAACAAATTCATTTGACTATATAGTATTTGTAAAAAATAAGAAATATAAAACAAATAGAAACTATATAGATAAAATAAATGTCATGTTTAATTACATAATTAGTTATCAAATGATAAAAAAAGAAAAGTTCTTTCCAATAAAAGTCATTGTTGATAAAAATTATAAATTTACACAAGTACAATAAATTTCAATTGCTTTCAATTCTCCAATGCCCCCAAGCCAATGTGTCAGTACTATTTTGTTGGATACATCTTTTATCATCTCTCCAACACAATGATTTTTTATTTAATTCCTCAGTGTATATGTTATGATCATAGCTCCTAATAACGCATTGTTTATGATAATATTGCTTCTGATCAAACAAACATTTTTTATAATGCTGAAATTTAATTTCTTTATCAAGTACAGATTTCTTAATTCCTTTTAATTTTTTATGTACATCATTATCTCTATATGCATATGATTTAGATCTTAATCCAACAAATTCAACCATTTTTTTACCTCCCAGCTCGTCTTTAAATTTACCAATTACTTTTTTATTTTTATCATTATATAATTCATGATCTTTGGGGTAGTTAGATGTATCAAATAAATCTTGATTATTCTTAACAAATTTATTAAAATCTTCTTTAACGTGATCCTTAGTTAATGATGAATAGAAATGTTTAATATGGAGGGGATTTGTTTCATTAAATTTATCATACGAATCCATATATTCATTATGATAATATTCTAACTGATCAAACAAACATTTTCTATAATGCTGAAATTTAATTTCATTTTATAAATTGTTATTTGTACGTCAAACATTTTAATACTATTCATTAGAAACATATTATAAAACTATTTGTGTAATAGGCAATATTGCAATCAATTTTCACCAACTAATTGTTTTATATCCCTCTTAATGATATTTGTCAATTAAAGGGGGTGTATAAAGACTGTAAGAAATGGAATATGCAGTTATTATTCGTTTGACTTTAGACAAAAACCGTTGATACAAGAATTGATGTCTTGGATTTATTTTACTAGCTCGTGATAAAAACACACAATTTTTTGTAACATTTTGTGCGCAAAAAGAACTATGGAAAAATACGAACGATATAGAAGATATAAGTTTAGTAAAGCTTTCAACAGCAAAATGGGTAGTGTAACATTTAACAATTTGTACGCGAGTATCAACAATGGTGACATGCAAAGTGTCACAATTATCCATTACCGCATAGAGAACTATCTACACGTTATATGGTACACTCCGGGAATACCAGGAGCGGTTATATTTCTTAATAGTTCAACAATAAATCCGAACATAGTGGATCAAGTTGTAATTGAAGGCCACCACGGAATAATAAGAGTAACGTTTAATAGTGCGGAGGAGAAATTATTTTTTCTAAACGAGATAGAAAGGTATGTATTAATAAATAATTATTACATTGATGCACTTAATATAATGTAACCTTACAGTTACAGTGATGAATCGTCAAGTTCCTCAAGTGGAAGTACGTATTAAATGTTTATTAAATGAAACAATTGTTTTATATTTATGAATTAATACAAGATTTTCACCATATATTATACATTTTCTAAATGTTGGTTTATTAATAGCTCTTTGAGCTTTTAACTCATTTGAATAAAGTTTAAGATCTTGTCTTTTTCTAACTGATTCCATACTCTTACCAAAAATTGTATTTACCATCAATTTCCAAAATTCAACTTCAAATTCATTTTTTGATTTTTGTCTTTGCATAGTACAAAATTCTACATATGGTTGTATAAAATCTACTTGCTCAAATTCTATTCCTCTATGCACCCTTGTTATTTCCATTCCTAAATCTTTATAAAGTTTTAACGTTTTATAATGTACTATGTAATTTTTCTTATCATAGAAATCGCAAATAAAGTTTATTTACTTTACTATTTGGAGGTGGTTTATTTTCTGGAGCTAGGGGTAGATCATTAAATTTATCATGTAACTTTTTTGGGAAATGTAAATCAACTTCTAATACATATCCAGTTTCATTATCACTATTTAAGATTTCTTCAAGATTTATATCATAAACCCATTTAAAATTCTTGTAGGGCATTTTTTGAGACATAGCCCAACCATATAGATTATTAGCATCAAGGTAACTAATTTGTGAATTATTATCACTAGAATTAGCATATCTATTAGAACATTGAGATATACCACCTCTAATACCATTCTCAAAGAATATATACATTTCATAATCAAGTAATAAATCCAATTCCACTTTAGTATATTTCAACATACAATCCCAAGCAAGTCGTGGAGTTGTAAAATACCAAACAGGATCTAATTCATATTTCTCCAAACATAAATATCTAAAATTTTCAAATATATCTGCTAATAATAAAACATCCATTTTCAAATATAAATCATGCCATTCTCCAATATTTTTTATTTTAAAATATTTCCAAACCTTCGAAGCATGTTTATAATCCCTTTCATACAAATGTTCCTTAGTTAATGATGAATAGAAATGTTTAATATGTGGCAGTCTTGTTTCATCAAATTTGTCATATGAATCCATATATTCATACGGATAAATACCTTTCCTTATTATTTTTCTATTTTTCTTTTCTAAATAGTATATCTAAATCAGATTTTGTAAAATATTTATTTACTTCCCTCAATTGATCTGATTCAAGATTGGATGACAATTCATTAATACTTTGATTTAGAAAACTAAATGAATCTATAAATCTAAGCTCAAAAACTTGCCCAACATCTTCGTTGAATACCATCATACTGAATGAAATATATTTTTCTTTATTATTTGGAATAACCTTTATATTTTTACTATACAATCCTAAATTTTTTATAAATAGATGACAGTCATAATTTTTCAAGTTGTGGAAGAATACAGGAATAAATAATGGTTGCTTTAACTTTAAATTACATATATTACATGCAGCACCTCTGTATCTACCAGTATAATGATCATGATCTCGAACTTTTTTATTATTGTCTGTAAATTCACCATCACACACATAACATCGTTTTGCATCTATAAATTCATTGTTATTAAACGCTGTAATTTTTTTATTTTTCTTTAGTGATATATGTAATTTTTTACCCCATTTAATTATATCTTCTAGATAATGTTTAGAAATATCTTCCTCACTTCTATATATATGCAGTGGGTTTTCTATATCATCATTTCTACTTTTAATATAAAACCCATAACTAATAGGTTTATGAATTTGTTTCTTATTCTCATTTTTTGATAATTATTAAATTTTATTTTCGGATAAATACTTATAACAGTACCACCACATTTTTCTACATGTATATTTATTTCGTTTATATCATTAGTTTTGTATTTTTCACATTTGGAGCACTTGTATTTGATACATGGTAATTTTGGTAAACATACTTCAGTTGTATTACATATTAATTTATGATTATTTAAATGTTCTTCACTATCTGTAACATAATTTAAACATCCTCTGCAAAATAATTTCTTATGTCCATCAGAATTTATTTGTTTATTAAATAATCTGCTAAGATTCTTAATCCAACAATAATGTGAATTATCACCATCTTTGAAATATAATAAATCTACAAACCTATCATATAGTTTCTTATTTTTTGTAAGTAATGGATATATTTTATTACCATCATATGTAAAAACATAAACATTAATTTGATTTAATGATTCAAACTTTTTTATATCTTGTATTCTAACAGGAAATTCAATATCATTAAATAAGAGTTCATTGTCATATCTATGATATAGGCTCACTCTTTCACCATGACTATTCTGAGGATGTAAAGCAGATAATATACTCCATTTAAAACATTGATTATCTCTATTTTTTATATTTATACAAGATTTTGTGTTCTTAATCCACTCAGGCAGTTCAATATATGAACTACCACCTAAAGGAGTAAATTTATTGATATTTATAAGTAAACTATGAACATTATTCAATTCCCAAAATGATCCTTCAGTATTTTGAAAATCTACTACTTTTTGTGTAAATATTTCTCTTTGATTATCCCAATATATTTCCAAATTATCACTCTTATTATAGTTTTACATTTCTAAGTTGCACTGCTCGATCTATTACATTATTAGGATTAGATACATCTTTAAATTCTATATTCATATTAAGATTTATCTTTATATTATGATGTTTTATTAACCATTTATTAATTAATCCAATAGCCCTTCCCCTTAAATACTCCATATAACTATATTCATTAACTATTTTTGGATTATTGTTATTATGTCTATATGTAACTATTCTTATTTAAGATTTAAAACTTGTTTCAAGTTCGAAAAAATCATCCGTTATAACATGTTTTGATTTATGTAAATTAAGATGTTTTCTTGTTATCATTTTTCCACATTCATCACATCTAATTGGCTGTTCATTGATTGGAATATCTTCAAATATTTGATTAGGTTGATTTATTTTAATAATATCTTTCATTTTATTTATCCAATCATCTTCTTTTGCTTTTTTAATATCTTCACTTGAATATATTGTTCTAAGAGCTTTATTTATATCTTTTTTATAATAATCATTTAATAAATCTGGATATGTTTGGCTTATTCTTTCTATTAAAGATTCTTTATTTAAGTTATAGTATTTAGTAATTCTACCCTTGGCTAATCTTTTTAATTCTTTTACAGTAATCTTCAATAACAAATTTTTATTCCCAACTATTAATCTTGTAAGAGTATCATTTATCAGCCTCTTTTTTTATGTTATGGAATTCTTCAACAGTATATGTTTTTCTTAATACTTTTTCCAAATTTTTTAATGTAGGTTTAATTGTTTTAATAATGGGGTTATCATGTCTTACTTTATTAATAACTGCTATCAGCTGATCTTTTTTAAGTTTATGTATTTTAGTAATATTTAGATTTCTGGCAATTGTCCTAAGCTCTTTCAAATTCGCCATCTATTTATTACAAAAAAAATTATTAATATTTCAAATTGGAATGAGTTAGTCGAAACATATTTGGTCTATATTATATTGAATTGTGACTAAATATATTACTGAAATTTTTTTTTAATAATAAATGTATTTGTATGAATTACAAACTATTGCAAAATCAATGGGAATTAAAAATTTATCAAAATATAGAAAAAAATCTGATTTACTTGAGTGTATCGATAAACAAAAAGAACTAATAAGAAAATCCAATGAAACCAAAGTATTAGTAGATTTATTTCCCTTTGATGATGATATATATATATAAAAAATAAAAAACGTCAAAATAAAATTAAATGTAATATTTGTAATAAATATTTTACTGAGAGACAAATAACATATCATAAATTTAAACATAATCCTGATTTAGATTTTAAAATAACTAATATTGAAGCTAAAGGTAAATCAATTTCTTACTTTCATTTAAATAATGAATATATTGAAACTCCCGATTATTTAGAGATTATATTTGATAAAATGAAAGATATATTTACATATTTACTAACATTTAATACAACCTTAGATTTTTGAAATGCAAATAGAATATCAGGATGATGAAGTATATGATGTAGTTTATTTTGATACAATTAGCCCAATATTTATTTTCACGGAAAAGGGAATAAAAAGTATTGATGATTTTATAAAATATTGGAATAATAATAAAAATATGGTATTATACTATTGCTATAATAACATTATAACTCATGTTAAATTAAATATTTATAAATGAATAATCATAAAGAATTATTTGAATTATTATATAATCAAACGAATAGGAATGATATTATAATTGGAGAAGGAATAATATCTGATTACATATTTCCATTCTTAAAAAATATAAAATTTGATTTAGGTAAATTACCAGACTTTGTTCAAAAAATAAAAGATCTTTTTAAATCAAAAAATTATACTTTCGATCATTTAATTGATATTTATAATTCCATTCCAGATGAACATGCAGAACTTAAAAAATCAGTATTATCTTTGATTAGTAAATATAAATATCAATGAATACATCACAAAGATTAGCATTTAATTTTAGCAAAAATAATAGTAAATCTTCAATTAATTTGAATACTATAGATAATAAATCAATTAAAAATTTGATAATTAAACATATTCAATGGATTGGATTTAATAATCAAAATATTCATATTGATATTGGTTGTAATTTACTAACAGAATATATACGCAATCAAAAAAACTATTTGTGGACAATTTTCTCTCAAGATAGTTCAAAAGAATGAAAATTTACCAATATCTAATATCAATTCTAATAATCAAATAATTGAACTTAGCTTAGAGAATAATAATATTTTACATAAGTTGAAAGACAATGAAATATGGATTATATATTTAATTATATTATTTTAATAATAAATGTCTCTATTATCAAAAGAAGGCTTATTTTCTTCATTAAATGTTTTAAGACAATATACTGATTCATTTGAAATTTCTCTTAAATCATCTGCATCAATCACAAGAGAATTTCATTTTGGAACAAATACATGTTTACAATTAGATCATGTAAATTTATATTTATCAATCAGTAATCCAACTGATAAAGTGATTAAATTATCAAAAGATTATATTCAAGAAATTATAAATAGAGTATCTGTTAAATTAAGAGTTTTTAAAGAAAAAGATCATGCTGATATAATTGAAGAATCAATCGATTATGCTGGTACATTTTTCTTGATTAATTCATTCATTAGGAGAAGAAAGGATGACATAGAAGATCACGAAGATGATTATAAAAATATTGATGAAATTCCAGTTGGAGGAATTGATATTAGAATTCCAATGAAATATATGTTGGCAAAATTTTCTCAACCAAATATAGTTCATTGTGAATCAATTGTATTCAGAATTGACTTTTATTCTCAATCACAAATATTAGTTAATGAACTATCTGAAAGTATTAAAGTTAATGGAATATTTGTATGTAATTCTTATCAAATGGATATGCAAGCAATTGAATTATCTAAGAAGGATAAAACATTAATTCTTAATAAAAAATTACATACATTACCAGAAACAATATATTCAACATTAATGGAACAAGTATTATCAAATAAGACAACATTAGCAATAAATATTAATCTATCTTCTCCATATGCTTGTAATCTTTATTATGTATTTTATAATGAGAAAACTGGATCATTTAACCCAGATCCTGATGTACATATATACAATAAATCATGAGATAACTGCAAATGGAAAAACATATCCATTCTCGAATAACAAAGGTTTTTTAACAAATAAAAACCATATTATTCAACAACATTATGATGATTTTCTAAACAATACTAATGGTTCATATATAACAAAATCTAAGTGGGTGAATAATTTTAGAATATATTCAGCAGCAATTTATGGATTAATTCAAACACAGGGATTAATATTAAAAATTACATTAAACAAAGGATTTATTTCTAATGATATCAAGATTCTTGTTATTACACAAGTAAAAGATGTTTAATTAATGGAATAAATGTACTTGAAAATAATTTTTTATGACCAAGAATATAATGATAAATTTTTAGATTGTAATTATCATTTATTAATATTCAATAACAACAATATTACTGCAGGAATAAAATATATGAAATATAGTAATATATTTTCTAGATTAGATGTTCAAAATTTATATTCAATATTTCATATTAATAAGCAAATAAATATATTTAAAGAACATATATATGTATATGGAAATGTTTGTCTTGTAAAAATTAATATAAATAAAAAAAATTTAAATATACTAATTGGAAATGAAGTAAATTATTATTATAATTATCTAGTAAATTTATTTCCAAATGAGTATTATACAATATTTAACAAAAATGGAATTGTAAATAATGGTTATGCTGGTGATATAAATAAAAATGTAATAATTTATAAAAATATTATAATCAATGAAAATTCAAATTATAATCCCGTTGAATATTTCACTATTGATTTACCATCTGCACCATATATTTGTGATACATCAAAACCAAATGAAATAATAGATTCTATAAAATTACAAAATTCAAATATTTTGAAAAGAATTTTAGATGATGACATAATTACAGTAGATGAAACTAAAAAATTGATTGAAGAATTAAAATCATATAAATATAATAAGTTTAAACCAATTATAAAGGAATTAAAAAATTATAAAACAGTATTAGAAAATTATTATAAAACAAATATTAAATTATCAATAGCAAAAGTAGAAAAGAAACAAGAGATTAGAGAAGAACTAGAAGGATATGGAAAAGAATTAAAATATTACAGAGTGAGATTAAATAATTATTTAAAATAATCATAATAATAAAAAGGAAAAACTAAAATGATATTTATGACAAGTATTACAAGAAGAATAAATATTATATATTTTAATTTACTTACTTCTCTAATAAGTGATAAAAATTTGTTTTGAAATTTGGGATACTCTTCATTAAATATTTGTATTGTTTTAATTATTTGACTACTTATATTTTGCATTTATAGATTTCATTTTTCTAGCGTTTCTTTCAAATATTTTTATAGATCGTTCCCTAGCCTCAGTTATGTTTGATGGTACTACAACTGTTTTATTTCTTAATTCAGTTAATTTTTTAGGATCATAGTTATTGTAGTTATCCAACTTATATTCTAATTCATTTATTTTGTTATTGGCAGATTCTAATTCACAATCTGTAAGAAGTAAATTCTCAAATAAATAATTAGCAGTTTTTCTAGCTATGTACTTATCAATAACTTCTTGTTTAAATCCAACTATTTTTGCTGCATCTTCTATTTTATTAATTTCATTTATAATAGGTTTTACATCTTCATTCCATTTATTTTGTTCATCTTTTGGTATATAAGATATCAAGTCCATTTATATTATAAATTTTTCATTGCATTATTAACTAAATCTTTTGCTTCTTCATCTAAATTATTATATTTCTTAATACTATTAATATTCATCAATCCTACTTTATTTGATTTCTTTTGCGTTTTTTTGCGAACAAATGCAGACGAATGCTGTTCATCTTCAGTTGAATGTATATTAGAAATAGAACTTGTGGATGTATTAGGATTTATTTGAGATGATTTTATTTTTGGATCTTGTTTAATTAATATTAGTGCTGAATCTAAAGTTTTTTGTGATATTTTTTTCTCTTTCAGAAATTTCCTTTTAGAAATATTTTCTTTAGATAGTCTATTTAAATATTCAGTTGCTAAATTTATTTTATAATAATTTTTTGCATCATTTATTGCAGTCCATTGATCTTTTGTATTTATTATATTTTTTAATGACTTTGCTATTGATTTATTTATTGATATATTTGAATTACTTGACTTTGGTAAATGTGTATAATATCTAACACTAACATTACTCATATTTATTATAAATATATTTTTATACATTTAATTCAGCGCTTCGCTGCGAGATTGAAAATCGATCAAAGCGCAGACGTTTAATTATTAATAAATACTATTTAATACTAATTATGACTAATAGTGGTCGACCAAAGAAAAAGTTATTTAATAATAATGATAATAAAAATTTTGGATTGAGATCATTAATTGAAAGAAAAATGGGTGGTGAATTATTATCACAAACAAAAAGAATAATAATTATAGGCCCAAGTGGATCTGGCAAATCAACAATGTCTCAAGAAATATATTTGGTATGGAAAGAAAATCTATTTCAGAAAAAATTATTTTTTACCTAATGGAAACGAATTAGAAAAGATATTCAAGTAATTAAAGAATTATGTAAAGAAGCTTTATTTATTTTAATATATATAGATAGAAAGATAGTATTCCAAATGAATTAAGAACACACAGTCTTAATATATTTGATGATGCGCATAAGAAAACAGGTATAACAGATTTAGCAGAAAAAATATTTACAGAAGGAAGACATAGACAGCAGCATGTAATATATATTCAACAAACTGGTACATTTATACCAGCTGGAATGAAATCAAGTTATAGTGAAATAATTATTCATAAAAGTATAATAAATGATTTAGAAAACTATATTAATATTGATCAATCACAAATATGTAATGAGTATACTAAAACAGGTTTTTATACTATTAATAAAAATAGTATTTGTTATCCAACAAAATTATGTGATTATAAATCATTCAGAGAATATAAAAATAGATTGAAAGCAGTTAGTAAAAATACTGAAGATGAATATAAAAGTAATATTAGGAATACAGATGTTATTTATAAAGCTTATAAAAATGCTGGAGCAGATGGTGCTAAAAAAACAGATGTTATAAGTGATAATCAAAGCTTCGCTTCTCAGTCACAGACGTATATTCAGCAATTATTCAAAGTATTATAAATGAGTAATATTATTTTGAAATATTTAATTGATAAATGTAAAAATGATAATAAGATAGTATTATCAAATATTGACTTGGAAAATATTTTTAAATTAATTACAAACCAGGAAATAAACATAAGTTCTGATAAATTGTTAACATACGGAATAGATAATTTAAATAAGTATAATATTTTTAATTTAGATTGGAATACTGGTGGTACACATTGGGTTGCTATGTATATAAATAATACTAATAAATTAGTGAATTTCTTTGATTCATTTGGTAATTCATTACCAGAAAAATTTCTAATTCCTAAAAATTATACAGTAACACATAATAATTATAAATTTCAAAATTCTAATGATGTAAATTGTGGTTGGTGGTGTTTATTATTTTTATATGTTTGTTATTTAACGTAAGAGACGAAACATTTATGATTTGGTTTCAAATAAACGAGGATCTTGTATATTTAATAATTTCTTAATTTCATCTGTTGGATTAATATTTTCAACTTTTTTACTTTTATCAAAACATAGTAATGGTATATCATCTTCACAATCTGAATCTTCTTTGTTAGTTATATTCATAAGAGCTCTAATATTTTTTTCTATTGTGTCTTTATCTTTTTGAGACAATGTTTTCTTTAAAGGAATTGGAGGTTGATTAGGAAGTTCTAATGTTAATGACCTACCTTTTATTCGCGATTCATCGCTCAGTCCATGACGTTTATCATCTATTGTGTCAACAACCTTATTTAAAATATTTGCTAATACTGGTCCAGCTGCTGCGGCTAATATAGGAATTAAAAAATTTATAAAACCACCATTTATTTCACCTCCTTCAACTATTTTTGATTTGTCTTGTAAAATTATTGATGAGCCTTTTTTAATTGTAATAACCATTTATACCGACAAAATTATATTTTATTTAAATAACTATTTAATTCTATAAAAATTATGTTCACATTTAATTAAACTTAAAATAAATTCCATACATAAATCTATATATTAGGAGCTGTTTCCAGAGTCCGTACTTCCACTTGAGGAACTTGACGATTCATCACTGTGACTGTAAGGTTACATTATATTAAGTGCATCAATGTAATAATTATTTATTAATACATACCTTTCTATCTCGTTTAGAAAAAATAATTTCTCCTCCGCACTATTAAACGTTACTCTTATTATTCCGTGGTGGCCTTCAATTACAACTTGATCCACTATGTTCGGATTTATTGTTGAACTATTAAGAAATATAACCGCTCCTGGTATTCCCGGAGTGTACCATATACGAGTAGATAGTTCTCTTGCGGTAAATGGATAATTGTGACACTTTGCATGTCACCATTGTTGATACTCGCGTACAAATTGTTAAATGTTACACTACCATTTTGCTGTTGAAGCTTTACTAAACTTATATCTTCTATATCGTTCGTATTTTTTCCATAGTTCTTTTTGCGCACAATGTTACAAAAAATTGTGTGTTTTTATCACGAGCTAGTAAAATAAATCCAAGACATCAATTCTTGTATCAACGGTTTTTGTCTAAAAGTCAAACGAATAATAACTGCATATTCCATTTCTTACAGTCTTTATACACCCCTTTAATTGACAAATAATCATTAAGAGAGATTAAAACAATTAGTGGTGAAAATTGATTGCAATATTGCTATTACACAAATAGTTTATAATATGTTTCTAATGAATAGTATTAAAATGTTTGACGTACAATAAAATTTAATAAAATGAAATTAAATTCAAGCATTATAGAAAATGTTTGTTTAAATCAGTTAGAATATTATCATAATGAATATATGGATTCGTATGATAAATTTAATGAAACAAATCCCTCCATATTAAACATTTCTATCATCATTAACTAAGGATCACGTTAAAGAAGATTTTAAATAATTTGTTAAGAATAATCAAGATTTATTTGATACATCTAACTACCCCAAAGATCATGAATTATATAATGTAAAAATAAAAAGTAATTGGTAAATTTAAAGACGAGCTGGGAGGTAAAAAAAATGGTTGAATTTGTTGGATTAAGATCTAAATCATATGCATATAGAGATATGATGTAATAAAAATTAAAGGAATTTAAGAAATCTGTACTTGATAAAGAATTAAATTTCAGCATTATAAAAATGTTTGTTTGATCAGAAGCAATATTATCATAACAATGCGTTATTAGGAGCTATGATCATAACATATACACTGAGGAATTAAATAAAAATCATTGTGTTGGAGAGAGATGATAAAAGATGTATCCAACAAAATAGTACTGACACATTGGCTTGGGGGCATTGGAGAATTGAAAGCAATTGAAATTTATTGTACTTGTGTAAATTTATAATTTTTATCAACAATGACTTTTATTGGAAAGAACTTTTCTTTTTATCATTTGATAACTAATTATGTAATTAAACATGACATTTATTTTATCTATATAGTTTTATTTGTTTATATTTCTTATTTTTACAAATACTATATAGTCAAATGAATTTGTTAGAATGTTTTCAAATTTTGAAATATTTGTAATCAGTATAATTTTATTTATTGGTAGTTTAGGCAACGAATTGTATGAACTTATGTACTTCATCGGATCATTATTAAGCGAATTAATTTCCTTCAAATAACTTTTATCAGAATCCATTCCAATTTATTTATATTTAAAATAATTATGTAATTAATTTATTTTCTATCATTGATTTTTTTTTTTTTTTTTTGCTAAAAAAATTTTTCTTTTACATTAAACATTATGTTACCAGAATTATTACGTTCTATGCTCACGATTACGTTTAACGTTACGTTTTATATACATGTTTACGTTCACGAAGACATGATGATGATGATAAAATAAATTTTGAATATTTGAAGGTGGGTAGCAGATACCCTCAAATAAAATAACAGATTCTTAAAAATACTCGTTCACAAAATTTTTCAAGTATTTGATAAATTACTCCTTGAGTAGGTAAAATTGTAGATTCTTTAAAAAATTAATTTTTTTTTTTTTGAACAAAACTGCGCTGTCCCAGTACTGTTAAATTGATATCTACTTGTGTACACATCAATACAAATACCAATTATTATAAAATGAATTCCTTGATTGGCTATATAAAAGACAAATTATGCGAATTAAATTACGAAATCAAAATGAAATACAAAATGGCAGCAAACGATTTAAAAATACATGTACTCACGTTGACAGTCGACCAAGGAACTAATTCTTACAATCTCAAGCGCTGCGTACAATGCAAACGCACAAATCAGTCCGCCAACGGACAAAATCTCAAAACATAAAACTAACATAAACTAAGCAAGCGAACGCAAGACATTTAAATGAATGAATTTCATTTAAAATAACTGAACACCTAAATAACATAAATTAAACAATTAACTCATTAACTAAAACTAATCAAAAATAAACATTACATCTGTGAAAATTCTCTCGAAACATTGACAAAGGCTGATCGGAGTAAAGATGACATCTGAATTTGCGAAAACCGGGGTGCCAGTCCACAGCAGTACTTATTTTAAACAGATCAGTTTCTGTAAAAACTACTGTCACCTTCATTTGTATTGTCTGTTGTAAGTACAACAAAACAGCCATTATACTTACATGTAAGACAGAAGTGATGGTATTGTGGAATTCGAGTATGGAATCTTACAAGTAAAGACGAAAAGACAAAGTCTATTCGTCAAAATGATGCTGAATTGCTTTACGTATTTTGCCAAAAACATGAATTACCCTAAGGCAGTGGAGGTGTCACGCCTTTCTTAGCAAATGGGTCCCAAAAATTCTCTCTGAATCGAATGAGAGAGTACTACCCCATTGGACCGGCAGATTTTTAATTAGTTGTAAGCATACCTCTATAAATATTTGCAAATTTATTATAACATATAAATCAATTTGTTTTCCTGAAAATAAAACAACCTATTAAACAACAATCAATATTATTCTATCGTATTAATGGTACATAACCAACAAATACGAAAAAAATTCACAGGATTGACATTTACGAAGCGCCAACATGAAATTCGTCAAGTTGTTCAAAGCGACAACAAACGAAAAATCAAGTATTTAAATAGATTTGGCATCGTAAGAGTAATACTTTCTTCCCAACTTGAACTAGACTATAGATCATTTCCATTTTTTTCAAACTAGGGATTCAAGTTCAATTATATTTCAGGAAGAAGGTGTTAGGATCTTCATCTTGCTATACAAGGAATTCGAAATGGCTTTAGGTCTGAATAGTTATTACAGCAAATTGGTCCTATCAAAAGCCCACGAGAACATCAAAGTTCTAAGACACCCTGACCACGCTAAAGTTGGGGTGTTCCTTTGGGCGCATCACGAGAAAATCGTTTGCGTGGATCAAACTTACGCATTTATCGGCGGGGTGGACCTTTGCTACGGAAGATGGGACGATTTTGAGCATAGATTAACCGATTTGGGATCTGTAACACCGACACTCGACGTATCGACGTTGAAAAAGAAGACATCAACTGTACCTGGAGGCGATAACTTTTATCCGATACCCATACCGTATTGCCAAAGGTACAACCGGAGATCAAGATAAACGAATCTAAAGACGATGACGCGGAATCTGACGATTCAGAAGTCGAACAACTCCCGTAACTAGAACCGGGCGATCATCTTTTGATACGGAATGTTGGCGAACATTTGAAGATGAACACGCCGGAGATGGAGCAAGTACGATTTATCTGTGATCAAAACCAAAGTTAAACTGAAAGGGAAGGAGATACTCAACATGATGTACTCACAAAACGAGGAGAGTTTGGATGAACCCGATTGTCCCATCCTAAACAATTCTCTGGCGAAGAAAGCGATACTGAACTTTGCGGTTCGGCCAAGTATTGGGTCGGGAAAGATTACGTCAACTTCATCGTGAAGGATTTTACCGATTTGGACGCCCCTCTGGTGGATTTCATCGATCGTGCGACCACCACCAGGATGCCCTGGCACGATATAGCTGTTTGCGTGCAGGGCAGCAGCGCTAGGGATGTAGCTAGGCATTTTATACAGAGATGGAACGCTACTAAATTGGAAAAAGCAAGACTGAATCTGACGTATCCATTTCTACTGCCTAAATCTTATAATATATCTGCTGTACCGGATGTTTTACATTTGGAGCAGTATAAAGTAACCTGTCAGGTAAGTATTTGTTTTTATTATTAAAGTGTTAAGCATAAAAATCACATTTTTATATTGTCAAGCTTTTTTTTATGTGTGAGCCTTTTGGATTTTTGTCCACTTGCCACCAAATGGAGGAGACGAAAGTCTAAATGGCGATGTATTTTTGCTGTTCCTGTTTTTTTTTTTTTTCTACACATGCAATTATCTGTTTCTTATTGATCTCAGTTTACGGTTGTTTACTGCTTCATCTTTAACAGTGACCATGGATCTGACCATCAAGATATAGAATATGTCTAATGCATGATATTTGACCTTAACTTCCATCTTTTCCTGGCCCTTTTTAGCCACCAATGTTGTCTCTGTATTGGTTTTTTGATTCTCTAAAGTTACCGATTCCAAGTATGCCTGAATTAAAAAAAAATGATACCAACTTTATTTTTTATACTGAAGCTTTAGTGGCCCAAAATCACCTAACTTCCTCCTTCTCGTAGGCGCTACTATGAGCATTTTGGGACTAATGTCTGTTTCCACCTTCTGGGGTGTCTTCTACAACATGAGCATTGATGACCTCTTGATTTTATTTCTCTAAAGCCGCGGATACCAAGTAAACGACACAAAGGTATTTTCGTTTTTCAGCCAGCTGTATTTCGTCATTTTGAAGCTTCAGCTATCTAAAAGAATCTAAACCTCTTTCTTGTGAATGCCATTGTAGTCGCTTTGGAAAGATGAATATTTTTTCTTGAGTTTAGTCCTTCAGTCCATTCCTGTACAGCTTGGAGAGCATTTAATCTCTCTCTGTGTGTGTCTGTTGTTGAATTTACTTTGGGTCAGATTGACAAAATGATCTATGAGCCCGTCATTGTCTAGTTTTACTACCTACACCAGAAAGTATTATCAAATAATCGCTCAAGTTCAGGAATGTCTAGGAAAGCACTTTCTTAGCTTATAGAGCATGCTCACCGCTCTGTAGCTAGTAATATAACGTTGTTTTTGTATGTTTTCTTTCTCTTACTGTAGCCGTGATACTTTAAATAAAACTTTTTTTTTTTGGAAAATTTTTCAAAATTTTCAAAACATTGTTTCGTGGTCTTTGTAGATTTTCTATTTATGTAGTGGCCAATATCTTCAATTTTTATGTAGTTATCTAACAGTTTTTCAATAGTCTTCCGCTTAAATGACATCAAACTTATTAGTATCAAAATAAAAATCACTCTATTCAGCCTTCAAGCTACCCTAAGTACATGCTACGCTTTTGCAACAATAGTTCCGGACCAGTTTGTATTATAATTGGACAAATGCTATCCGATACTGGCGATTTTTATGGTTTGAATGAGTTGACTGCTTTTTTTTTTTTCGAGATTTTCCACTTGCTTTGATACTTGCTAGTGCTTCCTTCACAGAAGTTCAGTTCTGACTTATTGCAGTTTTGCGGTGATCGAAGAAGTAAAAAGCATTCTACATCATGGAAAATGTACCCGCAAAGAATCTTTTATGGTTTAATTTACCGTTTTGGTGTAGCATCTGGCTTTTGTTTTTTTGAGTATGTATTGAGCTTCAAGGTTCTTTGGTTAAAAGTGTATTTGGTACATTCCGAAGCTTGTCCAATGTCCTTGCAGTGGCTTTTCAGGATTTCCTCTTTGAATCCAGGAAATTGTTGCAAAACCACCTCCTCAGTTCTTTGTATGAATTAATGCAAAGCTATCGCTGTGGATTTTTCTGTTTGTTAGGGCTACTGATTTTGGAAAATACATCATCCATTATGTGTCTATCTAGCAGTTTTCCAAGAATCTTTAGCATAACTAACATCTATGGTCTCAGAGATTCTAGCTCGATCATGTCCCGTTTTGAGATAAAAGTATTTTCTGATCAGTCTCCAGGATATTGGAGTGTATTCCAGACTTGCCCTCAATAAAATACCAAGCATACAAAAGATTCGGATATATTTGTAGCATAATTCAATAAATACCATCAGATTCTGACAATTAATATGCTTTGCATGAGTTTGGTTGCTTATGAAAAAAGGGTTTTAATTAGAAAATTTGCTTTGTGCATAGTTTCTATTCAATTCAAATAGCAGCTGAACAAAATGCTCTCACTAACAAAGGAGTACTACCTAACACTATCTCATGCTTTTTATTAGTTTCAATTACGAATACTTTAAGCAAATTAGACACTGTAAAAGTAAAATGCATAAAGGCAAGTTTATCTAGAAAAAAAGGCACTTTTTATTTTTGAATTTTTGTGGCAATGATTTCATATTCGCGTAAGTTATTATTTCTGAACAACTTTCTGAATACCATTTTCCACTCTTTTTAATAATAAGGGTACTTTACTCTTGAGCTTCCAATGTTAAATGCGCACCCTAAATACCACAGAAGATTGCGTTTAATGGGCTCCAAAAGTGATTTTAAAAAATGCTCAAAACTTTCTGTATTACTACAATTTTATGAGTCAATAACAAAAAAAAAGTTCAATATAGTATATACTTTTAGACACGCCTTGTACATAAAAACACCATTATCACCTTGCTATAACTCTTAGGTTTTACGAAGTGTTTCAACATGGTCCTGTGGCTTCCTAGAACCCAACACAGTCGAACAGAGCATCCATGAAGCCTACGTCGATGCGATCAACAGATCTCAACATTACATCTACATCGAAAATCAATTCTTTATCTCCTTACCACACTACAGCTCATCAATTCGGAACCAGATACAAGAATCGCTATTTAAACGCATAATGAGGGCACATAAGTAAGTTGTTTTTTTTTGAACCTTCATGTGTAAATAAAAGCTCCTTCTTTATGTACTCAGAAGCGTCTGGCAATACCGTGGAAATAAATAAAAAATTATTTTACTGTTAACAATATTCCTGGTGCAAGTATTGCTTGTAAGACGGTTCTACGTTTTAAAGCAACATTTTCTTTAATAAATAATGAAAACAAAATTATTCCGGATAAGAATTTAAGTAATTTAGACGTCCAAATATGTTTTAGTAGAATTGAATGCTGCTATATATAATTTCAACCGATTGCTCACAAATTTGACATCGGGGCAAAAACGGTTCAAGAGATTTTGCAAAAACTTTTTCTTACCTTATTACCGTCATTTTGTGAAATATAATGATTAATAATAACAACTGCTAACACATTTGTCTCATTACTTATTCATTCAGATGTTATTGTTAATAAATCTTTATTGTGGTAATTTTTTAAATTCTTTCAGACAGCCATAATTAAATTAATACTCTGGTATGATACAATGATAGATCCAATTTACACATGAAAGTTTAAAAATGAATTAAACATTTTTTTCCCTGTGATTAACTGTTCGATTTAACCCTAACAGAGAAGGTGCTACATTTAGAGTGTTTGTGATTTTACCCCTTCTACCTGGCTTCGAGGTGAAGTCGGTGGACCATCCGGTACATCAATAAGAGCCATAACTCATTGGAATTATCAAGCGATTTCAAGGTAACGTAGAAAATATTCATTTATGATATTAAAGCTTTGCTGGAACATGATCGGTTTCTAACTTGCTTCTTCTAGCTTAATGGAGGTTAGCTTCACAATACTTCAGATTTGAAGCTTTCGGGGTGAGCTTTTCAATTAGTCGCATGTTTTTTTCTTTGCCTAAATGTCATTATTCTGCTGCTATTAACACTCAATTTCTGTCTTACTAAATGTGTTCGGCTACTGATAAACAAATTTTAACATACATAACCTAATTTTTTTTTTTGTGATATATTTTTCGTTTAGGGGCAAAGGCGCTTTATTAAACAGATTAAAAGAGGCTGGAGTTGAAGATCCGAAGAAATATATCTCCTTCTACGGATTGAGAAATCATTCGATACTAAACGGTGAACCGATAACCGAATTAGTCTACGTCCATTCGAAATTGATGATCATCGATGACAAAACTGTAATTTGTGGCTCGGCTAATATCAATGACCGCTCATTGATTGGTAAAAGGGATTCAGAAATAGCCAGTCTAATTGAGGTATGTATATCACAAGCTTTATTATGTCGGAAGTTGCAATCCCAAATAATTAAATTTAAATTTCTCCCAATTATTTCTAGTATCTTCGAAATTGAAACAGAAATTCACTTTTGAATACCTTTACTTTGTATTGGTTAAAAATAATGGCAGGAAATTTCGGGAAATTTAAATTTGGTTAGTAGGGCTAGCAAACCCAAAGAGAGAACTTGTCCAGTTTGAGAGAGAGAAGACAATGCGACATTTTTTCGTAATGAAACACCTTGTATGTTCTTATTAACATTATTAAAAGTACTAGATCACACTCCATTCATCATTATATTATGAAAATAACCCGTTTTGTGATTTTTTTTAATTTGTTTCTTATCTATTAAATTTATTTATTGTGGATTCATTGAGGTACTACGATTTGTTGTCTTACTGTACTCACAACGATAAATAAAAAAAAATCATGAGAAAATAATGTAGTATAAGGTAACGCGTATACTCGGTTGCCTACTCTACAGCCGAATTTTTGAATTTGTTAAAAATGACTATAAAAATAGACCATATTAGCTCGAGATGCTACTTATATATAATGTGAACTGTATTTTATTAGTTAATTCAAGCTTACCTGGTATTTTTTTTTTTTCTATTTTCTTGTATTTTGCTCCAAGAGATTTATCATTCTTCGGAATGTTTGTATTTGGTAACAGTTGTAACTCGCTGCTGTATTCTTCTCCATCTAGGGTAAATAACGGTATCTTAAAGTCAGTTACTGATTGTCCATTTGAATTATATGTTGGTTTACCTGATAGCGATATCAATTGAAGACAGATTACTGGTAATTTGAGTTTAAATTAGCATTCTTCCTGTGGCCACGAGATGGCACTTGTTCGTGAGCTCCTATAACAATTTTTACGCCACACACTTAGAAATATCAAAGTTGTACAAATGTTTACTTAAAAAGTATGGTTATATCATCTGCATAAAATAAATCCATATCATTACCTGAATGATCTTCGAGATTTTCTTTTGGAATTTCGTAAGAAGAATCCTGAATACCATTTCAAGATTTGGCCATTGTGAATACGTCCAATTTAACCCAGAGAAATACCTCTACCCATAACTGCATTTTGAGCTGTCCACATTTGTATTCAAGGTATTTTCATCAAGTATAATTAGTATCAATTCAATTTTAACCAGTAAATTAGATTTTTTCATTTATGTTTAATTTTGGGGTTAAGTCTGTATGAACCATCATTATTTTTATTATTTACGTTAGGAATTTTAATATCTAGAGGTATTATTTATTATAGGAATTTCACATTTATCGATAACGGATATTTAAATATTATAGTTTTCTTACAAATTTTCGCCATTTACTCATAAAGGACTCTGATTTTCAAATATTTACCAAACATCTTTAACCTCATTTATTGATTTATTGATAAAGTGCCAGGCAAGTTTGAATATGTATATTAAGTTAAATAAATTTTGTTTTATATAGTATATGATTCCAATTGAATTGAAAAAAAGAAACAGCATTATTTGATATTTAAATAAAGAGTAGTGTTCTAAAACATTCTTTTATTGCACGTTTAGTGTGTTTTTACAACGATATATGATAATTACATTCTTTCCAATAATCGGATCGCAAATAACAGAGTTATAGCACCTTATATATATATTTTATATTACAACGATTGCGAGAATATGAAACATTTACCTAATATAAAACCCGAGTACTAAAAGATGGACATACTATTTAATCTATCTTTAAGGATGAGGAATTCGAAGATGGTGTCATGAACGGTGCAGCCTTCCCTAGTGGAAAATTCGCTGGCAGCTTACGGAGGTTCCTATTCAAGGAACATCTAGGACTAATCGGGAGGGAACACGAAAGAATAGACGTCGATATAACAGATCCCATATCGGATCACTTCTACAACAACGTCTGGTACAATACTGCCTGTTTAAATACAGAATTCTACGATAAAGTGTTCCATTGCATCCCCTGCGATTCTGTGGAAACTAACGAGCAATTAATGGAGTATATCAAACAGAAGCCGTTGTACCTGACTGAGATATCGAAATCTGAAGAAGATGCTCGAAAGTATAGAGGTATGAAACCCCTATACAAATAAATAATTGCATTTATTCGATTTGTTTTTGTTCTAGGGTCATTTAGTCTTATTCCTTTGAATTTCTTGTGCCAGGAGAATCTAACACCAGCTGCCGGATCTGTCGAAGGCATGATGCCTACAGCTCTGTGGACTTAACAGTTTTTGATTCTTCTTTATTGGAGACCTTTAATTGATGTATGAAAGTCTGCTTCTTAATATAATAATAGAATCTTCGAAATGCCGTACAATACTTAAGGTTTTGTGTAATTAATGACAATAATGGCATAACCTCAACACATATAAAAAGGTTTTCTTAATAATATAACAGTATTGTAGAGTGTTCGGTTAATACAAAGTTTATGGGATATTTTTATAATATCATTACCAAACTTTATATTTTACATTGTTGGTGTTTAACTCGGATCCTTGAATAACCAAAATTTTGAACATTATGAATGTAATCAATGAATCGATAACCTTATATATTTGTTCAAAGTCATCATATTTTTGACATTTGACGGATGATAGCGTAACAACATAAATTCTTTGGAAAATACGAGACAGATGGTAAAAGATACATTTATACAAATACTCTAAGTTGCAGCAGCTCATTTAAAATAGAAGAAAAACCCAATGCTCATATTTACATTAACAATATACTGTTTTAAATGTGTGTGAAAAAAACTTATATAAATTCTGCTTTAAGATTAATGAGATTCATTTTTACCACGTTGCCTTTTTAAAGATAAAAGTGCCTTTCTGTTATTTTATTATTTTGAACAGTTTTTAATGTTAAGAGATTATTTTAACAATATACTTTGTGTCAGTCTTAAATGATCCCACAATATATCTTTACTTATACAGGATGATTCATTAACTCGGTGATAACTATGATGTTTTTTTAATACAACATTTTTATTATTTTTTAGGATCATCACATTTTCATTTATTAAAGTTTGTCGTTGAGCTAATAGACCGACCTCTATATGAAACATGTCGAAATTAACAGACACATTGTATATATTATTATGTTGTTTTAAATTATTTTTTAATCAAAAATCGTGATTTTTAACAGCACCAAAGATGCTCCTTATTTTATTTTATTTCGAAAATAATAAAAAAAAAACTTGTTATACAAGTTATAAAAATCGTTTTAATCAATATTTGCATTTTATGACACTTTTAATTTAATTTAAAATAAAATTTACTATAAATAAAAACCAAAATCATTCTCATCGGGATTTTTACAACTCTTTTTTTGTTCATTTAGTCAATTTCTATAAACCTCGAATAATTATTTTTTTTGCTGCAATATCAAATTTACAACATTCCAGTCTACAATTTATTTACATATATTACAAAATATTACATATTTTTTAATTTTTATTTGCAGCTATATCTTAACGCGTCTTTAATATACAAAATAAATCCTGCCTATTTATAATAGTATTTTTACACTTGAAGTACAACGGAATACTTTTCCTTTTTTAATGATATAATTTTAAATAATTATTTTGATTCCACAACCAGTTTTAATTATCTTTTATTTTAATTTTATGATCCCCCTTCTTGTATGTTTTATTTTTTTGTTTAATTTAATGTTCCAGTGTGATTGTTTTAAAATTAACCTCAATAATGTAATATCATTTAATGTATGTTATTACATAAAAACATTGTACTTATGTTAATGTTATTAATATTATTAAAATTGTTATTTTATATATTGCTTGCAATTTCCAACTCAAAAATCTGTATAAAACCGACTGTATTTCAATAATCAATGTATGAAATCTTGATCTAAAAAACATATTTTAAAGTATTTTTTTATGTTGTAATAAATATATTTATATTACAGTTCAACGACAATTTGTTTTATTTGCCTCCTGACAAATATTTGTTGTTGAAACAAAAACAATTATTTATTTTGTGATATATTAACAAAATAAATTGGATAAGACAGATTTTTCAGCACGAATTTAATTTTAAAAAATGATTGGTGAAGCTAGAAGTAGGTCAAGAATATTTTTCATGTTTTATTTTCAGTTAAAACGGGTTTTTCTTTTAAAAGAAAAAAGAAAAAATATGGGTATATATAATTTAAATTTCCCGCGCTTATTTTCACGTAGTTTTAAACAGATCTAGAGCGTGGAGAACTCGCTTCAAGGTGCTTGATACTTCTAATTTTGAAAGTCGATAATAACGGTAGAATTTAATTTGAATTGGTATACACATTTTTAAGCAAGAAAAACAGTGACACATGTACTTTATCCAGTCTTTATGTACAGCAGAACTATTCATATTATATATTATTAATGTCATATAAATATTTTTGCACTCATTTTATGAAATGCATAACTGAAAAAACATGTGCCGGCTAAAACAGGATGATACAAAAAACCTACAGCGTTTTTTCCTTAATATTTAAACAAGAAAAATGCGAAATGAGTGATATACATTTATCCACGAGTCAAAAGTGGTACGAAGATGCTAAACATTTATATCGATAAACCCCTATAATAAAAATTATAGTATGTATTGGACAAACAATAATTAAAACAAAATCATAAAATACATATGGTACATACCTCAGTTTTCTTTTCAAAGGATGCTGTTTATATTTTAATCATTCAACCACCAAACTCACCGATGAAAGAATAGTAATTGTAAGACATTATTGGTGTCTTTGCTATCCGTACGCTGTAGCAAACATTGTAACTGGTTGTACCTCAATTATTTTCTATATTGTATGCTGTTGTAATAATGCCTTCTTCTTTGAAATGTTATAAACAAATCAATTTGTTTTTTGACCAAGTGAAAACACTTCAATCCTTACCCAAAACTTCCAGCCATTGGCCGTTGTTTTAATAGTTTACACCGGGGAAAACCACTAAAAATACATACATATTTTGTCGATGCATCACACACTTACACAGAAAAAAAAATACCTTTGGGTTTAAGACTTCGGGTATTGGACACCTTGGAAGTGCACACGACATCTCATAAAACGTGCACAAAGCTTTAATATGGTTTTAATGAAATAAAATTACGGAAAACGCGCTAAATACACAATTAGCTTTGACAATGAACCTTCAAAATGGCTGCCATTAGTTCGTCGCTCTAAAATAGGATGCGCGCTCGTCGAAGTACGTTCTCCCCTCTCTATTCCTATGTTTTTAGAGAAAAGTATTAAAAATATCTTCTTGAACGTTGAATTATTAAAACTAAAGCCGGGAAATTTGATTTTATGTTATTTGGAAGAGTAAGTGGTTGATAAAGCGCATAAAATTCATATTCGGTTTGAACATTTCATTTTATTCACAATTTAATTAAAAACCTTTGTTATCACTCTACCAAAACAATCTTTATTAACACTATTATTACATGCATGATTTAATTAGTGTAAAATTTAGAAAATAAAGCTGTAATATACATTTTTGTTTAATCATATTTGTTATTTGTTGCCTCTCCAACATAACCTCAAATTGTCGTAGTGGATGAATTATTGACTCGCTCTGACTAATTTAGAGACGAAATCGCTAAATTTTCCGTGATATAATTATTGTATTAGAAATTATATCGGTAAGTGCTTTGTGTTTGGTAATCAAAATTAAATATTATCTTAATCGCAGCGCCCTCGTCCGATGCGAGGATTTATTTAAGCCCGTTGAGTCACCACAAAACAGATGGCGCCACATAAATTGACAAATAATGAAAGCGTTTTACGTTTAATTCTATTAGAATATTCACAAGTTCCTAATAAAAATTTGATAAACACTATTTCGTATCTATTTTGAAGACAAACATTTACGGTTTTTGAAGTCGACACGTAAATTATATGCCGAAACCTTCTCGATTTCTTTTAAGTTTGCCAGATTTCGGAATAAAATTGCTAAGATCTTTAGCCACCCCATACACAATTACACATATAAAACACATGCATTCATGTCCTGTTTTGGACGCGATAAACCCACAACCAAACCGTTTTTGCTCGCCTGCAGATAACTCCTGCCAAGATTACGATTACTTCCTTATCTTTCGCGTACAATTACGTCATTTTTAGCATGTAAACCGAATCCGTTCATAGATTCCCACCACTTCCTCGTGCCTATAAAGTACACCGACTCTTCTGCAGACTCTCTCACGGCGCATATTTATGAGTATCGTACATGCATACGTACACACGTTAGAGAGGCGGTGATAATGGTATCTTAAGTTACACGAGGTTGAGCTGCGAAGGTCGCACGTGCAACTGCGCCTAGGGACCTTGAAATATTAGGTGATTGAACCGTAGGCAGTTACGGAGAATGAAAAAAAAAAACTCGGGAAAGAAGAGGAGATGGGCAGACGCATTCAGAATGTATTTTCTTTTTTTTTTTCTTTATATTATCATGTTGTATAGAGGCGATGTGTTGTTGCGGTGAATGAAATAGAATGTTGAACTTTCTACGTTAGGTAAATAAACAGAACCGGATTATGGGTAGGTAATTTAATCGAGAGATGTTGAATAAAATAATTCGGTGGTAAAAAAAACAACTTATAATCAAAAAGTAGTTGCTTTTTGGTAATTATACGTAAAACTAATAAGTGTAGCATTGGGGAATATGGCAATTTACACACGTGCAACAAATATGCCACAGAAATGTTATAGACATGTATTTATGTGTTTACATATTCCTACAATATCTACCTTCTTATTGTTTCTTGGAGAAGGGGCAAAATTGAACCATGTTAAACTATTACAAGAACTGTTAGGCGGTCACGAATTTGGTGTTTACTTGAGTGTTAAAAGTATTGTACAAACGTGGTATAGCGTATGGTGGTATGTACCATGTGATTCAAAATGATTGTCGTAATAAAAAAAACTGTTTTCCGGAAAAATTTATCTATACTTATTACCAATTTAATGAGCGAAGTTAGCTACATACAAATTTCATACATTAAATGAATTTTCTTGACATTTAGCGACATTGGCGTGCATGTTGTAGTATCTTTCGATTATTTATCTTATAATTTTTTTCAAATCGTTTATATTTACATGTAATATCACCAACAATAGCATTTCTGAATGCTGTAAGAAAATAAGGGAATTTATCTGTGGTAATAGCTCAACAAACAGGTAAAAAATCAATATTCACATTAAGTGAAATAGTTTATTACATTTATAATTTTATAGGCTTATCATACACTTCAGCGCAATGAAGCTGTCAAAAGAAAGTTACATTTTCATCCCTATAAAGTTTCTACGGTGCAGGAATTATTACCATTAGATCACGATAGGCGATTGGAATATTGTCATTGGTTTAATAACAATTTAAGGGACGATGACTTGCTGAACAAATCATTTTTCTCGGATGAAGCCTGGTTTTATCTAACAGACAATATCAATTTACAAAACTATTGTATCTGGTCTGCAGAAAATCCACACGAATTTCGAGAAACGCAATTGCATCCTGTAAAAGTTGGAGTTTGGTTAGCTATGTCCAGGCAACGAATAATAGGGCCAATTTTCTTCGAGGAAACTGTAACAGCCGGACGTTACCAACAGATGTTGGAATTGTTTATTGCAGAGTTACAAGAAAATGAGCTTGAAGCAGGTTATTTTCAGCATGATAATGCTCCAGCACATACTGCTCGACAAACCTGCCAATATCTTCAACAGTTTTTTGCTGACAGGTTCGTTAGAGCACAAAGATGGCCACCAAGATCGCCTGATCTAACCCCATTAGATTACTTCATGTTCGACTATCTAAAAAATAGGATTTATGAGAACCGCATGCATACCACAGAAGAACTGAGAGATGCAGTTTTTCACTTAATAATTATACTAATTGTATGTTATAATTTAAAGTAATAAATAAATTTAGTTAAACACCAGTTAGTACTGAATTATAAAATCATAACTTAGTAAAGTTAAATTAATTACATTTCATTTTTACAAGCAGAAACACCAATCCATAGTCGTTTATATAATGCGAATTCAAATATAGGTTACGTTTTCCTTATTTATGACAGATCCGTTTACTTATGTTCCAACACTGACTTGGTTCAAACCTTCATTACAAACACGCGGCATATACCTACACCCTGTTACTATCTATAGCAGCGGAATTGACAATCATTTTGAATCTCTGTGTATGGTTGGTAGCCTGCTTTTCGTTGTTTTACAATACGGAATTACGCAAGCAATTAACAAATAACTTATTTTTTTTGTTTTAATACACACTTTCCAAATGAATTATAATTATAGTTTAACTACAGACAAACTTTTTCGGATTTTTTTTTTTTGGAAAAAGGCATTTTTTATATGAAAACTAAAGAAGTTTCTATCTAAAAATTTACAGCATTTCTGTTATAACAATCACATGGATTTTTCTTAAAAGTTTTCAAATGGCGTATAACACAAAACAAAATATTCTGACTTAACTGATAAGGGAACAACTAGCTATAATAATCTAAGAAATTCATATGTTTGGTGTAGTTCTCGAATGTATTTACTTAATATAAATCGAGTTGGTTTTATGAGGATTTCTACTGCGATATGTGCCAAAGAATTCAACTGATAACAACAAGTGAAAGAGAGATGCGTATTATTTTCGTATTTGTGCTATTTTCAAAACGTGTCAAATATATATGTGGAGATGCATATATGTGGTTGTAGGAAGCATGCTCTAACGTTTTTCTTTCTGGAATTTTGTAGTATGTATGCTCCAGATAGGAATCACCCGAAGTTAAAGTTTCCATATCGGAGGAGCTGCTAAGATTATACGTTTACTGCATAGAAGAAGAAGGTGTTTATAAAAAATTAAGAAAGAGTAAGTTGTTGCGTGTTTGTCAACTTATATCAGGCAAGAACCGAACATAATCTGTGAAAGTAGATAGTATCTTGCTACAACTGTGAGTCAGCTGTTTTGTGTGTGTGTGTGTAACGACAACAAATTCTGAATATCTTCACAAAAATCTATGATCATTTTTCTTTCATTTATACATTGTCGTATACTAAAAGAAAATCTACTTCAGTAGTAGTGCACTTACTTCAGTTCTAACCCAGATAACAATTTAAGGTTTACACAAGCTTTTTTTAAGGTTGTCCCGACAAGGGAAAAAGCTTGATATTGAGCTTGATAAGGCTGTAAGCTTGTTGTAGGGTTATGACAAGGTTACTAGTTGATACAGGACAATGTTTTCATAAGCTTGTCTGTAAAAGCATAGGACAAGGTTAGATTGACAATGTTGAACCAAGCTTTAGAGAAAGCTTGTACAAACCTTCATAAAAGCTTGCAACAATCAAACCAAAATAGGGATTGGGTGTTAATTTTTTCTTTTTCTTGGTTTTTAGGTCATAAAAATATGGAAATGTACATTAACAACGACATTTCGTTTTAATTTCAAAAGCTTTTCAAAAATATGATGCAAAATATAAATTGTAAATGGTGTAAATTATAAATAATTGTTTTTTGTTATTCGCCTTCGGCTCGGTTTATAATATTTACCCGCGGCCTGTAATAGAGCACTTTCCTCCCTTGGTTGGAAATATACTATTGACACACATCACGTGACCACTAGTATGGCGGTAAAAAATAAGCCATGGATCTGCAGCAAGTGAGGTTAGATGATGCCATGATATCCAAAAAAATTATTTGAAGAAGTTGATTAAAATTTTGTAAACATGAGCATTGCAACTAGTATCACTTCTGGCTACAAAAGCGGTATTATCGGCATATAAGCATACTTTACCCTAGCTTAAATATTCTAGAAGATCATTAATGTATATCATGAAACGCACTGGGCCTAATATTGATCCTTGTGGGACGCGATTCTTTACTGGTTGCATATTTGATATACTACATATTCTTCCAACTAACTGCTTGTTTTGTTTTATCAAGGTAAGATGCTAATAATTTATTTACCGTACCTCTTACCCCATAATAATTAAGCTTAATTAGAAGAAGTTGATGTGACTCTGTGGCAACTGCTTTGCTCATATCACGTAAAATTTTTTTCACGAATTCGTGTCGATATTGTGCCAGCAATATTTCGTCTATGGTCTCAACTAAAGCCTTACACTTTCCAACCCATGTCCATGTTACCTAGGTGTTTATTGTGAGTGGGCGTCACCTTACCTACTTTTAGTTCTCTCGAATTGAATTAGATATTTTCCATTTTTCTTTTCGTTTTTAACAGCTCAACTGCAGTGGTATTTCTAAATTTGGTTGCATAATCAAGACATCGATCACTGAAAAGTACGACAGTTCTTGTTGCAAGGGACTGTAAACCATTTAGCAAACAGAAATATGCTCACATATTACAATAAATATAGCATTTTTTTTTTTGCAAGCCTAAGTAATAAAAAAACAGCGGCGGCTCATGTATGCGTCATCTTCGTGTGTTGTCGTTACGATACGAAGAACTTCGATCCCAGATAGCCAAATTTAAATTAGCCGTAATTATTCTTAGTAACTTCAACTTTGAGACTTGAAGTTACCTACGAGTTTGTACTACATTAGTAGTTATTTTAATGGGTTTACGTTCAAGCATTGTTTAAATATATCTAATTAGTCAACGTAACGCATTTGTCGGAAAAATAAAATATTGCTCAGGGAAGTGGTGTACTCTATCGGTGAATGTGAATTGATTTAAAAACGCAATAAATATAACAGGTATCTCGGTTAGATTAAATTATCATATATATTATATAAATATAACACAAAACTTGAACATGACATTAAGTTAGAAACTACGAAAAAAGTAAAATGGTAAAAAGATAACGATTATACAGGGTGTATCAGATATAGAGGTAAATATAATAATATGTTGCAGCAGTAATCATATACGATCAAAAAGTCTTAATGCACAGGGGGTCTGTCTGTAAGCATTAAAGAGAAAAAAAATATTTTGTAAATGCCGTGGGCTAGAGCCGCACCTGAGCCCAACCTAAATGCATAACTACTGAAGTCGCATATTCGGTGAAACTCGAACGTCCTATCAGGATATAAAAATAATATTTTGTAGACTACGTAGAATGCTCTAACAAATAAGGAATGTTTATTTTATAAAAAGAAGAATTAAAATCCCTCAGTTTTGCTATTTTTACAAGGGACACTGGCCGATTGGCCTTATTTATTCAGAATGACGTTAAATGAACTTACGGCATACTATTAAGAATAATACTAAATGAGTGCAATGTATTTATACATAATACCAGTTAGCGGGTGCTTAACATATGTTTCCCTTGCATCAGGCCCGGCTAAAGAATTGTTGGTTTCTTAAATTTTAGTTTATTTTATTTTATAAGATGAAATCCGGTTAGGTGGGTTGTGGTTATATAGTCGTTAGTTAACACCAAGCAAATTTACTTATTTATTGATACCTGTATATTTATCCAACTAAATATTATTCTTCTAATAAAAAAGCATTTTCTTATTATATTATAAGTAAACATAAGTAAATTAAGCAACAAAATAGTAATATAATTTAAAAACAGAAAATAAAAATTAGAAATACAGATTTATGTATTTTTCCTTTTTTTTCTTGACAAATTTGCGTTCTTCAGATTTAATATCTCTCTTTTCAGTGATTTTTTTTGTTTTAAGTGTAAATATTTACTTTAGAAAAAAAATCTTAATTTAGAAAACATTTTCAATTAATGTGTTGTCAACTGGAACGTGTCTTGGCAATATACTTTCAAGTTCTTTTATTATAATAGAATACCAAACCAAACCCCAATATAACCTTTAATGTAAACAACACGAGAATGTCGCGTAGGGTCATCAACAGCATCACTCCCAAAATAACCTTTTATCTCGTAAACAAACTGCGAGAAGACGCGAGCCGCATCCTCACAGCGTCATCCGTGTATCCACTCTCTCTTTCCCGGCCCATCTACAACTTACGAGGTATCTTTTGTATATACGGACGTGAATAACGGGCCTTGACCATGGTAAACTATTGCAATTAATAAAATTGTTGCCGACACTTAAAAGAGCCATCTTGTTATGTAGTAGTCTAACTATAAGGCTTTATATTTAAATCGAGATGGACATCAACGGAGTGGTCGCCATCTACCGTTGTTGTCAAAATGTTCAAAAATCCGTTAACTTTTTGTCCAAAAGGTTGTCTACTAGATATGTAATATAAACAACGGCATTCAATCACTAAAATAGTGGCGAAAATTTAAATTTGGTCATTGGATTCATTGTCCAACCCAAATTCAGAATTTCCCGCATTATGTTAAGTAACTTCAACTTAAAGGTATTCAAATAATATTAATCTAATACAAAATCGTAGGTAATTTCATGCTTAATGTTGAATTACTAAAAATAATTGCGGGAAATTTGAATTGGTTTTACTGGGTATGTACACTTCTCGCAGGAAAAATCGAGGACACAGCAATCGTCAATTTTTAAAATTTCTTGAGTGTAAATGCAGCTTTCAGAGTATATTCAAAGGTATAACATTAAAATTTAAAACAAATATAAATGTATAGAGAGAAAAGGTTATATACAAAATAAACACATTGGATTTTCGGGGGCGGCGTTTCCTTTAGAAATACCGAATACCGAAATATTCATGCAAAAAAAAAACATACCAACAAAAATGCCTCTTGAATAGAGGGCTTCATTTAGAAATATAGTATATGTATTTAACTTGTTTGATGTTATGCAGAGATAATTCTTTTTAGAAACACATGGTGATGGGATTTTAAATTATATTACTTGTTAGGCTACTTTGATATTTGTTACTGGCTTAGTAATAGACAAATATGTCAATAGTCTCCTGACTTTGGCACAATGCGATTTTCACAGATTTATTGATTACACTATTTTGATGCATATTTATTATTATTGTTTAGTACTCTTAAATATTGTATTACTTTAAAATTTTCGTCTATCTACTAAAAAAAATATCGAAAACAGTTTTAAGATTTAAAACGATTAAGTTCGCAAAGAAATTTTTTTTTATTAACCCTCCGTTTATTGTTTTTTCAAGAAATATCTTATCGCCACATGGATTACAATGTCTTTGTTCGATTTATTGAAACACTTTTGGTCTGTTACCACAGCTCAGCAGTAGACATGAGAAAGTATTAATGAATCAAATTCAAAAACAAATATTTTAGCACTAACTGAGATTGACGAACAATATGCTTTCTTACGATGTTTGTTATGTATATAATGCAATAATATAGTAAATAAACTTGTGCTACATAAAGTCAGTTTGTAATAGAATCAGATCAGTGTTGGCCATATTCAAGAAAGTAGAACGACATTGGATTACACAGACCATAGGTAAAATATATTTCTTGAATATCAATAAACACAGGGTTTAATAAATAAATATATTTCATGGCGAACTTAATTGCTTAAGAATTTATAAATAACTAAACTAGTTTTTAGTTAGTAATTTTAATACATAAAATTAAATTTATTGCAATAATATTAAGAATATCAACTAACAATAATTAGTTAATACATCAATAAATATATGAAAATCACACTTCCCGAAACTAAGAGGTTGATTGAATATATTTTCCACTTGCTAAAGTTATACTTGCGAGCATCAATCGCACTAAGTGACTAAATCAAGCAGCACTAACAATATAATTTTAAAATCCATATGTTTTCTTAAAAAGAATTATCTTTACATAACATCAACAATTAAATACATATATATGTTATCTCAGTGAAGCCGTCTATTCAGGGGCCTTTTTGTTGTTATGTATTTTTTTGCATTAATATTTCCGTATTCGGTATTTCTAAAGGAAACGCCGCCACCGAAACTCTAATGTGTTTATTCAATAAGTAAACCTTTTTCTCTCTCTTTATATTTCTGTTTAAAACTGCATTTACACCCAAGAAATTTTAAAATTCTCGATTGCTGATGTCCCGATTTTTCCTGCGAGAAGTGTATGTATGAGCCACCGCTAAAGAAAAAGATTTCGCGGTGTATCGCGCTCCAAAAAGACGCAGGTAACTTTTGCATTCAATTTATTTGCATCTGACGTCCTTCTTGAAAAGTATTTGGAATCGCAAAATTTTATACCCGAATTATCTGCATAATTGAGAAGCATTTATAATTTTGCATGTTATGATAACTATTTGTGTTAATTATTTTAAAAGCGCAAGTGGTTTTGGCAGTTTATTTTTGTTGTTTTGAGTTATTCTCACAATGCTGTGAGAAAAACTTAAATTCACAACAATACGGTTGAATAAAAAAAAAAATAACATTGAATTTCATTTTAAGACGAAACAGCAATAACTAGCACGTCGAATTACGCAACGCCTAACGGGAAAAGAACTATCGAAAAGTGCACATAATCATAACAAATATTACAACATACAAAACTATACACACACACAGATACACGCTGACCACACGGATCATAGACGTACTACGCATAAACGTTGGCACACGCACATATTCACGAGGTGCAGGGGCAGATGTCATTAGCCGCCAGCGCTGTATAAAGTAAATTATGTAATTGTCAGTCGGCCAATGAACGTCGTATGCACCGCGCTTACAAACACACGGACGCGACAACGCACACACACACGTTCTCGGGTCGTTCGGCCGACCACGACGTCACCGTTTTTCGGCACCCCTCCCAGAACGAGCGGCAACGCGCCGTTTCGTTGCAGTAGAGTGGATGAGTACAGAGAGAGAGAGAGAGAGAGCACACGCGCGCGCTCGCGCAAAGGACCTCGTCGAAAAACGCCGTGCGACCCGATAGCGGCAGTGCGTTCTCAAAATGGCAGACGGTTTGTGTACGGCGGACGCAGTGAGCAATGTAAACGTTGAAAATGCAGTGGACGGACATGATGGTGACAATGGCGCGACAGCCGAAGGCGAACGCGGGTGCAGGATGTCGTGACTCGGCGAGCCGCCAGTGACAGTGATCAGTTATCATTTGATGAAAAGTTCTGTAATAGTAGTAGTATAGTAATAATAGTAATAGCAGTCCTGCTGTTGTTGTGAATTGTAAGGGCAATAGTAAGGGCTCGTTGGTCGATGGTGGTACGAAGGACGCAGAGGTTGGTGCCGAGGCGACGAAGAGGGATGAAGGATTCTGTGCCGCGGATGTATTGACTGAGGAGGATTGCCGGAAGAAGAGGTGCGTGGACCGATACGACAGCTCCGAATCTTCTGACAGGTTAGTACAGTAACACACACCGATTTACTACTTACTTACTACATAACCGATTAATATTCATCACATATCATTACGACATCCGCCCGTTATTTAACTTGACTTGAAATAACTTCATTCATCAATCTTAATAATATATCACACGCGCATAAAAAAAACAACCTTTTATTTATTTATCCGATATAAACACAAATCGCAAAGACCGCGGTCATGTCGTATGGCCTTTACCTTCACCCAATCGTTGCTCCTGCCTGCTGCAAATTGAAATCGAGAGTGCACCGGTTTTTTTTTTCTGTATTAAAGCAGCAGTGTCAGAAAGCGCGGTGCGCGCTTTCGCGATTACTACATAACTTGTTCTAAAGTCAACGACACTATTTACCTTTTTGTATTCGGCGCATGTACGGCAATCGTCCGCGCTTTATTAGATGGATAGCCGCTGCTATAACATTTATTATTGCGAATGTATCCGCGATGGAGGACGGTTTGGGATGCCACGCTATATTTAGAAGACCGTTTTGTGTGGAATAGTTGTCGTGCCATGGCCGACTGATTTTTTGTGGTATTTCCATTTATTTTAATGAAAACGCCAACCAGAGAGTTGTTATAGGTTATGTAGGTATGAATATTATAGTGATGTTAAAGCGTGTAAATTAATAAGCGTAGGTACGACACCCACGCGTGAAAATGATTTATTTTGTGCTTCGTAGGTAATTATTAAAATTAATTCTAGTGTTGTAACGTGCATAACAGCGAAATGTTGCAACTGTCAAACGACCCTAAAACGTCACCCTTAAAACGATTACATTGCCATTAAAATAGGTGAGATTTTCTGAATCTTATTCGAATTCATGTTTAAAAATTCTGTAAGTGTATGAAAATGTGTTGTAAATACT